>OY282608.1:22627182-23247807 GCA_958298945.1 Atherix ibis
AACAAACCAACAAACCAACAAACCAAGAAGCCAACAAACCAACAAACCAACAAACCAACCAACCAACAAGCCAACAAACCAACAAACAAACAAGCCAACAAACCAACAAACCAACAAACCAACAAGTCAACAAACCAACAAACCAACAAGCCAACAAGCCAACAAGCCAACAAACCAACAAACCAACAAACCAACAAACCAACAAACCAACAAGCCAACAAACCAACAAACAAATAAACCAACAAACCAACAAACCAACAAGCCAACAAGCCAACAAACCAACAAACCAACAAGCCAACAAACCAACAAACCAACAAACCAACAAGCCAACAAGCCAACAAACCAACATACCAACAAGCCAAGAAACCAACAAACCAACATGCCAACAAACCAACAAACTAAGTAACCAACAAGCCAACAAACCAACAAACCAACAAACCAACATGCCAACAAACCAACAAACTTAGTAACCAACAAGCCAACAAACCAACAAACCAACAAACCAGCATGCCAACAAACCAAAAAACTAAGTAACCAACAAGCCAATAAACCAACAAACCAACAAGCCAACAAGCAAACAAACCAACAAACCAACAAACCAACAAGCCAACAAACCAACAAACCAACCAACCAACAAACCAACAAGCCAACAAGCCAACAAACCAACAAACCAACAAGCCAACAAACCAACAAACAAATAAACCAACAAACCAACAAACCAACAAACCAACAAACCAACAAACCAACAAGCCAACAAGCCAACACACCAACAAACCAACAAACCAACAAACCAACAAGCCAACAAACCAACAAACCAACAAGCAACAAACCAACAAACCAACAAACCAACAAACCAACAAACCAACAAACCAACAAGCCAACACACCAACAAACCAACAAACCAACAAGCCAACAAGCCAACAAACCAACAAACCAACAAGCCAACACACCAACAAACCAACAAACCAACAAGCCAACAAGCCAACAAACCAACCAACCAACAAGCCAACAAACCAACAAACCAACAAGCCAACAAACCAACAAACCAACAAACCAACAAGTCAACAAACCAACAAACCAACAAACCAACAAACCAACAAGCCAACAAACCAACAAACAAATAAACCAACAAACCAACAAACCAACAAGCCAACAAGCCAACAAACCAACAAACTAACAAGCCAACAAACCAACAAACCAACAAACCAACAAGCCAACAAGCCATCAAACCAACAAACCAACAAGCCAAGAAACCAACAAACCAACATGCCAACAAACCAACAAACTAAGTAACCAACAAGCCAACAAACCAACAAACCAACATGCCAACAAACCAACAAACTTAGTAACCAACAAGCCAACAAACCAACAAACCAACAAACCAAAAAACTAAGTAACCAACAAGCCAATAAACCAACAAACCAACAAGCCAACAAGCAAACAAACCAACAAACCAACAAACCAACAAGCCAACAAACCAACAAACCAACAAACCAACAAACCAACAAGCCAACAAGCTAACAAACCAACAAACCAACAAGCCAACAAACCAACAAACAAATAAACCAACAAACCAACAAGCCAACAAGCCAACAAACCAACAAACCAACAAGCCAACAAACCAACAAACCAACAAGCCAACAAGCCAACAAACCAAGCCAACAAACCAACAGACCAACAAAACAACAAACCAACAAACCAACAAACCTACAAATTAACAAGCCAACAAGCCAACAAACCAACAAACCAACAAAGCAACAAGCCAACAAACCAACAAGCCAATAAACCAACAAACCAACAAGCCAACAAGCCAACAAACCAACAAACCAACAAGCCAACACACTAACAAACCAACAAACCAAAAAACCAACAAACCAACAAGCCAACAAACCAACAAACTAAGTAACCAACAAGCCAACAAAGCAACAAACCAACAAGCCAACAAACCAACAAGCCAACAAACCAACAAACCAACAAACCAACAAACCAACAAACCAACAAACCAACAAACCAACAAACCAACAAACCAACAAACCAACAAACAAATAAACCAACAAACCCACAAACCAACCAGCCAACAAGCCAACAAACCAACAACCCAAAAAACCAACAAACCAACAAACCAACAAACCAACAAACAAACAAACCAACAAACCAACAAGCCAACAAGCCAACAAACCAACAAGCCAACAAACCAACAAACCAACAAACCAACAAACAAATAAACCAACAAACCAACAAACCAACAAACCAACAAACCAACAAACCAACAAACAAATAAACCAACAAACCAACAAACCAACAAACCAATAAACCAACAAACCAACAAACCAATTTACCAACAAACCAACAAACGGACAAACCAACAAACCAACAAACCAACAAACCAACAAGTCAACAAGCCAACAAACCCACAAGCCAACAAACCAACAAACCAACAAACCAAAAAACCAACAAACAAATAAACCAACAAACCAAAAAACTAGCAAACCAACAAGCCAACAAGCCAACAAGCCAACAAACCAACAAGCCAACAAACCAACAAACCAACAAACCAACAAACCAACAAGCCAACAAGCCAACAAACTAACAAACCAACAAGCCAACAAACCGACAAACCAACAAGCCAACAAACCAACAAGCCAACAAACCAACAAACCAACAAACCAACAAGCCATTAAACCAACAAACCAACAAACCAACAAACCAAGTAACCAACAAGCCAACAAACCAACAAACCAACAAACCAACAAACAAATAAACCAACAAACCAACAAACCAACAAACCAACAAACCAACAAACCAACAAACCAACAAACCAACAAACCAACAAACCAATTAACCAACAAACCAACAAACGAACAAACCAACAAACCAACAAACCAACAAACCAACAAACCAACAAACCAACAAGTCAACAAACCAACAAACCAACAAGCCAACAAACAAACAAACCAACAAACCAAAAAACCAACAAACCAACAAACCAACAAACCAACAAACCAACAAACTAACAAACCAACAAGCCAACAAACCAAAAACCAACAAACCAACAAGCCAACAAAGCAACAAGCCAACAAACTAACAAACCAACAAACCAACAAACCAACAAACCAACAAACCAACAAACCAACAAACCAACAAGCCAACAAACCAACAAACCAACAAACCAACCAACCAACAAGCCAACAAACCAACAAACCAACAAGCCAACAAACCAACATACCAACAAACCAACAAGTCAACAAACCAACAAACCAACAAGCCAACAAGCCAACAAGCCAACAAGCCAACAAACCAACAAACCAACAAACCAACAAACCAACAAACCAACAAGCCAACAAACCAACAAACAAATAAACCAACAAACCAACAAACCAACAAGCCAACAAGCCAACAAACCAACAAACCAACAAGCCAACAAACCAACAAACCAACAAACCAACAAGCCAACAAGCCAACAAACCAACAAACCAACAAGCCAAGAAACCAACAAACCAACATGCCAACAAACCAACAAACTAAGTAACCAACAAGCCAACAAACCAACAAACCAACAAACCAACATGCCAACAAACCAACAAACTTAGTAACCAACAAGCCAACAAACCAACAAACCAACAAACCAGCATGCCAACAAACCAAAAAACTAAGTAACCAACAAGCCAATAAACCAACAAACCAACAAGCCAACAAGCAAACAAACCAACAAACCAACAAACCAACAAGGCAACAAACCAACAAACCAACCAACCAACAAACCAACAAGCCAACAAGCCAACAAACCAACAAACCAACAAGCCAACAAACCAACAAACAAATAAACCAACAAACCAACAAACCAACAAACCAACAAACCAACAAACCAACAAGCCAACAAGCCAACACACCAACAAACCAACAAACCAACAATCCAACAAGCCAACAAACCAACAAACCAACAAGCAACAAACCAACAAACCAACAAACCAACAAACCAACAAACCAACAAACCAACAAGCCAACACACCAACAAACCAACAAACCAACAAGCCAACAAGCCAACAAACCAACAAACCAACAAGCCAACACACCAACAAACCAACAAACCAACAAGCCAACAAGCCAACAAACCAACCAACCAACAAGCCAACAAACCAACAAACCAACAAGCCAACAAACCAACAAACCAACAAACCAACAAGTCAACAAACCAACAAACCAACAAACCAACAAACCAACAAGCCAACAAACCAACAATTAAATAAACCAACAAACCAACAAACCAACAAGCCAACAAGCCAACAAACCAACAAACTAACAAGCCAACAAACCAACAAACCAACAAACCAACAAGCCAACAAGCCATCAAACCAACAAACCAACAAGCCAAGAAACCAACAAACCAACATGCCAACAAACCAACAAACTAAGTAACCAACAAGCCAACAAACCAACAAACCAACATGCCAACAAACCAACAAACTTAGTAACCAACAAGCCAACAAACCAACAAACCAACAAACCAGCATGCCAACAAACCAAAAAACTAAGTAACCAACAAGCCAATAAACCAACAAACCAACAAGCCAACAAGCAAACAAACCAACAAACCAACAAACAAACAAGCCAACAAACCAACAAACCAACAAACCAACAAACCAACAAGCCAACAAGCTAACAAACCAACAAACCAACAAGCCAACAAACCAACAAACAAATAAACCAACAAACCAACAAGCCAACAAGCCAACAAACCAACAAACCAACAAGCCAACAAACCAACAAACCAACAAGCCAACAAGCCAACAAACCAACAAACCAACAAACCAAAAAGCCAACAAACCAACAAACCAACAAACCAACAAGCCAACAAACCAACAAGCCAACAAACCAACAAACCAACAAACCAAGTAACCAAAAAGCCAACAAACTAACATACCAACAAGCCAACAAACCAACAAACCAACAAGCCAACAAGCCAACAAACCAACAAACCAACAAACCAACAAGCCAACAAACCAACAAACCAACAAACCAACAAACCAAGTAATCAACAAACCAACAAACTATCAAACGAACAAAGCAACAAACCAACAAGCCAACAAACCAACAAGCCAACAAACCAACAAACCAACAAACCAACATGGCAATAAACCAACAAACTAAGTAACCAACAAGCCAACAAACCAACAAACCAACAAACCAACATGCCAACAAACCAACAAACTAAGTAACCAACAAGCCAACAAACCAACAAACCAACAAGCCAACAAGCCAACAAGCCAACAAGCCAACAAGCCAACAAACCAACAAACCAACAAACCAACAAGCCAACAAACCAATAAGCCAACAACCCAACAAACCAACAAGCCAACAAGCCAAAAAACCAACAAACCAACAAAGCAACAAGCCAACAAACCAACAAACCAACAAACCAACAAACCAACAAACCTACAAATTAACAAGCCAACAAGCCAACAAACCAACAAACCAACAAAGCAACAAGCCAACAAACCAACAAGCCAACAAACCAACAAACCAACAAACCAAGTAACCAAAAAACCAACAAACTAACAAACCAACAAGCCAACAAGCCAACAAACCAACAGACCAACAAAACAACAAACCAACAAACCAACAAACCAACAAAACTACAACCCAACAAACCAACAAGCCAACAAGCCAACAAACCAACAAGCCAACACACCAACAAACCAACAAACCAAAAAACCAACAAACCAACAAACCAACAAGCCAACAAATCAACAAACCAACAAGCCAACACACCAACAAACCAACAAACCTACAAATTAACAAGCCAACAAGCCAACAAACCAACAAACCAACAAAGCAACAAGCCAACAAACCAACAAGCCAATAAACCAACAAACCAACAAGCCAACAAGCCAACAAACCAACAAACCAACAAGCCAACACACTAACAAACCAACAAACCAAAAAACCAACAAACCAACAAGCCAACAAACCAACAAACTAAGTAACCAACAAGCCAACAAAGCAACAAACCAACAAGCCAACAAACCAACAAGCCAACAAACCAACAAACCAACAAACCAACAAACCAACAAACCAACAAACCAAGAAACCAACAAACCAACAAACCAACAAACTAACAAACAAATAAACCAACAAACCCACAAACCAACAAGCCAACAAGCCAACAAACCAACAAACCAAAAAACCAACAAACCAACAAACCAACAAACCAACAAACAAACAAATCAACAAACCAAAAAGCCAACAAGCCAGCAAACCAACAAGCCAACAAACCAACAAACCAACAAACCAACAAACAAATAAACCAACAAACCAACAAACCAACAAACCAACAAACCAACAAACCAACAAACCAACAAACAAATAAACCAACAAACCAACAAACCAACAAACCAATAAACCAACAAACCAACAAACCAATTAACCAACAAACGGACAAACCAACAAACCAACAAACCAACAAACCAACAAGTCAACAAGCCAACAAACCCACAAGCCAAAAAACCAACAAACCCACAAACCAAAATACCAACAAACAAATAAACCAACAAACCAAAAAACCAACAAACCAACAAGCCAACAAGCCAACAAGCCAACAAACCAACAAGCCAACAAACCAACAAACCAACAAACCAACAAACCAACAAGCCAACAAGCCAACAAACTAACAAACCAACAAGCCAACAAACCGACAAACCAACAAGCTATTAAACCAACAAACCAACAAACCAACAAACCAAGTAACCAACAAGCCAACAAACCAACAAACCAACAAACCAACAAACAAATAAACCAACAAACCAACAAACCAACAAACCAACAAACCAACAAACCAACAAACCAACAAACCAACAAACCAATTAACCAACAAACCAACAAACGAACAAACCAACAAACCAACAAACCAACAAACCAACAAACCAACAAACCAACAAGTCAACAAACCAACAAACCAACAAGCCAACAAACAAACAAACCAACAAACCAAAAAACCAACAAACCAACAAACCAACAAACCAACAAACTAACAAACCAACAAGCCAACAAACCAACAAACCAACAAACCAACAAGCCAACAAAGCAACAAGCCAACAAACTAACAAACCAACAAACCAACAAACCAACAAACCAACAAACCAACAAACCAACAAACCAACAAGCCAACAAACCAACAAACCAACAAACCAACAAACCAACCAACCAACAAGCCAACAAACCAACAAACCAACAAGCCAACAAACCAACAAACCAACAAGCCAACAAGTCAACAAACCAACAAACCAACAAGCCAACAAGCCAACAAGCCAACAAACCAACAAACCAACAAACCAACAAACCAACAAACCAACAAGCCAACAAACCAACAAACAAATAAACCAACAAACCAACAAACCAACAAGCCAACAAGCCAACAAACCAACAAACCAACAAGCCAACAAACCAACAAACCAACAAACCAACAAGCCAACAAGCCAACAAACCAACAAACCAACAAGCCAAGAAACCAACAAACCAACATGCCAACAAACCAACAAACTAAGTAACCAACAAGCCAACAAACCAACAAACTAACAAACCAACATGCCAACAAACCAACAAACTTAGTAACCAACAAGCCAACAAACCAACAAACCAACAAACCAGCATGCCAACAAACCAAAAAACTAAGTAACCAACAAGCCAATAAACCAACAAACCAACAAGCCAACAAGCAAACAAACCAACAAACCAACAAACCAACAAGCCAACAAACCAACAAACCAACCAACCAACAAACCAACAAGCCAACAAGCCAACAAACCAACAAACCAACAAGCCAACAAACCAACAAACAAATAAACCAACAAACCAACAAACCAACAAACCAACAAACCAACAAGCCAACAAGCCAACACACCAACAAACCAACAAACCAACAATCCAACAAGCCAACAAACCAACAAACCAACAAGCAACAAACCAACAAACCAACAAACCAACAAACCAACAAACCAACAAACCAACAAGCCAACACACCAACAAACCAACAAACCAACAAGCCAACAAGCCAACAAACCAACCAACCAACAAGCCAACAAACCAACAAACCAACAAGCCAACAAACCAACAAACCAACAAACCAACAAGTCAACAAACCAACAAACCAACAAGCCAACAAGCCAACAAGCCAACAAACCAACAAACCAACAAACCAACAAACCAACAAACCAACAAACCAACAAGCCAACAAACCAACAAACAAATAAACCAACAAACCAACAAACCAACAAGCCAACAAGCCAACAAACCAACAAACCAACAAGCCAACAAACCAACAAACCAACAAACCAACGAGCCAACAAGCCAACAAACCAACAAACCAACAAGCCAAGAAACCAACAAACCAACATGCCAACAAACCAACAAACTAAGTAGCCAACAAGCCAACAAACCAACAAACCAACAAACCAACAAGCCAACAAACCAACAAGCCAACAAACCAACAAACCAAGTTACCAAAAAGCCAACAAACTAACATACCAACAAGCCAACAAACCAACAAACCAACAAGCCAACAAGCCAACAAACCAACAAACCAACAAACCAACAAACCAACAAGCCAACAAACCAACAAACCAACAAACCAACAAACCAAGTAATCAACAAACCAACAAACTATCAAACGAACAAAGCAACAAACCAACAAGCCAACAAACCAACAAGCCAACAAACCAACAAACCAACAAACCAACATGGCAATAAACCAACAAACTAAGTAACCAACAAGCCAACAAACCAGCAAACCAACAAACCAACATGCCAACAAACCAACAAACTAAGTAACCAACAAGCCAACAAACCAACAAACCAACAAGCCAACAAGCCAACAAGCCAACAAGCCAACAAGCCAACAAGCCAACAAACCAACAAACCAACAAACCAACAAGCCAACAAACCAATAAGCCAACAACCCAACAAACCAACAAGCCAGCAAGCCAAAAAACCAACAAACCAACAAACCAACAAGCCAACAAACCAACAAACCAACAAACCAACAAACCTACAAATTAACAAGCCAACAAGCCAACAAACCAACAAACCAACAAAGCAACAAGCCAACAAACCAACAAGCCAACAAACCAACAAACCAACAAACCAAGTAACCAAAAAACCAACAAACTAACAAACCAACAAGCCAACAAGCCAACAAACCAACAGACCAACAAAACAACAAACCAACAAACCAACAAACCAACAAAACTACAACCCAACAAACCAACAAGCCAACAAGCCAACAAACCAACAAGCCAACACACCAACAAACCAACAAACCAAAAAACCAACAAACCAACAAACCAACAAGCCAACAAACCAACAAACCAACAAGCCAACACACCAACAAACCAACAAACCTACAAATTAACAAGCCAACAAGCCAACAAACCAACAAACCAACAAAGCAACAAGCCAACAAACCAACAAGCCAATAAACCAACAAACCAACAAGCCAACAAGCCAACAAACCAACAAACCAACAAGCCAACACACTAACAAACCAACAAACTAAAAAACCAACAAACCAACAAGCCAACAAACCAACAAACTAAGTAACCAACAAGCCAACAAAGCAACAAACCAACAAGCCAACAAACCAACAAGCCAACAAACCAACAAACCAACAAACCAACAAACCAACAAACCAACAAACCAACAAACCAACAAACCAACAAACCAACAAACTAACAAACAAATAAACCAACAAACCCACAAACTAACAAGCCAACAAGCCAACAAACCAACAAACCAAAAAACCAACAAACCAACAAACCAACAAACCAACAAACAAACAAACCAACAAACCAACAAGCCAACAAGCCAACAAACCAACAAGCCAACAAACCAACAAACCAACAAACCAACAAACAAATAAACCAACAAACCAACAAACCAACAAACCAACAAACCAAGAAACCAACAAACAAATAAACCAACAAACCAACAAACCAACAAACCAATAAACCAACAAACCAACAAACCAATTAACCAACAAACCAACAAACGGACAAACCAACAAACCAACAAACCAACAAACCAACAAGTCAACAAGCCAACAAACCCACAAGCCAACAAACCAACAAACCAACAAACCAAAAAACCAACAAACAAATAAACCAACAAACCAAAAAACCAACAAACCAACAAGCCAACAAGCCAACAAGCCAACAAACCAACAAGCCAACAAACCAACAAACCAACAAACCAACAAACCAACAAGCCAACAAGCCAACAAACTAACAAACCAACAAGCCAACAAACCGACAAACCAACAAGCCAACAAACCAACAAGCCAACAAACCAACAAACCAACAAACCAACAAGCCATTAAACCAACAAACCAACAAACCAACAAACCAAGTAACCAACAAGCCAACAAACCAACAAACCAACAAACCAACAAACAAATAAACCAACAAACCAACAAACCAACAAACCAACAAACCAACAAACCAACAAACCAACAAACCAATTAACCAACAAACCAACAAACGAACCAACCAACAAACCAACAAACCAACAAACCAACAAACCAACAAGTCAACAAACCAACAAACCAACAAGCCAACAAACAAACAAACCAACAAACCAAAAAACCAACAAACCAACAAACCAACAAACCAACAAACTAACAAACCAACAAGCCAACAAACCAACAAACCAACAAACCAACAAGCCAACAAATCAACAAGCCAACAAACTAACAAACCAACAAACCAACAAACCAACAAACCAACAAACCAACAAACCAACAAACCAACAAGCCAACAAACCAACAAACCAACAAACCAACCAACCAACAAGCCAACAAACCAACAAACCAACAAGCCAACAAACCAACAAACCAACAAGTCAACAAACCAACAAACCAACAAGCCAACAAGCCAACAAGCCAACAAACCAACAAACCAACAAACCAACAAACCACCAAGCCAACAAACCAACAAACAAATAAACCAACAAACCAACAAACCAACAAGCCAACAAGCCAACAAACCAACAAACCAACAAGCCAACAAACCAACAAACCAACAAACCAACAAGCCAACAAGCCAACAAACCAACAAACCAACAAGCCAATAAACCAACAAACCAACACACCAACAAACCAACAAACCAACAAGCCAACAAACCAACAAACCAACAAGCCAACAAACCAACAAACAAATAAACCAACAAACCAACAAACCAACAAACCAACAAACCAGCATGCCAATAAACCAAAAAACTAAGTAACCAACAAGCCAATAAACCAACAAACCAACAAGCCAACAAGCAAACAAACCAACAAACCAACAAACCAACAAGCCAAAAAACCAACAAACCAACCAACCAACAAACCAACAAGCCAACAAGCCAACAAACCAACAAACCAACAAGCCCAGAAACCAACAAACAAATAAACCAACAAACCAACAAACCAACAAACCAACAAACCAACAAGCCAACAAGCCAACACACCAACAAACCAACAAACCAACAAGCCAACAAGCCAACAAACCAACAAACCAACAAGCAACAAACCAACAAACCAACAAACCAACAAACCAACAAACCAACAAACCAACAAGCCAACACACCAACAAACCAATAAACCAACAAGCCAACAAGCCAACAAACCAACCAACCAACAAGCCAACAAACCAACAAACCAACAAGCCAACAAACCAACAAACCAACAAACCAACAAGTCAACAAACCAACAAACCAACAAGCCAACAAGCCAACAAGCCAACAAACCAACAAACCAACAAACCAACAAACCAACAAACCAACAAACCAACAAGCCAACAAACCAACAAACAAATAAACCAACAAACCAACAAACCAACAAGCCAACAAGCCAACAAACCAACAAACCAACAAGCCAACAAACCAACAAACCAACAAACCAACAAGCCAACAAGCCAACAAACCAACAAACCAACAAGCCAAGAAACCAACAAACCAACATGCCAACAAACCAACAAACTAAGTAGCCAACAAGCCAACAAACCAACAAACCAACAAACCAACATGCCAACAAACCAACAAACTTAGTAACCAACAAGCCAACAAACCAACAAACCAACAAACCAGCATGCCAACAAACCAAAAAACTAAGTAACCAACAAGCCAATAAACCAAAAAACCAACAAGCCAACAAGCAAACAAACTAACAAACCAACAAACCAACATGCCAACAAACCAACAAAGCAACAAACCAACAAACCAACAAGCCAACAAGCCAACAAACCAACAAACCAACAAGCCAACAAACCAACAAACAAATAAACCAATAAACCAACAAACCAACAAACCAACAAACCAACAAGCCAACAAGCCAACACACCAACAAACCAACAAACCAACAAGCCAACAAGCCAACAAACCAACAAACCAACAAGCAACAAACCAACAAACCAACAAACCAACAAACCAACAAACCAACAAACCAACAAACTAACAAACCAACAAGCCAACAAACCAACAAACCAACAAGCCAACAAACCAACAAACCAACAAGCCAACAAGCCAACAAACTAACAAACCAACAAGCCAACAAACCAAGAAACCAACAAACCAACATGCCAACAAACCAACAAACTAAGCAACCAACAAGCCAACAAACCAACAAACCAACAAGCCAACAAGTCAACAAACCAACAAACCAACAAACCAACAAACCAACAAACCAACAAGCCAACAAGCCAACAATCCAACAAACCAACAAACCAACAAATCAACAAGCCAACAAACCAACAAACAAATAAACCAACAAACCAACAAACCAACAAACCAACAAGCCAACAAGTCAACAAACCAACAAACCAACAAACCAACAAGCCAACAAACCGACAAGCCAACAAACCAACAAACCAACAAACCAACAAACCAACAAACCAACAAGCCAACAAGCCAACAAACCAACAAACCAACAAGCCAACAAACCAACAAACCAACAAACCAACAAGCCAACAAACCAACAATCGAACAAACCAACAAACCAACAAACCAACAAGCCAACAAGCCAAAAAACAAATAAACGAACAAACCAACAAACCAACAAACCAACAAGCCAACAAGTCAACAAACCAACAAGCCAACAAACCAACAAGCCAACAAACAAACAAGCCAACAAACCAACAAACCAACAAACCAACAAACCAACAAACCAACAAGCCAACAAGCCAACAAACCAACAAACCAACAAGCCAACAAACCAACAAACCAACAAACCAACAAGCCAAAAAGCCAACAAACCAACAAACCAACAAGCCAACAAACCAACAAACCAACAAACCAACATGCCAACAAACCAACAAACTAAGTAACCAACAAGCCAACAAACCAACAAACCAACAAACCAACATGCCAACAAACTAACAAACTAAGTAAGCAACAAGCCAACAAACCAACAAACCAACAAGCCAACAAACCAACAAACCAACAAGCCAACAAGCCAACAAACCAACAAACCAACAAACCAACAAGCCAACAAACCAACAAGCCAACAAACCAACAAACCAACAAGTCAACAAGCCAACAAACCAACAAACCAACAAACCAACAAGCCAACAAACCAACAAACCAACAAGCCAACAAGCCAACAAACCAACAAACCAACAAACCAACAAGCCAACAAGCTAACAAACCAACAAACCAACAAGCCAACAAACCAACAAACCAACAAGCCAACAAGCCAACAAACCAACAAACCAACAAGCCAACAAGCCAACAAACCAACAAACCAAGAAGCCAACAAACCAACAAACAAATAAACCAACAAATCAACAAACCAACAAGCCAACAAGCCAACAAACCAACAAACCAACATGCCAACAAACCAACAAACTAAGTAACCAACAAGCCAACAAACCAACAAACCAACAAAACAACAAGCCAACAAACCAAAAAACCAACAAGCCAACAAACCAACAAACCAACAAACCAACAATCCAACAAACCAACATGCCAACAAGCCAACAAACCAACAAACCAACAAGCCAACAAACCAACAAACCAACAAACCAACAAGCCAACAAACCAACAAGCTAACAAACCAACAAAACAACAAGCCAACAAGCCAACAAACTAACATACCAACAAGCCAACAAACCAACAAACCAACAAGCCAATAAACCAACAAACAAATAAACCAACAAACCAACAAACCAACAAGCCAACAAGCCAACAAACCAACAAACCAACAAACCAACAAACCAACAAGCCAACAAACCAACAAACAAACAAACCAACAAACCAACAAACCAACAAGCCAAGCCAACAAACCACCAAACCAACAAGCCAACAAGCCAACAAACAAATAAACCAACAAACCAACAAACCAACCAACCAACAAACCAACAAACAAAAAAACCAACAAACCAACAAGCCAACAAGCAAACAAACCAACAAACTAACAAACCAACAAACGAACTAACCAACAAACCAACAAGCCAACAAGCCAACAAACCAACAAACCAACAAACCAAAAAACCAACAAACCAACAACCCAACAAGCCAACAAGCCAACAAACCAACAAACCAACAAGCCAACAAACCAACAAACCAACAAACCAACAAACCAACAAGCCAACAAACCAACAAACCGACAAACCAACAAACCAAGTAACCAACTAGCCAACAAACCAACAAGCCAACAAACCAACAAGCCAACAAGCCAACAAACCAACAAACCAGCAAAGCAACAAACCAAAAAACCAACAAACCAAAAAACCATCAAACGAACAAAGCAACTAGCCAACAAGCCAACAAACCAACAAACCAACAAGCCAACAAACAAACAAACCAACAAGCCAACAAGCCAACAAACCAACAAACTAACAAACCACCAAGCCAACAAACCAACAAACCAACAAACCAACAAGCCAACAAACCAACAAACCAACAAACCAACAAACCAACAAACCAAGTAACCAAAAAGCCAAAAAACTAACAAACCAACAAGCCAACAAACCAACAAACCAACAAGCCAACAAGCCAACAAACCAACAAACCAACAAACCAACAAGCCAACAAGCCAACAAACCAACAAGCCAACAAGCCAACAAACCAACAAACCAACAAACCAAGTAACCAATAAACCAACAAACCATCAAACGAACAAAGCAACAAACCAACAAGCCAACAAACCAACAAGCCACCAAATCAACAAACCAACAAACCAACATGCCAACAAACCAACAAACTAAGTAACCAACAAGCCAGCAAACCAACAAGCCAACAAACCAACAAGCCAACAAACCAACAAACCAACAAGCCAACAAGCCAACAAACCAACAAATCAACAAACCACCAAGCCAACAAGCCAACAAACCAACAAACCAACAAGCCAACAAACCAACAAACAAATAAACCAACAAACCAACAAACCAACAAGCCAACAAGCCAACAAACCAACAAACCAACAAACCAACAAGCCAACAAACCAACAAACCAACAAACCAACAAACCAAAAAACCAACAAACCAACAAGCCAACAAACCAACAAACCAACAAACCAACAAGCCAACAAGCCAACAAACCAACAAACAAATAAACCAACAAACCAACAAACCAACAAACCAAGAAACCAAAAAACCAACAAACCAACAAGCCAACAAGCTAACAAACCAACAAACTAACATACCAACAAACGAACTAACCAACAAACTAACAAGCCAACAAACCGACAAACCAACAAACCAACAAACCAACAAACCAACAAACCAACAAACCAACAAACCAACAAACCAACAAGCCAACAAGCCAACAAACCAACAAACCAACAAGCCAACAAACCAACAAACCAACAAGCCAACAAGCCAACAAACCAACAAAGCAACAAACCAACAAGCCAACAAACCAACAAGCCAACAACCCAACAACCCAGCAAGCCAACAAGCCAACAAACCAACAAAACAACAAGCCAACAAACCAACAAACCAACAAGCCAACAAACCAACAAACTAACAAACCAACAAACCAACAAACCAACAAACCAACAAACCAACAAACCAACAAACCAACAAACCAACAAGCCAATACACCAACAAACCAACAAACCAACCAACCAACAAGCCAACAAACCAACAAACCAACAAGCCAACAAACCAACAAACCAACAAACCAACAAGTCAACAAACCAACAAGCCAACAAACCAACAAACCAACAAGTCAACAAACCAACAAACCAACAAGCCAACAAGCCAACAAGCCAACAAACCAACAAGCCAACAAACCAACAAACCAACAAGCCAACAAACCAACAAACCAACAAACCAACAAACCAACAAGCCAACAAACCAATAAACCAACAAACCAACAAACCAAGTAACCAACTAGCCAACAAACCAACAAACCAACAAACCAACAAGCCAACAAGCCAACAAACCAACAAACCAGCAAAGCAACAAACCAAAAAACCAACAAACCAAAAAACCATCAAACCAACAAACTAACAAACCAACAAGCCAACAAACCAACAAACCAACAAACCAACAAGCCAACAAACCAACAAACCAACAAACCAACAAACCAACAAACCAAGTAACCAAAAAGCCAAAAAACTAACAAACCAACAAGCCAACAAACCAACAAACCAACAAGCCAACAAGCCAACAAACCAACAAACCAACAAACCAACAAGCCAACAAACCAACGAGCCAACAAGCCAACAAACCAACAAACCAACAAACCAAGTAACCAATAAACCAACAAACCATCAAACGAACAAAGCAACAAACCAACAAGCCAACAAAACAACAAGCCGACAAATCAACAAACCAACAAACCAACATGCCAACAAACCAACAAACTAAGTAACCAACAAGCCAGCAAACCAACAAGCCAACAAACCAACAAGCCAACAAACCAATTAACCAACAAACCAACAAGCCAACAAGCCAACAAACCAACAAATCAACAAACGACCAAGCCAACAAGCCAACAAACCAACAAACCAACAAATCAACAAACCAACAAACCAACATGCCAACAAACCAACAAACTAAGTAACCAACAAGCCAGCAAACCAACAAGCCAACAAACCAACAAGCCAACAAACCAACTAACCAACAAACCAAAAAGCCAACAAGCCAACAGACCAACAAATCAACAAACGACCAAGCCAACAAGCCAACAAACCAACAAACCAACAAGCCAACAAACCAACAAACAAATAAACCAACAAACCAACAAACCAACAAGCCAACAAGCCAACAAACCAACAAACCAACAAACCAACAAGCCAACAAACCAACAAACCAACAAACCAACAAACCAAAAAACCAACAAACCAACAAGCCAACAAGCCAACAAACCAACAAACCAACAAACCAACAAGCCAACAAGCCAACAAACCAACAAACAAATAAACCAACAAACCAACAAACCAACAAACCAACAAACCAAGAAACCAAAAAACCAACAAACCAACAAGCCAACAAGCCAACAAACCAACAAACTAACATACCAACAAACGAACTAACCAACAAACTAACAAACCAACAAACCAACAAACCAACAAACCAACAAGCCAACAAACCAACAAACCAACAAGCCAACAAACCAACAAACCAACAAGCCAACAAGCCAAGAAACCAACAAAGCAACAAACCAACAAGCCAACAAACCAACAAGCCAACAACCCAACAAACCAACAAGCCAACAAGCCAACAAACCAACAAACCAACAAAACAACAAGCCAACAAACCAACAAACCAACAAGCCAACAAACCAACAAACTAACAAACCAACAAACCAACAAACCAACAAACCAACAAACCAACAAACCAACAAACCAACAAACCAACAAACCAACAAGCCAACACACCAACAAACCAACAAACCAACAAGCCAACAAGCCAACAAACCAACCAACCAACAAGCCAACAAACCGACAAACCAACAAGCCCACAAACCAACAAACCAACAAACCAACAAGTCAACAAACCAACAAACCAACAAGCCAACAAGCCAACAAGCCAACAAACCAACAAACCAACAAACCAACAAACCAACAAACCAACAAGCCAACAAACCAACAAACAAATAAACCAACAAACCAACAAACCAACAAGCCAACAAGCCAACAAACCAACAAACCAACAAGCCAACAAACCAACAAACCAACAAACCAACAAGCCAACAAGCCAACAAACCAACAAACCAACAAGCCAAGAAACCAACAAACCAACATGCCAACAAACCAACAAACTAAGTAGCCAACAAGCCAACAAACCAACAAACCAACAAACCAACAAACCAACAAACCAACAAGCCAGCATGCCAACAAACCAAAAAAGTAAGTAACCCACAAGCCAATAAACCAACAAACCAACAAGCCAACAAGCAAACAAACCAACAAACCAACAAACCAACATGCCAACAAACCAACAAACCAACAAACCAACAAACCAACAAGCCAACAAGCCAACAAACCAACAAACCAACAAGCCAACAAACCAACAAACAAATAAACCAACAAACCAACAAACCAACAAACCAACAAACCAACAAGCCAACAAGCCAACACACCAACAAACCAACAAACCAACAAGCCAACAAGCCAACAAACCAACAAACCAACAAGCAACAAACCAACAAACCAACAAAACAACAAACCAACAAACCAACAAACCAACAAACTAACAAACCAACAAGCCAACAAACCAACAAACCAACAAGCCAACAAACCAACAAACCAACAAGCCAACAAGCCAACAAACTAACAAACCAACAAGCCAACAAACCAACATGCCAACAAACCAACATGCCAACAAACCAACAAACTAAGTAACCAACAAGCCAACAAACCAACAAACCAACAAGCCAACAAGTCAACAAACCAACAAACCAACAAACCAACAAACCAACAAACCAACAAGCCAACAAGCCAACAATCCAACAAACCAACAAACCAACAAACCAACAAGCCAACAAACCAACAAACAAATAAACCAACAAACCAACAAACCAACAAACCAACAAGCCAACAAGTCAACAAACCAACAAACCAACAAACCAACAAGCCAACAAACCAACAAGCCAACAAACCAACAAACCAACAAACCAACAAACCAACAAACCAACAAACCAACAAGCCAACAAGCCAACAAACCAACAAACCAACAAGCCAACAAACCAACAAACCAACAAACCAACAAGCCAACAAACCAACAATCCAACAAACCAACAAACCAACAAACCAACAAGCCAACAAACCAACAAACAAATAAACCAACAAACCAACAAACCAACAAACCAACAAGCCAACAAGTCAACAAACCATCAAACCAACAAACCAACAAGCTAACAAACCAACAAGCCAACAAACCAACAAACCAACAAACCAACAAACCAACAAACCAACAAGCCAACAAGCCAACAAACCAAAAAACCAACAAGCCAACAAACCAACAAACCAACAAACCAACAAGCCAACAAGCCAACAAACCAACAAACCAACAAGCCAACAAACCAACAAACCAACAAACCAACATGCCAACAAACCAACAAACTAAGTAACCAACAAGCCAACAAGCCAACAAACCAACAAACCAACATGCCAACAAACTAACAAACTAAGTAACCAACAAGCCAACAAACCAACAAACCAACAAGCCAACAAACCAACAAACCAACAAGCCAACAAGCCAACAAACCAACAAACCAACAAACCAACAAGCCAACAAACCAACAAGCCAACAAACCAACAAACCAACAAGTCAACAAGCCAACAAACCAACAAACCAACAAACCAACAAGCCAACAAACCAACAAACCAACAAGCCAACAAGCCAACAAACCAACAAACCAACAAACCAACAAGCCAACAAGCTAACAAACCAACAAACCAACAATCCAACAAACCAACAAACCAACAAGCCAACAAGCCAACAAACCAACAACCCAACAAGCCAACAAGCCAACAAACCAACAAACCAAGAAGCCAACAAACCAACAAACAAATAAACCAACAAATCAACAAACCAACAAGCCAACAAGCCAACAAACCAACAAACCAACAAACCAACAAGCCAACAAACCAACAAACCAACAAACCAACAAATCAACAAACCAACAAACCAACAAGCCAACAAGCCAACAAACCAAAAAACCAACAAACCAACAAGCCAACAAACCAACAAACCAACAAACCAACAAGCCAACAAGCCAACAAACCAACAAACCAACATGCCGACAAACCAACAAACTAAGTAACCAACAAGCCAACAAACCAACAAACCAACAAAACAACAAGCCAACAAACCAAAAAACCAACAAGCCAACAAACCAACAAACCAACAAGCCAACAAGCCAACAAACAAATAAACCAACAAACCAACAAACCAACCAACCAACAAACCAACAAACCAAAAAACCAACAAACCAACAAGCCAACAAACCAACAAACTAACGAACCAACAAACGAACTAACTAACAAACCAACAAGCCAACAAGCCAACAAACCAACAAACCAACAAACCAACAAACCAAAAAACCAACAAACCAACAAGCCAACAAGCCAACAAGCCAACAAACCAACAAACCAACAAGCCAACAAACCAACAAACCAACAAACCAACAAACCAACAAGCCAACAAACCAACAAACCAACAAACCAACAAACCAAGTAACCAACTAGCCAACAAACCAACAAGCCAACAAACCAACAAGCCAACAAGCCAACAAACCAACAAACCAGCAAAGCAACAAACCAAAAAACCAACAAACCAAAAAACCATCAAACGAACAAAGCAACAAGCCAACAAGCCAACAAACCAACAAACCAACAAGCCAACAAACAAACAAACCAACAAGCCAACAAGCCAACAAACCAACAAACTAACAATCCAACAAGCCAACAAAGCAACAAACCAACAAACCAACAAGCCAACAAACCAACAAACCAACAAACCAACAAACCAACAAAACAAGTAACCAAAAAGCCAAAAAACTAACAAACCAACAAGCCAACAAACCAACAAACCAACAAGCCAACAAGCCAACAAACCAACAAACCAACAAACCAACAAGCCAACAAACCAACAAACCAACGAGCCAACAAACCAACAAACCAACAAACCAAGTAACCAATAAACCAACAAACCATCAAACGAACAAAGCAACAAACCAACAAGCCAACAAACCAACAAACCAACAAGCCAACAAATCAACAAACCAACAAACCAACATGCCAACAAACCAACAAACTAAGTAACCAACAAGCCAGCAAACCAACAAGCCAACAAACCAACAAGCCAACAAGCCAACAAACCAACAAGCCAACAAGCCAACAAACCAACAAATCAACAAACCACCAAGCCAACAAACCAACAAACCAACAAACCAACAAGCCAACAAACCAACAAACAAATAAACCAACAAACCAACAAACCAACAAGCCAACAAGCCAACAAACCAACAAACCAACAAACCAACAAGCCAACAAACCAACAAACCAACAAACCAACAAACCAAAAAACCAACAAACCAACAAGCCAACAAACCAACAAACCAACAAACCAACAAGCCAACAAGCGAACAAACCAACAAACAAATAAACCAACAAACCAACAAACCAACAAACCAACAAACCAAGAAACCAAAAAACCAACAAACCAACAAGCCAACAAGCCAACAAACCAACAAACTAACATACCAACAAACGAACTAACCAACAAACTAACAAGCCAACAAACCAACAAACCAACAAACCAACAAACCAACAAACCAACAAACCAACAAACCAACAAGCCAACAAGCCAACAAACCAACAAACCAACAAGCCAACAAACCAACAAACCAACAAGCCAACAAGCCAACAAACCAACAAAGCAACAAACCAACAAGCCAACAAACCAACAAGCCAACAACCCAACAAACCAACAAGCCAACAAGCCAACAAACCAACAAACCAACAAAACAACAAGCCAACAAACCAACAAACCAACAAGCCAACAAACCAACAAACTAACAAACCAACAAACCAACAAACCAACAAAGCAACAAGCCAACAAACTAACAAACCAACAAGCCAACAAGCCAACAAACCAACAAACCAACAAAGCAACAACCCAACAAACCAACAAACCAACAAGCCAACAAGCCAACAAACCAACAAACCAACAAGCCAACTAGCCAACAAACCAACAAACCAACAAGCCAACAAACCAACAAATCAACAAACCAAAAAACCAACAAGCCAACAAGCCAGCAAACCAACAAACTAAGTAACCAACAAGCCAACAAACCAACAAACCAACAAGCCAACAAACCAACAAACCAACAAACCAACAAACCAACAAGCCAACAAGCCAACAAACCAACAAACCAACAAGCCAACTAGCCAACAAACCAACAAACCAACAAGCCAACAAACCAACAAATCAACAAACCAAAAAACCAACAAACCAACAAGCCAACAAACCAACAAACTAAGTAACCAACAAGCCAACAAACCAACAAACCAACAAGCCAACAAACCAACAAACCAACAAACTAACAAGCCAGCAAACCAACAAACCAACAAACCAACAAACCAACAAACCAACAAACCAACAAACCAACAAACAAATAAACCAACAAACCAACAAACCAACAAGCCAACAAGCCAACAAACCAACAAACCAACAAACCAATAAACCAACAAGCCAACAAAACAACAAACCAACAAACCAACAAACCAACAAGCCAACAAACCAACAAACAAATACACCAACAAAACAAAAAACCAAAAAACCAACAAACCAACAAACCAACAAACCAACAAACCAACAAACCAACAAACCAACAAACCAACAAACCAACAAACCAAAAAACCAACAAATCAACAAACCAACAAACCAACAAGCCAACAAACCAAGTAACCAAAAAGCCAACAAACTAACAAACCAACAAGCCAACAAGCCAACAAACCAACAAGCCAACAAACCAACAAACCAACAAAGCAACAAGCCAACAAGCCAACAAACCAACAAACCAACAAGCCAACAAACCAACAAACCAACAAACCAACAAGCCAACAAGCCAACAAACCAACAAACCAACAAACCAAGTAACCAAAAAGCCAACAAACTAACAAACCAACAAGCCAACAAGCCAACAAACCAACAAATCAACAAGCCAACAAGCCAACAAACCAACAAACCAACAAACTAAGTAGCCAATAAGCCAACAAACCAACAAACCAACAAGCCAACAAGCCAACAAACCAACAAACAAACAAGCCAACAAAACAACAAACCAACAAGCCAACAAACCAACAAACCAACAAAACAAAAAACCAACAAACCAACAAACCAACAAACCAACAAACCAACAAACCAACAAGCCAACAAACCAACAAACCAACAAACCAACAAACCAAGTAACCAAAAAGCCAACAAACTAACAAACCAACAAGCCAAAAGCCAACAAACCAACAAGCCAACAAACCAACAAACCAACAAAACACCAAGCCAACAAGCCAACAAACCAACAAACCAACAAACCAACAAGCCAACAAACCAACAAACCAACAAGCCAACAAACCAAGTAACCAAAAAGCCAACAAACTAACAAACCAACAAGCCAACAAGCCAACAAACCAACAAACAAACAAACCAACAAGCCAACAAACCAACAAACCAACAAACCAACAAACCAAAAAACCAACAAACCAACAAACCAACAAGCCAACAAGCCAACAAACCAACAAACCAACAAAGTAACAAACCAACAAACGAACTAACCAACAAACCAACAAGCCAACAAGCCAACAAGCCAACAAACCAACAAACCAACAAACCAACAAACCAACAAACCAAAAAACCAACAAACCAAAAAACCAACAAACCAACAAACTAATAAACCAACAAACCAACAAGCCAACAAGCCAACAAACCAACAAACCAACAAACCAACAAGCCAACAAACCAACAAGCCAACAAACCAACAAACCAAGTAAACAAAAAGCCAACAAGCTAACAAACCAACAAATCAACAAGCCAACAAACCAACAAACCAACAAAGCAACAAGCCAACAAGCCAACAAACCAACAAACCAACAATCCAACAAACCAACAAACCAACAAGCCAAAAAGCCAATAAACCAACAAACCAACAAACCAACAAGCCAACAAACCAACAAACCAATAAACCGACAAACCAACAAGCCAACAAACCAACAAACCAACAAACCAAAAAACCAACAAACCAAAAAACCAACAAACCAACAAACCAACAAACCAACAAACCAACAAACCAACAAACCAACAAGCCAACAAGCCAACAAACCAACAAACCAACAAACCAACAAACCAACAAGCCAACAAACCAACAAGCCAACAAACCAACAAACCAACAAACCAAGTAACCAAAAAGCCAACAAACTAACAAACCAACAAGCCAACAAACCAACAAGCCAACAAGCCAACAAACCAACAAACCAACAAAGCAACAAACCAAAAAACCAACAAACCAAAAAACCAACAAACCAACAAACCATCAAACGAACAAAACAACAAGCCAACAAGCCAACAAACCAACAAACCAACAAGCCAACAAACCAACAAACCAACAAACCAACAAACCAACAAGCCAAGAAACCAACAAACCAACATGCCAACAAACCAACAAACTAAGTAACCAACAAGCCAACAAACCAACAAACCAACAAACCAACATGCCAACAAACCAACAAGCCAACAAACCAACAAACCAACAAACGAAAAAGCCAACAAGCCAACAAACCAACAAACCAACAAGCCAAGAAACCAACAAACCAACATGCCAACAAACCAACAAACTAAGTAACCAACAAGCCAACAAACCAACAAAACAACAAACCAACATGCCAACAAACCAACAAACTTAGTAA
Source organism: Atherix ibis (assembly GCA_958298945.1). Taxonomy (NCBI): domain Eukaryota; kingdom Metazoa; phylum Arthropoda; class Insecta; order Diptera; family Athericidae; genus Atherix; species Atherix ibis. The sequence continues at coordinate 22,652,063 of OY282608.1, forward strand.
CCAACAAGCCAACAAACCAACAAACCAACAAACCAGCATGCCACTAAACCAACAAGCCAACAAACCAACAAACCAACAAACCAACAAACCAACAAGCCAACAAACCAACAAACAAATAAACCAACAAACCAACAAACCAACAAACCAACAAACCAACAAGCCAACAAGCCAACACACCAACAAACCAACAAACCAACAAGCCAACAAGCCAACAAGCCAACAAACCAACAAACCAACAAGCAACAAACCAACAAACCAACAAACCAACAAACCAACAAACCAACAAACCAACAAGCCAACACACCAACAAACCAACAAACCAACAAGCCAACAAGCCAACAAACCAACCAACCAACAAGCCAACAAACCAACAAACCAACAAGCCAACAAACCAACAAACCAACAACCCAACAAGTCAACAAACCAACAAACCAACAAGCCAACAAGCCAACAAGCCTACAAACCAACAAACCAACAAACCAACAAACCAACAAACCAACAAGCCAACAAACCAACAAACAAATAAACCAACAAACCAACAAACCAACAAGCCAACAAGCCAACAAACCAACAAACCAACAAGCCAACAAACCAACAAACCAACAAGCCAACAAGCCAACAAACCAACAAACCCACAAGCCAAGAAACCAACAAACCAACAAACCAACAAACCAACAAGCCAACAAACCAACAAACAAATAAACCAACAAACCAACAAACCAACAAGCCAACAAGCCAACAAACCAACAAACCAACAAGCCAACAAACCAACAAACCAACAAGCCAACAAGCCAACAAACCAACAAACCAACAAGCCAAGAAACCAACAAACCAACATGCCAACAAACCAACAAACTAAGTAGCCAACAAGCCAACAAACCAACAAACCAACAAACCAACATGCCAACAAACCAACAAACTTAGTAACCAACAAGCCAACAAACCAACAAACCCACAAACCAGCATGCCAACAAACCAAAAAACTAAGTAACCAACAAGCCAATAAACCAACAAACCAACAAGCCAACAAGCAAACAAACCAACAAACCAACAAACCAACATGCCAACAAACCAACAAACCAACCAGCCAACAAACCAACAAGCCAACAAGCCAACAAACCAACAAACCAACAAGCCAACAAACCAACAAACAAATAAACCAACAAACCAACAAACCAACAAACCAACAAACCAACAAGCCAACAAGCCAACACACGAACAAACCAACAAACCAACAAGCCAACAAGCCAACAAACCAACAAACCAACAAGCAACAAACCAACAAACCAACAAACCAACAAACCAACAAACCAACAAACCAACAAACTAACAAACCAACAAGCCAACAAACCAACAAACCAACAAGCCAACAAACCAACAAACCAACAAGCCAACAAGCCAACAAACTAACAAACCAACAAGCCAACAAACCAAGAAACCAACAAACCAACATGCCAAACCAACAAACCAAGAAACCAACAAACCAAAAACTAAGTAACCAACAAGCCAATAAACCAACAAACCAACAAGCCCACAAGCAAACAAACCAACAAACCAACAAACCAACAAGCCAACAAACCAACAAACCAACAAACCAACAAACCAACAAGCCAACAAGCCAACAAACCAACAAACCAACAAGCCAACAAACCAACAAACAAATAAACCAACAAACCAACAAACCAACAAACCAACAAACCAACAAGCCAACAAGCCAACACACCAACAAACCAACAAACCAACAAACCAACAAGCCAACAAGCCAACAAACCAACAAACCAACAAGCAACAAACCAACAAACCAACAAACCAACAAACCAACAAACCAACAAACCAACAAGCCAACACACCAACAAACCAACAAACCAACAAGCCAACAAGCCAACAAACCAACCAACCAAAAAGCCAACAAACCAACAAACCAACAAGCCAACAAACCAACAAACCAACAACCCAACAAGTCAACAAACCAACAAACCAACAAGCCAACAAGCCAACAATCCAACAAACCAACAAACCAACAAACCAACAAACCAACAAACCAACAAGCCAACAAACCAACAAACAAATAAACCAACAAACCAACAAACCAACAAGCCAACAAGCCAACAAACCAACAAACCAACAAGCCAACAAACCAACAAACCAACAAGCCAACAAGCCAACAAACCAATAAACCAACAAGCCAAGAAACCAACAAACCAACATGCCAACAAACCAACAAACTAAGTAGCCAACAAGCCAACAAACCAACAAACCAACAAACCAACATGCCAACAAACCAACAAACTTAGTAACCAACAAGCCAACAAACCAACAAACCCACAAACCAGCATGCCAACAAACCAAAAAACTAAGTAACCAACAAGCCAATAAACCAACAAACCAACAAGCCAACAAGCAAACAAACCAACAAACCAACAAACCAACATGCCAACAAACCAACAAACCAACCAGCCAACAAACCAACAAGCCAACAAGCCAACAAACCAACAAACCAACAAGCCAACAAACCAACAAACAAATAAACCAACAAACCAACAAACCAACAAACCAACAAACCAACAAGCCAACAAGCCAACACACGAACAAACCAACAAACCAACAAGCCAACAAGCCAACAAACCAACAAACCAACAAGCAACAAACCAACAAACCAACAAACCAACAAACCAACAAACCAACAAACCAACAAACTAACAAACCAACAAGCCAACAAACCAACAAACCAACAAGCCAACAAACCAACAAACCAACAAGCCAACAAGCCAACAAACTAACAAACCAACAAGCCAACAAACCAAGAAACCAACAAACCAACATGCCAACAAACCAACAAACTAAGTAACCAACAAGCCAACAAACCAACAAACCAACAAGCCAACAAGTCAACAAACCAACAAACCAACAAACCAACAAACCAACAAACCAACAAACCAACAAGCCAACAAGCCAACAATCCAACAAACCAACAAACCAACAAACCAACAGGCCAACAAACCAACAAACAAATAAACCAACAAACCAACAAACCAACAAACCAACAAGCCAACAAGTCAACAAACCAACAAACCAACAAACCAACAAGCCAACAAACCAACAAGCCAACAAACCAACAAAACCAACAAACCAACAAACCAACAAACCAACAAACCAACAAGCCAACAAGCCAACAAACCAACAAACCAACAAGCCAACAAACCAACAAACCAACAAACCAACTAGCCAACAAACCAACAATCCAACAAACCAACAAACCAACAAACCAACAAGCCAACAAACCAACAAACAAATAAACCAACAAACCAACAAACCAACAAACCAACAAGCCAACAAGTCAACAAACCAACAAACCAACAAACCAACAAGCCAACAAACCAACAAGCCAACAAACCAACAAACCAACAAACCAACAAACCAACAAACCAACAAGCCAACAAGCCAACAAACCAACAAACCAACAAGCCAACAAACCAACAAACCAACAAACCAACAAGCCAACAAGCCAACAAACCAACAAACCAACAAGCCAACAAACCAACAAACCAACAAACCAACATGCCAACAAACCAACAAACTAAGTAACCAACAAGCCAACAAACCAACAAACCAACAAACCAACATGCCAACAAACTAACAAACAAAGTAACCAACAAGCCAACAAACCAACAAACCAACAAGCCAACAAATCAACAAACCAACAAGCCAACAAGCCAACAAACCAACAAACCAACAAACCAACAAGCCAACAAACCAACAAGCCAACAAACCAACAAACCAACAAGTCAACAAGCCAACAAACCAACAAACCAACAAACCAACAAGCCAACAAACCAACAAACCAACAAGCCAACAAGCCAACAAACCAACAAACCAACATACCAACAAGCTAACACACCAATAAACCAACAAGCCAACAAACCAACAAACCAACAAGCCAACAAGCCAACAAACCAACAAACCAACAAGCCAACAAGCCAACAAACCAACAAACCAAGAAGCCAACAAACCAACAAACAAATAAACCAACAAACCAACAAATCAACAAACCAACAAGCCAACAAGCCAACAAACCAACAAACCAACAAACCAACAAGCCAACAAACCAACAAACCAACAAACCAACAAATCAACAAACCAACAAACCAACAAGCCAACAAGCCAACAAACCAAAAAACCAACAAACCAACAAGCCAACAAACCAACAAACCAACAAACCAACAAGCCAACAAGCCAACAAACCAACAAACCAACAAGCCAACAAACCAACAAACCAACAAACCAACATGCCAACAAACCAACAAACTAAGTAACCAACAAGCCAACAAACCAACAAACCAACAAAACAACAAGCCAACAAACCAAAAAACCAACAAGCCAACAAACCAACAAACCAACAAACCAACAAACCAACAAACCAACAAGCCAACAAGCCAACAAACCAACAAACCAACAAGCCAACAAACCAACAAACCAACAAACCAACAAGCCAACAAACCAACAAGCTAACAAACCAACAAACCAACAAGCCAACAAGCCAACAAACCAACATACCAACAAGCCAACAAGCCAACAAACCAACAAACCAACAAGCCAACAAACCAACAAACAAATAAACCCACAAACCAACAAACCAACAAGCCAACAAGCCAACAAACCAACAAAACAACAAACCAACAAACCAACAAGCCAACAAACCAACAAACCAACAAACCAACAAACCAACAAACCAACAAGCCAACAAGCCAACAAACCACCAAACCAACAAGCCAACAAGCCAACAAACAAATAAACCAACAAACCAACAAACCAACCAACCAACAAACCAACAAACCAAAAAACCAACAAACCAACAAGCCAACAAGCCAACAAACCAACAAACTAACGAACCAACAAACGAACTAACCAACAAACCAACAAGCCAACAAGCCAACAAACCAACAAACCAACAAACCAAAAAACCAACAAACCAACAAGCCAACAAGCCAACAAGCCAACAAACCAACAAACCAACAAGCCAACAAACCAACAAACCAACAAACCAACAAACCAACAAGCCAACAAACCAACAAACCAACAAACCAACAAACCAAGTAACCAACTAGCCAACAAACCAACAAGCCAACAAACCAACAAGCCAACAAGCCAACAAACCAACAAACCAGCAAAGCAACAAACCAAAAAACCAACAAACCAAAAAACCATCAAACGAACAAAGCAACAAGCCAACAAGCCAACAAACCAACAAACCAACAAGCCAACAAACAAACAAACCAACAAGCCAACAAGCCAACAAACCAACAAACTAACAAACCAACAAGCCAACAAACCAACAAACCAACAAACCAACAAGCCAACAAACCAACAAACCAACAAACCAACAAACCAACAAACCAACAAACCAAGTAACCAAAAAGCCAAAAAACTAACAAACCAACAAGCCAACAAACCAACAAACCAACAAGCCAACAAGCCAACAAACCAACAAACCAACAAACCAACAAGCCAACAAACCAACAAGCCAACAAGCCAACAAACCAACAAACCAACAAACCAAGTAACCAATAAACCAACAAACCATCAAACGAACAAAGCAACAAACCAACAAGCCAACAAACCAACAAGCCAACAAATCAACAAACCAACAAACCAACATGCCAACAAACCAACAAACTAAGTAACCAACAAGCCAGCAAACCAAAAAGCCAACAAACCAACAAGCCAACAAACCAACAAACCAACAAGCCAACAAGCCAACAAACCAACAAATCAACAAACCACCAAGCCAACAAGCCAACAAACCAACAAACCAACAAGCCAACAAACCAACAAACCAACAAGCCAACAAGCCAACAAGCCAAAAAACCAACCAACCAACAAGCCAACAAACCAACAAACCAACAAGCCAACAAACCAACAAACCAACAAACCAACAAGTCAACAAACCAACAAGCCAACAAGCCAACAAACCAACAAACCAACAAGCAACAAACCAACAAACCAACAAACCAACAACCCAACAAACCAACAAACCAACAAGCCAACACACCAACAAACCAACAAACCAACAAGCCAACAAGCCAACAAACCAACCAACCAACAAGCCAACAAACCAACAAACCAACAAGCCAACAAGCCAACAAACCAACAAACCAACAAACCAACAAGTCAACAAACCAACAAACCAACAAGCCAACAAGCCAACAAGCCAACAAACCAACAAACCAACAAACCAACAAACCAACAAACCAACAAGCCAACAAACCAACAAACAAATAAACCAACAAACCAACAAACCAACAAGCCAACAAGCCAACAAACCAACAAACCAACAAGCCAACAAACCAACAAACCAACAAACCAACAAGCCAACAAGCCAACAAACCAACAAACCAACAAGCCAAGAAACCAACAAACCAACATGCCAACAAACCAACAAACTAAGTAGCCAACAAGCCAACAAACCAACAAACCAACAAACCAACATGCCAACAAACCAACAAACTTAGTAACCAACAAGCCAACAAACCAAAAAACCCACAAACCAGCATGCCAACAAACCAAAAAACTAAGTAACCAACAAGCCAATAAACCAACAAACCAACAAGCCAACAAGCAAACAAACCAACAAACCAACAAACCAACATGCCAACAAACCAACAAACCAACAAACCAACAAACCAACAAACCAACAAGCCAACAAACCAACAAACCAACAAGCCAACAAACCAACAAACAAATAAACCAACAAACCAACAAACCAACAAACCAACAAACCAACAAGCCAACAAGCCAACACACCAACAAACCAACAAACCAACAAGCCAACAAGCCAACAAACCAACAAACCAACAAGCAACAAACCAACAAACCAACAAACCAACAAACCAACAAACCAACAAACCAACAAACTAACAAACCAGCAAGCCAACAAACCAACAAACCAACAAGCCAACAAACCAACAAACCAACAAGCCAACAAGCCAACAAACTAATAAACCAACAAGCCAACAAACCAAGAAACCAAGAAACCAACATGCCAACAAACCAACAAACTAAGTAACCAACAAGCCAACAAACCAACAAACCAACAAGCCAACAAGTCAACAACCCAACAAACCAACAAACCAACAAACCAACAAACCAACAAGCCAACAAGCCAACAAGCCAACAATCCAACAAACCAACAACCCAACAAACCAACAGGCCAACAAACCAACAAACAAATAAACCAACAAACCAACAAACCAACAAACCAACAAGCCAACAAGTCAACAAACCAACAAACCAAAAAACCAACAAGCCAACAAACCAACAAGCCAACAAACCAACAAACCAACAAACCAACAAACCAACAAACTAACAAGCCAACAAGCCAACAAACCAACAAACCAACAAGCCAACAAACCAACAAACCAACAAACCAACAAGCCAACAAACCAACAATCCAACAAACCAACAAACCAACAAACCAACAAGCCAACAAACCAACAAACAAATAAACCAACAAACCAACAAACCAACAAACCAACAAGCCAACAAGTCAACAAACCAACAAACCAACAAACCAACAAGCCAACAAACCAACAAGCCAACAAACCAACAAACCAACAAACCAACAAACCAACAAACCAACAAGCCAACAAGCCAACAAACCAACAAACCAACAAGCCAACAAACCAACAAACCAACAAACCAACAAGCCAACAAGCCAACAAACCATCAAACCAACAAGCCAACAAACCAACAAACCAACAAACCAACATGCCAACAAACCAACAAACTAAGTAACCAACAAGCCAACAAACCAACAAACCAACAAACCAACATGCCAACAAACTAACAAACTAAGTAACCAACAAGCCAACAAACCAACAAACCAACAAGCCAACAAATCAACAAACCGACAAGCCAACAAGCCAACAAACCAACAAACCAACAAACCAACAAGCCAACAAACCAACAAGCCAACAAACCAACAAACCAACAAGTCAACAAGCCAACAAACCAACAAACCAACAAACCAACAAGCAACAAACCAACAAACCAAAAAACCAACAAACCAACAAACCAACAAACCAACAAACTAACAAACCAACAAGCCAACAAACCAACAAACCAACAAGCCAACAAACTAACAAACCAACAAGCCAACAAGCCAACAAACTAACAAACCAACAAGCCAACAAACCAAGAAACCAAGAAACCAATATGCCAACAAACCAACAAACTAAGTAACCAACAAGCCAACAAACCAACAAACCAACAAGCCAACAAGTCAACAACCCAACAAACCAACAAACCAACAAACCAACAAACCAACAAGCCAACAAGCTAACAAGCCAACAATCCAACAAACCAACAAACCAACAAACCAACAGGCCAACAAACCAACAAACAAATAAACCAACAAACCAACAAACCAACAAACCAACAAGCCAACAAGTCAACAAACCAACAAACCAACAAACCAACAAGCCAACAAACCAACAAGCCAACAAACCAACAAACCAACAAACCAACAAACCAACAAACCAACAAGCCAACAAGCCAACAAACCAACAAACCAACAAGCCAACAAACCAACAAACCAACAAACCAACAAGCCAACAAACCAACAATCCAACAAACCAACAAACCAACAAACCAACAAGCCAACAAACCAACAAACAAATAAACCAACAAACTAACAAACCAACAAACCAACAAGCCAACAAGTCAACAAAGCAACAAACCAACAAACCAACAAGCCAACAAACCAACAAGCCAACAAACCAACAAACCAACAAACCAACAAACCAACAAACCAACAAACCAACAAGCCAACAAGCCAACAAACCAACAAACCAACAAGCCAACAAACCAACAAACCAACAAACCAACAAGCCAACAAGCCAACAAACCAACAAACCAACAAGCCAACAAACCAACAAACCAACAAACCAACATGCCAACAAACCAACAAACTAAGTAACCAAAAAGCCAACAAACCAACAAACCAACAAACCAACATGCCAACAAACTAACAAACTAAGTAACCAACAAGCCAACAAACCAACAAACCAACAAGCCAACAAATCAATAAACCAACAAGCCAACAAGCCAACAAACCAACAAACCAACAAACCAACAAGCCAACAAACCAACAAGCCAACAAACCAACAAACCAACAAGTCAACAAGCCAACAAACCAACAAACCAACAAACCAACAAGCCAACAAACCAACAAACCAACAAGCCAACAAGCCAACAAACCAACAAACCAACAAACCAACAAGCCAACAAGCTAACACACCAATAAACCAACAAGCCAACAAACCAACAAACCAACAAGCCAACAAGCCAACAAACCAACAAACCAACAAGCCAACAAGCCAACAAACCAACAAACCAAGAAGCCAACAAACCAACAAACAAATAAACCAACAAATCAACAAACCAACAAGCCAACAAGCCAACAAACCAACAAACCAACAAACCAACAAGCCAACAAACCAACAAACCAACAAACCAACAAATCAACAAACCAACAAAACAACAAGTCAACAAGCCAACAAACCAAAAAACCAACAAACCAACAAGCCAAAAAACCAACAAACCAACAAACCAACAAGCCAACAAGCCAACAAACCAACAAACCAACAAGCCAACAAACCAACAAACCAACAAACCAACATGCCAACAAACCAACAAACTAAGTAACCAACAAGCCAACAAACCAACAAACCAACAAAACAACAAGCCAACAAACCAAAAAACCAACAAGCCAACAAACCAACAAACCAACAAACCAACAAACCAACAAACCAACAAGCCAAAAAGCCAACAAACCAACAAACCAACAAGCCAACAAACCAACAAACCAACAAACCAACAAGCCAACAAACCAACAAGCTAACAAACCAACAAACCAACAAGCCAACAAGCCAACAAACCAACATACCAAGAAGCCAACAAGCCAACAAACCAACAAACACACAAGCCAACAAACCAAGAAACAAATAAACCAACAAACCAACAAACCAACAAGCCAACAAGCCAACAAGCCAACAAACCAACAAACCAACAAACCAACAAACCAACAAACCAACAAGCCAACAAACCAACAAACCAACAAACCAACAAACCAACAAACCAACAAGCCAACAAGCCAACAAACCACCAAACCAACAAGCCAACAAACAAATAAACCAACAAACCAACAAACCAACCAACCAACAAACCAACAAACCAAAAAACCAACAAACCAACAAGCCAACAAGCCAACAAACCAACAAACTAACGAACCAACAAACGAACTAACCAACAAACCAACAAGCCAACAAGCCAACAAACCAACAAACCAACAAACCAACAAACCAAAAAACCAACAAACCAACAAGCCAACAAGCCAACAAGCCAACAAACCAACAAACCAACAAGCCAACAAACCAACAAACCAACAAACCAACAAACCAACAAGCCAACAAACCAACAAACCAACAAACCAACAAACCAAGTAACCAACTAGCCAACAAACCAACAAGCCAACAAACCAACAAGCCAACAAGCCAACAAACCAACAAACCAGCAAAGCAACAAACCAAAAAACCAACAAACCAAAAAACCATCAAACGAACAAAGCAACAAGCCAACAAGCCAACAAACCAACAAACCAACAAGCGAACAAACAAACAAACCAACAAGCCAACAAGCCAACAAACCAACAAACTAACAAACCAACAAGCCAACAAACCAACAAACCAACAAACCAACAAGCCAACAAACCAACAAACCAACAAACCAACAAACCAAGTAACCAAAAAGCCAAAAAACTAACAAACCAACAAGCCAACAAACCAACAAACCAACAAGCCAACCAGCCAACAAACCAACAAACCAACAAACCAACAAGCCAACAAACCAACAAGCCAACAAGCCAACAAACCAACAAACCAACAAACATAGTAACCAATAAACCAACAAACCATCAAACGAACAAAGCAACAAACCAACAAGCCAACAAACCAACAAGCCAACAAATCAACAAACCAACAAACCAACATGCCAACAAACCAACAAACTAAGTAACCAACAAGCCAGCAAACCAACAAGCCAACAAACCAACAAGCCAACAAACCAACAAACCAACAAGCCAACAAGCCAACAAACCAACAAATCAACAAACCACCAAGCCAACAATCCAACAAACCAACAAACCAACAAGCCAACAAACCAACAAACAAATAAACCAACAAACCAACAAACCAACAAGCCAACAAGCCAACAAACCAACAAACCAACAAACCAAAAAACCAACAAACCAAAAAACCATCAAACGAACAAAGCAACAAGCCAACAAGCCAACAAACCAACAAACCAACAAGCCAACAAACAAACAAACCAACAAGCCAACAAACCAACAAACCAACAAACCAACAAGCCAACAAACCAACAAACCAGCAAACCAACAAACCAACAAACCAACAAACCAAGTAACCAAAAAGCCAAAAAACTAACAAACCAACAAACCAACAAACCAACAAACCAACAAACCAACAAGCCAACAAACCAACAAACCAACAAACCAACAAACCAACAAACCAACAAGCCAACAAGCCAACAAACCACCAAACCAACAAGCCAACAAACAAATAAACCAACAAACCAACAAACCAACCAACCAACAAACCAACAAACCAAAAAACCAACAAACCAACAAGCCAACAAGCCAACAAACCAACAAACCAACAAGCCAACAAGCCAACAAACCAACAAACCAACAAGCCAACAAACCAACAAACCAACAAACCAACATGCCAACAAACCAACAAACTAAGTAACCAACAAGCCAACAAACCAACAAACCAACAAAACAACAAGCCAACAAACCAAAAAACCAACAAGCCAACAAACCAACAAACCAACAAACCAACAAACCAACAAACCAACAAGCCAAAAAGCCAACAAACCAACAAACCAACAAGCCAACAAACCAACAAACCAACAAACCAACAAGCCAACAAACCAACAAGCTAACAAACCAACAAACCAACAAGCCAACAAGCCAACAAACCAACATACCAAGAAGCCAACAAGCCAACAAACCAACAAACACACAAGCCAACAAACCAAGAAACAAATAAACCAACAAACCAACAAACCAACAAGCCAACAAGCCAACAAACCAACAAACCAACAAACCAACAAACCAACAAACCAACAAGCCAACAAACCAACAAACCAACAAACCAACAAACCAACAAACCAACAAGCCAACAAGCCAACAAACCACCAAACCAACAAGCCAACAAACAAATAAACCAACAAACCAACAAACCAACCAACCAACAAACCAACAAACCAAAAAACCAACAAACCAACAAGCCAACAAGCCAACAAACCAACAAACTAACGAACCAACAAACGAACTAACCAACAAACCAACAAGCCAACAAGCCAACAAACCAACAAACCAACAAACCAACAAACCAAAAAACCAACAAACCAACAAGCCAACAAGCCAACAAGCCAACAAACCAACAAACCAACAAGCCAACAAACCAACAAACCAACAAACCAACAAACCAACAAGCCAACAAACCAACAAACCAACAAACCAACAAACCAAGTAACCAACTAGCCAACAAACCAACAAGCCAACAAACCAACAAGCCAACAAGCCAACAAACCAACAAACCAGCAAAGCAACAAACCAAAAAACCAACAAACCAAAAAACCATCAAACGAACAAAGCAACAAGCCAACAAGCCAACAAACCAACAAACCAACAAGCGAACAAACAAACAAACCAACAAGCCAACAAGCCAACAAACCAACAAACTAACAAACCAACAAGCCAACAAACCAACAAACCAACAAACCAACAAGCCAACAAACCAACAAACCAACAAACCAACAAACCAAGTAACCAAAAATCCAAAAAACTAACAAACCAACAAGCCAACAAACCAACAAACCAACAAGCCAACAAGCCAACAAACCAACAAACCAACAAACCAACAAGCCAACAAACCAACAAGCCAACAAGCCAACAAACCAACAAACCAACAAACATAGTAACCAATAAACCAACAAACCATCAAACGAACAAAGCAACAAACCAACAAGCCAACAAACCAACAAGCCAACAAATCAACAAACCAACAAACCAACATGCCAACAAACCAACAAACTAAGTAACCAACAAGCCAGCAAACCAACAAGCCAACAAACCAACAAGCCAACAAACCAACAAACCAACAAGCCAACAAGCCAACAAACCAACAAATCAACAAACCACCAAGCCAACAATCCAACAAACCAACAAACCAACAAGCCAACAAACCAACAAACAAATAAACCAACAAACCAACAAACCAACAAGCCAACAAGCCAACAAACCAACAAACCAACAAACCAAAAAACCAACAAACCAAAAAACCATCAAACGAACAAAGCAACAAGCCAACAAGCCAACAAACCAACAAACCAACAAGCCAACAAACAAACAAACCAACAAGCCAACAAACCAACAAACCAACAAACCAACAAGCCAACAAACCAACAAACCAACAAACCAACAAACCAACAAACCAACAAACCAAGTAACCAAAAAGCCAAAAAACTAACAAACCAACAAGCCAACAAACCAACAAACCAACAAGCCAACAAGCCAACAAACCAACAAACCAACAAACCAACAAGCCAACAAACCAACAAACCAACAAGCCAACAAGCCAACAAACCAACAAACCAACAAACCAAGTAACCAATAAACCAACAAACCATTAAACGAACAAAGCAACAAACCAACAAGCCAACAAACCAACAAGCCAACAAATCAACAAACCAACAAACCAACATGCCAACAAACCAACAAACTAAGTAACCAACAAGCCAGCAAACCAACAAGCCAACAAACCAACAAGCCAACAAACCAACAAACCAACAAGCCAACAAGCCAACAAACCAACAAATCTACAAACCACCAAGCCAACAAGCCAACAAACCAACAAACCAACAAGCCAACAAACCAACAAACCAACAAACCAACAAGCTAACAAGCCAACAAACCAACCAACCAACAAGCCAACAAACCAACAAACCAACAAGCCAACAAACCAACAAACCAACAAACCAACAAGTCAACAAACCAACAAGCCAACAAGCCAACAAACCAACAAACCAACAAGCAACAAACCAACAAACCAACAAACCAACAACCCAACAAACCAACAAACCAACAAGCCAACACACCAACAAACCAACAAACCAACAAGCCAACAAGCCAACAAACCAACCAACCAACAAGCCAACAAGCCAACAAACCAACAAACCAACAACCCAACAAACCAACAAACCAACAAACCAACAAGTCAACAAACCAACAAACCAACAAGACAACAAGCCAACAAGCCAACAAACCAACAAACCAACAAACCAACAAACCAACAAACCAACAAGCCAACAAACCAACAAACAAATAAACCAACAAACAAACAAACCAACAAACCAACAAGCCAACAAACCAACAAACCAACAAGCCAACAAACCAACAAACCAACAAACCAACAAGCCAACAAGCCAACAAACCAACAAACCAACAAGCCAAGAAACCAACAAACCAACATGCCAACAAACCAACAAACTAAGTAGCCAACAAGCCAACAAACCAACAAACCAACAAACCAACATGCCAACAAACCAACAAACTTAGTAACCAACAAGCCAACAAACCAACAAACCCACAAACCAGCATGCCAACAAACCAAAAAACTAAGTAACCAACAAGCCAATAAACCAACAAACCAACAAGCCAACAAGCAAACAAACCAACAAACCAACAAACCAACATGCCAACAAACCAACAAACCAACAAACCAACAAACCAACAAACCAACAAACCAACAAGCCAACAAACCAACAAACCAACAAGCCAACAAACCAACAAACAAATAAACCAACAAACCAACAAACCAACAAACCAACAAACCAACAAGCCAACAAGCCAACACACCAACAAACCAACAAACCAACAATCCAACAAGCCAACACACCAACAAACCAACAAGCAACAAACCAACAAACCAACAAACCAACAAACCAACAAACCAACAAACCAACAAACTAACAAACCAAGAAGCCAACAAACCAACAAACCAACAAGCCAACAAACCAACAAACCAACAAGCCAACAAGCCAACAAACTAACAAACCAACAAGCCAACAAACCAAGAAACCAACAAACCAACATGCCAACAAACCAACAAACTAAGTAACCAACAAGCCAACAAACCAACAAACCAACAAGCCAACAAGTCAACAAATCAACAAACCAACAAACCAACAAATCAACAAACCAACAAGCCAACAAGCCAACAATCCAACAAACCAACAAACCAACAAACCAACAGGCCAACAAACCAACAAACAAATAAACCAACAAACCAACAAACCAACAAACCAACAAGCCAACAAGTCAACAAACCAACAAACCAACAAACCAACAAGCCAACAAACCAACAAGCCAACAAACCAACAAACCAACAAACCAACAAACCAACAAACCAACAAGCCAACAAGCCAACAAACCAACAAACCAACAAGCCAAAAACCAACAAACCAACAAACCAACAAGCCAACAAACCAACAATCCAACAAACCAACAAACCAACAAACAAATAAACCAACAAACCAACAAACCAACAAACCAACAAGCCAACAAGTCAACAAACCAACAAACCAACAAACCAACAAGCCAACAAACCAACAAGCCAACAAACCAACAAACCAACAAACCAACAAACCAACAAACCAACAAGCCAACAAGCCAACAAACCAACAAACCAACAAGCCAACAAACCAACAAACCAACAAACCAACAAGCCAACAAGCCAACAAACCAACAAACCAACAAGCCAACAAACCAACAAACCAACAAACCAACATGCCAACAAACCAACAAACTAAGTAACCAACAAGCCAACAAACCAACAAACCAACAAACCAACATGCCAACAAACTAACAAACTAAGTAACCAACAAGCCAACAAACCAACAAACCAACAAGCCAACAAATCAACAAACCAACAAGCCAACAAGCCAACAAGCCAACAAACCAACAAACCAACAAACCAACAAGCCAACAAACCAACAAGCCAACAAACCAACAAACCAACAAGTCAACAAGCCAACAAACCAACAAACCAACAAACCAACAAGCCAACAAACCAACAAACTAACAAGCCAACAAGCCAACAAACCAACAAACCAACAAACCAACAAGCCAACAAGCTAACACACCAATAAACCAACAAGCCAACAAACCAACAAACCAACAAGCCAACAAGCCAACAAACCAACAAACCAACAAGCCAACAAGCCAACAAGCCAACAAACCAACAAACCAAGAAGCCAACAAACCAACAAACAAATAAACCAACAAATCAACAAACCAACAAGCCAACAAGCCAACAAACCAACAAACCAACAAACCAACAAGCCAACAAACCAACAAACCAACAAACCAACAAATCAACAAACCAACAAACCAACAAGCCAACAAGCCAACAAACCAAAAAACCAACAAACCAACAAGCCAACAAACCAACAAACCAACAAACCAACAAGCCAACAAGCCAACAAACCAACAAACCAACAAGCCAACAAACCAACAAACCAACAAACCAACATGCCAACAAACCAACAAACTAAGTAACCAACAAGCCAAGAAACCAACAAACCAACAAAACAACAAGCCAACAAACCAAAAAACCAACAAGCCAACAAACCAACAAACCAACAAACCAACAAACCAACAAACCAACAAGCCAAAAAGCCAACAAACCAACAAACCAACAAGCCAACAAACCAACAAACCAACAAACCAACAAGCCAACAAACCAACAAGCTAACAAACCAACAAACCAACAAGCCAACAAGCCAACAAACCAACATACCAACAAGCCAACAAGCCAACAAACCAACAAACCAACAAGCCAACAAACCAACAAACAATTAAACCAACAAACCAACAAACCAACAAGCCAACAAGCCAACAAACCAACAAACCAACAAACCAACAAACCAACAAACCAACAAGCCAACAAACCAACAAACCAACAAACCAACAAACCAACAAACCAACAAACCAACAAGCCAACAAGCCAACAAACCACCAAACCAACAAGCCAACAAGCCAACAAACAAATAAACCAACAAACCAACAAACCAACCAACCAACAAACCAACAAACCAAAAAACCAACAAACCAACAAGCCAACAAGCCAACAAACCAACAAGCTAACGAACCAACAAACGAACTAACCAACAAACCAACAAGCCAACAAGCCAACAAGCCAACAAACCAACAAACCAACAAACCAAAAAACCAACAAACCAACAAGCCAACAAGCCAACAAGCCAACAAACCAACAAACCAACAAGCCAACAAACCAACAAACCAACAAACCAACAAACCAACAAGCCAACAAACCAACAAACCAACAAACCAACAAACCAAATAACCAACTAGCCAACAAACCAACAAGCCAACAAACCAACAAGCCAACAAGCCAACAAACCAACAAACCAGCAAAGCAACAAACCAAAAAACCAACAAACCAAAAAACCATCAAACGAACAAAGCAACAAGCCAACAAGCCAACAAACCAACAAACCAACAAGCCAACAAACAAACAAACCAACAAGCCAACAAGCCAACAAACCAACAAACTAACAAACCAACAAGCCAACAAACCAACAAACCAACAAACCAACAAGCCAACAAACCAACAAACCAACAAACCAACAAACCAACAAACCAAGTAACCAAAAAGCCAAAAAACTAACAAACCAACAAGCCAACAAACCAACAAACCAACAAGCCAACAAGCCAACAAACCAGCAAGCCAACAAGCCAACAAACCAACAAACCAAGAAGCCAACAAACCAAGAAGCCAACAAACCAACAAACCAACAAGCCAACAAGCCAACAAACCAACAAACCAAGAAGCCAACAAACCAACAAACAAATAAACCAACAAATCAACAAACCAACAAGCCAACAAGCCAACAAACCAACAAACCAACAAACCAACAAGCCAACAAACCAACAAACCAACAAACCAACAAATCAACAAACCAACAAACCAACAAGCCAACAAGCCAACAAACCAAAAAACCAACAAACCAACAAGCCAACAAACCAACAAACCAACAAACCAACAAGCCAACAAGCCAACAAACCTACAAACCAACAAGCCAACAAACCAACAAACCAACAAACCAACATGCCAACAAACCAACAAACTAAGTAACCAACAAGCCAAGAAACCAACAAACCAACAAAACAACAAGCCAACAAACCAAAAAACCAACAAGCCAACAAACCAACAAACCAACAAACCAACAAACCAACAAACCAACAAGCCAAAAAGCCAACAAACCAACAAACCAACAAGCCAACAAAACAACAAGCCAACAAACCAAAAAACCAACAAGCCAACAAACCAACAAACCAACAAACCAACAAACCAACAAACCAACAAGCCAAAAAGCCAACAAACCAACAAACCAACAAGCCAACAAACCAACAAACAATTAAACCAACAAACCAACAAACCAACAAGCCAACAAGCCAACAAGCCAACAAACCAACAAACCAACAAACCAACAAACCAACAAGCCAACAAACCAACAAACCAACAAACCAACAAACCAACAAACCAACAAACCAACAAGCCAACAAGCCAACAAACCACCAAACCAACAAGCCAACAAGCCAACAAACAAATAAACCAACAAACCAACAAACCAACCAACCAACAAACCAACAAACCAAAAAACCAACAAACCAACAAGCCAACAAGCCAACAAACCAACAAACTAACGAACCAACAAACGAACTAACCAACAAACCAACAAGCCAACAAGCCAACAAACCAACAAACCAACAAACCAAAAAACCAACAAACCAACAAGCCAACAAGCCAACAAGCCAACAAACCAACAAACCAACAAGCCAACAAACCAACAAACCAACAAACCAACAAACCAACAAGCCAACAAACCAACAAACCAACAAACCAACAAACCAAATAACCAACTAGCCAACAAACCAACAAGCCAACAAACCAACAAGCCAACAAGCCAACAAACCAACAAACCAGCAAAGCAACAAACCAAAAAACCAACAAACCAAAAAACCATCAAACGAACAAAGCAACAAGCCAACAAGCCAACAAACCAACAAACCAACAAGCCAACAAACAAACAAACCAACAAGCCAACAAGCCAACAAACCAACAAACTAACAAACCAACAAGCCAACAAACCAACAAACCAACAAACCAACAAGCCAACAAACCAACAAACCAACAAACCAACAAACCAACAAACCAAGTAACCAAAAAGCCAAAAAACTAACAAACCAACAAGCCAACAAACCAACAAACCAACAAGCCAACAAGCCAACAAACCAACAAACCAACAAACCAACAAGCCAAAAAACCAACAAGCCAACAAGCCAACAAACCAACAAACCAACAAACATAGTAACCAATAAACCAACAAACCATCAAACGAACAAAGCAACAAACCAACAAGCCAACAAACCAACAAGCCAACAAATCAACAAACCAACAAACCAACATGCCAACAAACCAACAAACTAAGTAACCAACAAGCCAGCAAACCAACAAGCCAACAAACCAACAAGCCAACAAACCAACAAACCAACAAGCCAACAAGCCAACAAACCAACAAACCAACAAGCCAACAAACCAACAAACAAATAAACCAACAAACCAACAAACCAACAAGCCAACAAGCCAACAAACCAACAAACCAACAAACCAACAAGCCAACAAACAAACAAACCAACAAACCAACAAACCAAAAAACCAACAAACCAACAACCCAACAAACCAACAAACCAACACACCAACAAGCCAACAAGCCAACAAACCAACAAACAAATAAACCAACAAACCAACAAACCAACAAACCAACAAACCAAGAAACCAAAAAACCAACAAACCAACAAGCCAACAAGCCAACAAACCAACAAACTAACATACCAACAAACGAACTAACCAACAAACTAACAAGCCAACAAACCAACAAACCAACAAACCAACAAACCAACAAACCAACAAACCAACAAACCAACAAACCAACAAGCCAACAAGCCAACAAGCCAACAAACCAACAAACCAATAAGCCAACAAACCAACAAACCAACAAGCCAACAAGCCAACAAACCAACAAAGCAACAAACCAACAAGCCAACAAACCAATAAGCCAACAACCCAACAAACCAACAAGCCAACAAGCCAACAAACCAACAAAACAACAAGCCAACAAACCAACAAACCAACAAGCCAACAAAACAACAAACTAACAAACCAACAAACCAACAAACCAAAAAACCAACAAGCCAACAAGCCAACAAACCAACAAAGCAACAAGACAACAAACTAACAAACCAACAAGCCAACAAGCCAACAAACCAACAAACCAACAAAGCAACAACCCAACAAACCAACAAACCAACAAACCAACAAGCCAACAAGCCAACAAACCAACAAACCAACAAGCCAACTAGCCAACAAACCAACAAACCAACTAGCCAACAAACCAACAAATCAACAAACCAAAAAACCAACTAACCAACAAGCCAACAAACCAACAAACTAAGTAACCAACAAGCCAACAAACCAACAAACCAACAAGCCAACAAACCAACAAACCAACAAACCAACAAGCCAGCAAACCAACAAACCAACAAACCAACAAACCAACAAACCAACAAACCAACAAACCAACAAACCAACAAACCAACAAACCAACAAACAAATAAACCAACAAACCAACAAACCAACAAGCCAACAAGCCAACAAACCAACAAACCAACAAACCAACAAACCAACAAGCCAACAAAACAACAAACCAACAAACCAACAAACCAACAAGCCAACAAACCAACAAACAAATAAACCAACAAACCAAAAAACCAACAAACCAACAAACCAACAAACCAACAAGCCAACAAACCAAGTAACCAAAAAGCCAACAAACTAACAAACCAACAAGCCAACAAGCCAACAAACCAACAAGCCAACAAACCAACAAACCAACAAAGCAACAAGCCAACAAGCCAACAAACCAACAAACCAACAAGCCAACAAGCCAACAAACCAACAAACCAACAAGCCAACAAACCAACAAACAAATAAACCAACAAACCAACAAACCAACAAGCCAACAAGCCAACAAACCAACAAACCAACAAACCAACAAGCCAACAAACAAACAAACCAACAAACCAACAAACCAAAAAACCAACAAACCAACAACCCAACAAACCAACAAACCAACAAACCAACAAGCCAACAAGCCAACAAACCAACAAACAAATAAACCAACAAACCAACAAACCAACAAACCAACAAACCAAGAAACCAAAAAACCAACAAACCAACAAGCCAACAAGCCAACAAACCAACAAACTAACATACCAACAAACGAACTAACCAACAAACTAACAAGCCAACAAACCAACAAACCAACAAACCAACAAACCAACAAACCAACAAACCAACAAACCAACAAACCAACAAACCAACAAGCCAACAAGCCAACAAGCCAACAAACCAACAAACCAATAAGCCAACAAACCAACAAACCAACAAGCCAACAAGCCAACAAACCAACAAAGCAACAAACCAACAAGCCAACAAACCAATAAGCCAACAACCCAACAAACCAACAAGCCAACAAGCCAACAAACCAACAAAACAACAAGCCAACAAACCAACAAACCAACAAGCCAACAAACCAACAAACTAACAAACCAACAAACCAACAAACCAAAAAACCAACAAGCCAACAAGCCAACAAACCAACAAAGCAACAAGACAACAAACTAACAAACCAACAAGCCAACAAGCCAACAAACCAACAAACCAACAAAGCAACAACCCAACAAACCAACAAACCAACAAACCAACAAGCCAACAAGCCAACAAACCAACAAACCAACAAGCCAACTAGCCAACAAACCAACAAACCAACTAGCCAACAAACCAACAAATCAACAAACCAAAAAACCAACTAACCAACAAGCCAACAAACCAACAAACTAAGTAACCAACAAGCCAACAAACCAACAAACCAACAAGCCAACAAACCAACAAACCAACAAACCAACAAGCCAGCAAACCAACAAACCAACAAACCAACAAACCAACAAACCAACAAACCAACAAACCAACAAACCAACAAACCAACAAACCAACAAACAAATAAACCAACAAACCAACAAACCAACAAGCCAACAAGCCAACAAACCAACAAACCAACAAACCAACAAACCAACAAGCCAACAAAACAACAAACCAACAAACCAACAAACCAACAAGCCAACAAACCAACAAACAAATAAACCAACAAACCAAAAAACCAACAAACCAACAAACCAACAAACCAACAAGCCAACAAACCAAGTAACCAAAAAGCCAACAAACTAACAAACCAACAAGCCAACAAGCCAACAAACCAACAAGCCAACAAACCAACAAACCAACAAAGCAACAAGCCAACAAGCCAACAAACCAACAAACCAACAAGCCAACAAACCAACAAACCAACAAACCAACAAGCCAACAAACCAACAAACCAACAAACCAACAAACCAACAAGCCAACAAACAAACAAACCAACAAACCAACAAACCAAAAAACCAACAAACCAACAACCCAACAAACCAACAAACCAACAAACCAACAAGCCAACAAGCCAACAAACCAACAAACAAATAAACCAACAAACCAACAAACCAACAAACCAACAAACCAAGAAACCAAAAAACCAACAAACCAACAAGCCAACAAGCCAACAAACCAACAAACTAACATACCAACAAACGAACTAACCAACAAACTAACAAGCCAACAAACCAACAAACTAACAAACCAACAAACCAACAAACCAACAAACCAACAAACCAACAAACCAACAAGCCAACAAGCCAACAAGCCAACAAACCAACAAACCAATAAGCCAACAAACCAACAAACCAACAAGCCAACAAGCCAACAAACCAACAAAGCAACAAACCAACAAGCCAACAAACCAATAAGCCAACAACCCAACAAACCAACAAGCCAACAAGCCAACAAACCAACAAAACAACAAGCCAACAAACCAACAAACCAACAAGCCAACAAACCAACAAACTAACAAACCAACAAACCAACAAACCAAAAAACCAACAAGCCAACAAGCCAACAAACCAACAAAGCAACAAGACAACAAACTAACAAACCAACAAGCCAACAAGCCAACAAACCAACAAACCAACAAAGCAACAACCCAACAAACCAACAAACCAACAAACCAACAAGCCAACAAGCCAACAAACCAACAAACCAACAAGCCAACTAGCCAACAAACCAACAAACCAACTAGCCAACAAACCAACAAATCAACAAACCAAAAAACCAACTAACCAACAAGCCAACAAACCAACAAACTAAGTAACCAACAAGCCAACAAACCAACAAACCAACAAGCCAACAAACCAACAAACCAACAAACCAACAAGCCAGCAAACCAACAAACCAACAAACCAACAAACCAACAAACCAACAAACCAACAAACCAACAAACCAACAAACCAACAAACCAACAAACCAACAAACAAATAAACCAACAAACCAACAAACCAACAAGCCAACAAGCCAACAAACCAACAAACCAACAAACCAACAAACCAACAAGCCAACAAAACAACAAACCAACAAACCAACAAACCAACAAGCCAACAAACCAACAAACAAATAAACCAACAAACCAAAAAACCAACAAACCAACAAACCAACAAACCAACAAGCCAACAAACCAAGTAACCAAAAAGCCAACAAACTAACAAACCAACAAGCCAACAAGCCAACAAACCAACAAGCCAACAAACCAACAAACCAACAAAGCAACAAGCCAACAAGCCAACAAACCAACAAACCAACAAGCCAACAAGCCAACAAACCAACAAACCAACAAGCCAACAAACCAACAAACAAATAAACCAACAAACCAACAAACCAACAAGCCAACAAGCCAACAAACCAACAAACCAACAAACCAACAAGCCAACAAACAAACAAACCAACAAACCAACAAACCAAAAAACCAACAAACCAACAACCCAACAAACCAACAAACCAACAAACCAACAAGCCAACAAGCCAACAAACCAACAAACAAATAAACCAACAAACCAACAAACCAACAAACCAACAAACCAAGAAACCAAAAAACCAACAAACCAACAAGCCAACAAGCCAACAAACCAACAAACTAACAAACCAACAAGCCAACAAGCCAACAAACCAACAAACCAACAAACCAACAAACTAAGTAGCCAATAAGCCAACAAACCAACAAACCAACAAGCCAACAAGCCAACAAACCAACAAACAAACAAGCCAACAAACCAACAAGCCAACAAACCAACAAAGCAACAAACCAACAAACCAACAAGCCAACAAGCCAACAAACCAACAAACCAACAAGCCAACAAACCAACAAACAAATAAACCAACAAACCAACAAACCAACAAGCCAACAAGCCAACAAACCAACAAACCAACAAACCAACAAGCCAACAAACAAACAAACCAACAAACCAACAAACCAAAAAACCAACAAACCAACAACCCAACAAACCAACAAACCAACAAACCAACAAGCCAACAAGCCAACAAACCAACAAACAAATAAACCAACAAACCAACAAACCAACAAACCAACAAACCAAGAAACCAAAAAACCAACAAACCAACAAGCCAACAAGCCAACAAACCAACAAACTAACATACCAACAAACGAACTAACCAACAAACTAACAAGCCAACAAACCAACAAACCAACAAACCAACAAACCAACAAACCAACAAACCAACAAACCAACAAACCAACAAGCCAACAAGCCAACAAGCCAACAAACCAACAAACCAATAAGCCAACAAACCAACAAACCAACAAGCCAACAAGCCAACAAACCAACAAAGCAACAAACCAACAAGCCAACAAACCAATAAGCCAACAACCCAACAAACCAACAAGCCAACAAGCCAACAAACCAACAAAACAACAAGCCAACAAACCAACAAACCAACAAGCCAACAAACCAACAAACTAACAAACCAACAAACCAACAAACCAAAAAACCAACAAGCCAACAAGCCAACAAACCAACAAAGCAACAAGACAACAAACTAACAAACCAACAAGCCAACAAGCCAACAAACCAACAAACCAACAAAGCAACAACCCAACAAACCAACAAACCAACAAACCAACAAGCCAACAAGCCAACAAACCAACAAACCAACAAGCCAACTAGCCAACAAACCAACAAACCAACTAGCCAACAAACCAACAAATCAACAAACCAAAAAACCAACTAACCAACAAGCCAACAAACCAACAAACTAAGTAACCAACAAGCCAACAAACCAACAAACCAACAAGCCAACAAACCAACAAACCAACAAACCAACAAGCCAGCAAACCAACAAACCAACAAACCAACAAACCAACAAACCAACAAACCAACAAACCAACAAACCAACAAACCAACAAACAAATAAACCAACAAACCAACAAACCAACAAGCCAACAAGCCAACAAACCAACAAACCAACAAACCAACAAACCAACAAGCCAACAAAACAACAAACCAACAAACCAACAAACCAACAAGCCAACAAACCAACAAACAAATAAACCAACAAACCAAAAAACCAACAAACCAACAAACCAACAAACCAACAAGCCAACAAACCAAGTAACCAAAAAGCCAACAAACTAACAAACCAACAAGCCAACAAGCCAACAAACCAACAAGCCAACAAACCAACAAACCAACAAAGCAACAAGCCAACAAGCCAACAAACCAACAAACCAACAAGCCAACAAACCAACAAACCAACAAACCAACAAGCCAACAAACCAACAAACCAACAAACCAAGTAACCAAAAAGCCAACAAACTAACAAACCAACAAGCCAACAAGCCAACAAACCAACAAACCAACAAGCCAACAAGCCAACAAACCAACAAACCAACAAACCAACAAACTAAGTAGCCAATAAGCCAACAAACCAACAAACCAACAAGCCAACAAGCCAACAAACCAACAAACAAACAAGCCAACAAACCAACAAACCAACAAGCCAACAAACCAACAAACCAACAAACCAAAAAACCAACAAACCAACAAACCAACAAACCAACAAACCAACAAACCAACAAACCAACAAGCCAACAAACCAACAAACCAACAAACCAAGCAACCAAAAAGCCAACAAACTAACAAACCAATAAGCCAAAAAGCCAACAAACCAACAAGCCAACAAACCAACAAACCAACAAAACAACAAGCCAACAAGCCAACAAACCAACAAACCAACAAACTAACAAGCCAAGAAACCAACAAACCAACAAGCCAACAAACCAAGTAACCAAAAAGCCAACAAACTAACAAACCAACAAGCCAACAAGCCAACAAACCAACAAACAAACAAACCAACAAGCCAACAAACCAACAAACCAACAAACCAACAAACCCCAACAAACCAAAAAACCAACAAACCAACAAACCAACAAGCCAACAAGCCAACAAACCAACAAACCAACAAACTAACAAACCAACAAACGAACTAACCAACAAACCAACAAGCCAACAAGCCAACAAGCCAACAAACCAACAAACCAACCAACCAACAAACCAAAAAACCAACAAACCAAAAAACCAACAAACCAACAAACTAATAAACCAACAAACCAACAAGCCAACAAGCCAACAAACCAACAAACCAACAAACCAACAAGCCAACAAACCAACAAGCCAACAAACCAACAAACCAAGTAACCAAAAAGCCAACAAGCTAACAAACCAACAAGCCAACAAGCCAACAAACCAACAAACCAACAAAGCAACAAGCCAACAAGCCAACAAACCAACAAACCAACAAGCCAACAAACCAACAAACCAACAAGCCAAAAAGCCAACAAACCAACAAACCAACAAACCAACAAGCCAACAAACCAACAAACCAATAAACCGACAAACCAACAAGCCAACAAACCAACAAACCAACAAACCAAAAAACCAACAAACCAAAAAACCAACAAACCAACAAACCAACAAACCAACAAACCAACAAACCAACAAACCAACAAGCCAACAAGCCAACAAACCAACAAACCAACAAACCAACAAACCAATAAGCCAACAAACCAACAAGCCAACAAACCAACAAACCAACAAACCAAGTAACCAAAAAGCCAACAAACTAACAAACCAACAAGCCAACAAACCATCAAGCCAACAAGCCAACAAACCAACAAACCAACAAAGCAACAAACCAAAAAACCAACAAACCAAAAAACCAACAAACCAACAAACCATCAAACGAACAAAGCAACAAGCCAACAAGCCAACAAACCAACAAACCAACAAGCCAACAAACCAACAAACCAACAAGCCAACAAGCCAACAAACCAACAAACCAACAAACCAACAAGCCAACAAACCAACAAACCAACAAATCAACAAGCCAACAAGCCAACAAACCAACAAACCAACAAGCCAACAAACCAACAAACCAACAAATCAACAAGCCAAC
Source organism: Atherix ibis (assembly GCA_958298945.1). Classification (NCBI taxonomy): domain Eukaryota; kingdom Metazoa; phylum Arthropoda; class Insecta; order Diptera; family Athericidae; genus Atherix; species Atherix ibis. The sequence goes on from OY282608.1 coordinate 22,679,737, forward strand.
AAGCCAACAAACCAACAAACCAACATGCCAACAAACCAACAAACTAAGTAACCAACAAGCCAACAAATCAACAAACCAACAAGCCAACAAACCAACAAGCCAACAAACCAACAAACAAATAAACCAACAAATCAACAAACAAATAAACCAACAAACCAACAAACCAACAAACCAACAAACCAACAAACCAACAAACCAAAAAACCAACAAACCAACAAACCACCAAGCCAACAAACCAACAAACCAACAAACCAACAAGCCAACAAGCCAACAAACCAACAAACCAACAAACCAACAAACCAACAAGCCAACAAACCAACAAACAAATAAACCAACAAACCAAAAAACCAATAAACCAACAAACCAACAAACCAACAAACCAACAAACCAACAAACCAACAAACCAACAAGCCAACAAACCAACAAACCCACAAACCAACAAGCCAACAAACCAACAAACAAATAAACCAACAAACCAACAAACCAACAAACCAACAAACCAAAAAACCAACAAACCAACAAGCCAACAAGCCAACAAACCAACAAACTAACAAACCAGCAAACGAACTAACCAACAAACCAACAAACTAAGTAACCAACAAGCCAACAAACCAATAAGCCAACAAGCCAACAAGCCAACAAACCAACAAACCAACAAGCCAACAAACCAACAAACCAACAAACTAACAAACCAACAAACCAACAAACCAACAAACCAACAAGCCAACAAACCAACAAACAAATAAACCAACAAACCAAAAAACCAACAAGCAAACAAACCAACAAACCAATAAACCAACAAACCAACAAACCAACAAACCAACAAACCAACAAGCCAACAAGCCAACAAACCAACAAGCCAACAAACCAACAAACCAACAAAGCAACAAGCCAACAAGCCAACAAACCAACAAACCAACGAGCCAAAAAACCAACAAACCAACAAGCCCACAAACCAACAAACCAACAAACCAACAAACCAAGTAACCAAAAATCCAACAAACTAACAAACCAACAAGCCAACAAGCCAACAAACCAACAAGCCAACAAACCAACAAGCCAACAAACCAACAAACCAACAAAGCAACAAGCCAACAAGCCAACAAACCAACAAACCAACAAGCCAACAAACCAACAAACCAACAAGCCAACAAGCCAACAAACCAACAAACCAACAAAGCAAGAAACCAAAAAACCAACAAACCAAAAAACCAACAAACCAACAAACCATCAAACGAACAAAGCAACAAGCCAACAAGCCAACAAACCAACAAACCAACAAGCAAACAAACCAACAAACCAACAAGCCAACAAGCCAACAAACCAACAAACCAACAAACCAACAATCCAACAAGCCAACAAACCAACAAACCAACAAACCAACAAGCCAACAAACCAACAAACCAACAAACCAACAAACCAACAAACCAACAAACCAACAAACCAACAAGCCAACAAGCCAACAAACCAACAAACCAACAAGCCAACAAACCAACAAACCAACAAGCCAATAAACCAACAAACCAACAAACCAACATGCCAACAAACCAACAAACTAAGTAACCAACGAGCAAACAAATCAACAAACCAACAAGCCAACAAGCCAACAAACCAACAAACCAACAAACCCACAAACCAACAAACCAAGTAACCAACAAACCAACAAACCATCAAACGAACAAAGCAACAAACCAACAAACCAACAAACCAACAAGCCAACAAACCAACAAACAATAAAACCAACAAACCAACAAACAAATAACCCAACAAACCAACAAACCAACAAACCAACAAACCAACAAACCAACAAACCAACAAACCAACAAGCCAACAAATCAACAAACCAACAAACCAACAAGCAAACAAACAAATAAACCAACAAACCAAAAAACCAATAAACCAACAAACCAAAAAACCAACAAACCAACAAACCAACAAACCAACAAACCAACAAACCAACAAGCCAACAAACCAACAAACCAACAAACCAACAAACCAACAAGCCAACAAACCAACAAACAAATAAACCAACAAACCAACAAACCAACAAACCAACAAACCAAAAAACCAACAAACCAACAAGCCAACAAGCCAACAAACCAACAAACTAACAAACCAACAAACGAACTAATCAACAAACCAACAAACTAAGTAACCAACAAGCCAACAAACCAACAAACCAACAAGCCAACAAACCAACAAACCAACAAGCCAACAAACCAACAAACCAACAAACCAACAAACTAACAAACCAATAAACCAACAAACCAACAAGCCAACAAACCAACAAACCAACAAGCCAACAAGCCAACAAACCAACAAACCAACAAACCAACAAGCCAACAAACCAACAAACCAACAAGCCAACAAACCAACAAACCAACAAACTAACAAATCAACAAGCCAACAAACCAACAAACCAACAAGCCAACAAACCAACAAACCAACAAGCCAACAAACCAACAAACCAACAAACCAACATGCCAACAAACCAACAAACTAAGTAACCAACAAGCCAACAAATCAACAAACCAACAAGCCAACAAGCCAACAAACCGACAAATTAAAAACCAACAAACCAACAAACCAAGTAACCAACAAACCAACAAACCATCAAACGAACAAAGCAACAAACCAACAAACCAACAAACCAACAAGCCAACAAACCAACAAATAAATAAACCAACAAACCAACAAACCAACAAACCAACAAACCAACAAACCAAAAAACCAACAAACCAACAAACCAACAAGCCAACAAACCAACAAACCAACAAACCAACAAACCAACAAGCCAACAAACCAACAAACCAACAAACCAACAAACCAACAAGCCAACAAACCATCAAACAAATAAACCAACAAACCAAAAAACCAATAAACCAACAATCCAACAAACCAACAAACCAACAAACCAACAAACCAACAAGCCAACAAACCAACAAACCAAAAAACCAAAAAGCCAACAAACCAATAAACAAATAAACCAACAAACCAACAAACCAACAAACCAACAAACCAACAAACCAAAAAACCAACAAACCAACTAGCCAACAAGCCAACAAACCAACAAACTAACAAACCAACAAACGAACTAACCAACAAACCAACAAACTAAGTAACCAGCAAGCCAACAAACCAACAAACCAACAAGCCAACAAGCCAACAAACCAACAAACCAACAAGCCAACAAACCAACAAACCAACAAACTAACAAACCAACAAACCAACAAACCAACAAACCAACAAGCCAACAAACCAACAAACAAATAAACCAACAAACCAAAAAACCAACAAACCAAGAAACCAACAAGCCAACAAACCAACAAACCAACAAACCAACAAACCAAGTAACCATCAAGCCAATAGACCAACAAACCAACAAGCCAACAAGCCAACAAACCAACAAACCAACAAACCAACAAGCAAACAAACCAACAAACCAACAAACCAACAAACCAACAAACAAATAAACCAACAAACCAACAAACCAACAAGCCAACAAGCCAACAAACCAACAAGCCAACAAACCAACAAACCAACAAACCAACAAACAAACAAACCAACAAACCAACAAACAAATAAACCAACAAACCAACAAGCCAACAAACCAACAAACCAACAAACCAACAAGCCAACAAACCAACAAACCAACAAACCAACAAACCAACAAACCAACAAGCCAACAAACCAACAAACAAATAAACCAACAAACCAAAAAACCAACAAACGAACAAACCAACAAACCAACAAACCAACAAACCAAAAAACCAACAAACCAACAAACCAACAAACCAACAAGCCAACAAACCAACAAACCAACAAACCAAGTAACAAAAAAGCCAACAAACTAACAAACCAACAAGCCAACAAGCCAACAAACCAACGAGCCAACAAACCAACAAACCAACAAGCCCACAAGCCAACAAACCAACAAACCAACAAACCAAGTAACCAAAAAGCCAACAAACTAACAAACCAACAAGCCAACAAGCCAACAAACCAACAAGCCAACAAACCAACAAACCAACAAAGTAACAAGCCAACAAGCCAACAAACCAAAAAACCAACAAGCCAACAAACCAACAAACCAACAAGCCAACAAGCCAACAAACCAACAAACCAACAAAGCAACAAACCAAAAAACCAACAAACCAAAAAACCAACAAACCAACAAACCATCAAACGAACAAAGCAACAAGCCAACAAGCCAACAAACCAACAAACCAACAAGCCAACAAACCAATAAACCAACAAGCCAACAAGCCAACAAACCAACAAACCTACAAACCAACAAGCCAACAAACCAACAAACCAACAAGCCAACAAACCAACAAACCAACAAACCAACAAACCAACAAGCCAACAAGCCAACAAACCAACAAACCAACAAGCCAACAAACCAACAAGCCAACAAACCAACAAACCAACAAACCAACATGCCAACAAACCAACAAACTAAGTAACCAACGAGCCAACAAATCGACAAACCAACAAGCCAACAAGCCAACAAACCAACAAACCAACAAACCAACAAACCAAGTAACCAACAAACCAACAAACCATCAAACGAACAAAGCAACAAACCAACAAACCAACAAACCAACAAGCCAACAAACCAACAAACAAATAAACCAACAAACCAACAAACAAATAACCCAACAAACCAACATACCAACAAACCAACAAACCAACAAACCAACAAACCAACAAACCAACAAACCAAAAAACCAACAAACCAACAAACCAACAAGCCAACAAACCAACAAACCAACAAACCAACAAACCAACGAGCCAACAAACCAACAAACCAACAAGCCCACAAGCCAACAAGCCAACAAACCAACAAGCCAACAAACCAACAAACAAACAAAGCAACAAGCCAACAAGCCAATAAACCAACAAACCAACGAGCCAACAAACCAACAAACCAACAAGCCCACAAGCCAACAAACCAACAAACCAACAAACCAAGTAACCAAAAAGCCAACAAACTAACAAACCAACAAGCCAACAAGCCAACAAACCAACAAGCCAACAAACCAACAAACCAACAAAGCAACAAGCCAACAAGCCAACAAACTAACAAACCAACAAGCCAATAAACCAACAAACCAACAAGCCAACAAGCCAACAAACCAACAAACCAACAAAGCAACAAACCAAAAAACCAACAAACCAAAAAACCAACAAACCAACAAACCATCAAACGAACAAAGCAACAAGCCAACAAGCCAACAAACCAACAAGCCAACAAACCAATAAACCAACAAGCCAACAAGCCAACAAACCAACAAACCAACAAACCAACAAGCCAACAAACCAACAAACCAACAAGCCAACAAACCAACAAACCAACAAACCAACAAACCAACAAGCCAACAAGCCAACAAACCAACAAACCAACAAGCCAACAAACCAACAAACCAACAAGCCAACAAATCAACAAACCAACAAACCAACAAACCAACATGCCAACAAACCAACAAACTAAGTAACCAACGAGCCAACAAATCAACAAACCAACAAGCCAACAAGCCAACAAACCAACAAACCAACAAAACAACAAACCAAGTAACCAACAAACCAACAAACCATCAAACGAACAAAGCAACAAACCAACAAACCAACAAACCAACAAGCCAACAAACCAAAAAACAAATAAACCAACAAACAAACAAACAAATAACCCAACAAACCAACATACCAACAAACCAACAAACCAACAAACCAACAAAACAACAAACCAACAAACCAAAAAACCAACAAACCAACAAACCAACAAGCCAACAAACCAACAAACCAACAAACCAACAAGCCAACAAAGCAACAAACCAACAAACCAACAAACCAACAAGCCAACAAACAAATAAACCAACAAACCAAAAAACCAATAAACCAACAAACCAACAAACCAACAAACCAACAAACCAACAAACCAACAAGCCAACAAACCAACAAACCAACAAACCAACAAGCCAACAAACCAACAAACAAATAAACCAACAACCAAAAAAACCAACAAACCAACAAACCAAAAACCAACAAACCAACAAGCCAACAAGCCAACAAACCAACAAACTAACAAACCAACAAACGAACTAACCAACAAACCAACAAACTAAGTAACCAACAAGCCAACAAACCAACAAACCAAAAAACCAACAAACCAACAAACCAACAAGCCAACAAACCAACAAACCAACAAACCAACAAACCAAGTAACCAACAAGCCAATAAACCAACAAACCAACAAGCCAACAAGCCAACAAACCAACAAACCAACAAGCAAACAAACCAACAAACCAACAAACCAACAAACCAACAAACCAACAAACCAACAAACAAATAAACCAACAAACCAACAAACCAACAAACCAACAAGCCAACAAGCCAACAAACCAACAAGCCAACAAACCAACAAACCAACAAACCAACAAACCAACAAACCAACAAACCAACAAACAAATAAACCAACAAACCAACAAGCCAACAAACCAACAAACCAACAAACCAACAAGCCAACAAGCCAACAAACCAACAAACCAACAAACCAACAAACCAACAAGCCAACAAACCAACAAATAAATAAACCAAGAAACCAAAAAACCAACAAACGAACAAACCAACAAACCAACAAACCAACAAACCAAAAAACCAACAAACCAACAAACCAACAAACCAACAAACCAACAAACCAACAAGCCAACAAACCAACAGACCTACAAACCAACAAACCAAGTAACCAAAAAGCCAACAAAATAACAAACCAACAAGCCAACAAGCCAACAAACCAACAAGCCAACAAACCAACAAACCAACGAAGCAACAAGCCAACAAGCCAACAAACCAACAAACCAACAAGCCAACAAACCAACAAACCAACAAGCCAACAAGTCAACAAACCAACAAACCAACAAACCAAGTAACCAAAAAGCCAACAAACTAACAAACCAACAAGCCAACAAGCCAACAAACCAACAAGCCAACAAACCAACAAACCAACAAAGCAACAAGCCAACAAGCCAACAAACCAACAAACCAACAACCCAACAAACCAACAAAGCAACAAGGCAACAAGCAAACAAACCAACAAACCAACAAACCAACAAACCAACAAACCAAGTAACCAACAAACCAACAAACCATCAAACGAACAAAGCAACAAACCAACAAACCAACAAACCAACAAGCCAACAAACCAACAAACAAATAAACCAACAAACCAACAAACAAATAACCCAACAAACCAACATACCAACAAACCAACAAACCAACAAACCAACAAACCAACAAGCCAACAAACCAACAAATAAATAAACCAAGAAACCAAAAAACCAACAAACGAACAAACCAACAAACCAACAAACCAACAAACCAAAAAACCAACAAACCAATAAACCAACAAACCAACAAACCAACAAACCAACAAACCAACAAGCCAACAAACCAACAGACCTACAAACCAACAAACCAAGTAACCAAAAAGCCAACAAAATAACAAACCAACAAGCCAACAAGCCAACAAACCAACAAGCCAACAAACCAACAAACCAACAAAGCAACAAGCCAACAAGCCAACAAACCAACAAACCAACAAGCCAACAAACCAACAAACCAACAAGCCAACAAGTCAACAAACCAACAAACCAACAAACCAAGTAACCAAAAAGCCAACAAACTAACAAACCAACAAGCCAACAAGCCAACAAACCAACAAGCCAACAAACCAACAAAGCAACAAGCCAACAAGCCAACAAACCAACAAACCAACAAGCCAACAAACCAACAAACCAACAAGCCAACAAGCCAACAAGCCAACAAACCAACAAACCAACAAACCAAGTAACCAAAAAGCCAACAAACTAACAAACCAACAAGCCAACAAGCCAACAAGCCAACAAACCAACAAACCAACAAGCCAACAAGCCAACAAACCAACAAACCAACAAACTAAGTAACCAACAAACCAACAAACCAACAAACCAACAAGCCAACAAGCCAACAAGCCAACAAATCAACAAACCAACAAGCTAACAAACTAACAAACCAACAAGCCAACAAACCAACAAACCAACAAACCAACAAACCAACAAACCAACAAACCAACAAACCAACAAGCCAACAAACCAACAAACCAAGTAACCAAAAAGCGAACAAACTAACAAATCAACAAGCCAACAAGCCAACAAACCAACAAGCCAACAAACCAACAAACCAACAAAGCAACAAGCCAACAAGCCAACAAACCAACAAACCAACAAGCCTACAAACCAACAAACCAACAAGCCAACACGCCAACAAACCAACAAACCAACAAACCAAGTAACCAAAAAGCCAACAAACTAACAAACCAGAAAGCCAACAAGCCAACAAATGAACAAACCAACAAACCAACAAGCAAACAAACCAACAAAAAAATAAACGAATAAACCAACAAACCAACAAACCAACAAGCCAACAAGCCAACAAACCAATAAACCAAAAAACCAACAAACCAACAAACCAACAAACCAAAAAACCGACAAACCAAAAAACCAACAAACAAAAAACCAACAAACCAACAAACCAACAAACCAACAAACCAACAAGCCAACAAACCAACAAGGCAACAAATCAACAAACCAACAAACCAAGTAACCAAAAAGCCAACAAACTAACAAACCAACAAGCCAATAAGCCATCAAACCGACAAACCAACAAAGCAACAAGCCAGCAAGCCAACAAACCAACAAACCAACAAGCCAACAAACCAACAAACCAACAAGCCAACAAGCCAACAAACCAAGTAACCAACAAACCAACAAACCATCAAATGAACAAAGCAACAAACCAACAAACCAACAAGCCAACAAGCCAACAAACCAACAAACCAACAAAGCAACAAACCAAAAAACCAACAAACCAAAAAACCAACAAATCAACAAACCATCAAACGAACAAAGCAACAAGCCAACAAGCCAACAAACCAACAAACCAACAAGCCAACTAACCAATAAACCAACAAGCCAACAAGCCAACAAACCATCAAACCCACAAACCAACAAGCCAACAAACCAACAAACCAACAAGCCAACAAACCAACAAACCAACAAACCAACAAACCAACAAGCCAACAAGCCAACAAACCAACAAACCAACAAGCCAACAAACCAACAAACCAACAAGCCAACAAACCAACAAACCAACAAACCAACATGCCAACAAACCAACAAACTAAGTAACCAACGAGCCAACAAATCAACAAACGAACAAGCCAACAAGCCAACAAACCAACAAACCAACAAACCAACAAACCAACAAACCAACAAGCCAACAAGCCAACAAACCAACAAACCAACAAGCCAACAAACCAACAAACCAACAAGCCAACAAACCAACAAACCAACAAACCAACATGCCAACAAACCAACAAACTAAGTAACCAACGAGCCAACAAATCAACAAACCAACAAACCAACAAGCCAACAAACCAACAAACAAATAAACCAACAAACCAACAAACAAATAACCCAACAAACCAACATACCAACAAACCAACAAACCAACAAACCAACAAACCAACAAACCAACAAACCAAGTAACCAAAAAGCCGACAAACTAACAAACCAACAAGCCAACAAGCCAACAAACCAAAAAGCCAACAAACCAACAAACCAACAAAGCAACAAGCCAACAAGCCAACAAACCAACAAACCAACAAGCCAACAAACCAACAAGCCAACAAACCAACAAATAAATAAACCAAGAAACCAAAAAACCAACAAACGAACAAACCAACAAACCAACAAACCAACAAACCAAAAAGCCAACAAGCCAACAAGCCAACAAACCAACAAACCAACAAGCCAACAGGCCAACAAACCAACAAATAAAAAAACCAAGAAACCAAAAAACCAACAAACCAACAAGCCAACAAACCAACAAACCAACAAGCCAACAAACCAACAAACCAACAAACCAACATGCCAACAAACCAACAAACTAAGTAACCAACGAGCCAACAAATCAACAAACGAACAAGCCAACAAGCCAACAAACCAACAAACCAACAAACCAACAAACCAACAAACCAACAAGCCAACAAGCCAACAAACCAACAAACCAACAAGCCAACAAACCAACAAACCAACAAGCCAACAAACCAACAAACCAACAAACCAACATGCCAACAAACCAACAAACTAAGTAACCAACGAGCCAACAAATCAACAAACAAACAAACCAACAAGCCAACAAACCAACAAACAAATAAACCAACAAACCAACAAACAAATAACCCAACAAACCAACATACCAACAAACCAACAAACCAACAAACCAACAAACCAACAAACCAAGTAACCAAAAAGCCGACAAACTAACAAACCAACAAGCCAACAAGCCAACAAACCAAAAAGCCAACAAACCAACAAACCAACAAAGCAACAAGCCAACAAGCCAACAAACCAACAAACCAACAAGCCAACAAACCAACAAGCCAACAAACCAACAAATAAATAAACCAAGAAACCAAAAAACCAACAAACGAACAAACCAACAAACCAACAAACCAACAAACCAAAAAGCCAACAAGCCAACAAGCCAACAAACCAACAAACCAACAAGCCAACAAACCAACAAGCCAACAAACCAACAAATAAATAAACCAAGAAACCAAAAAACCAACAAACGAACAAACCAACAAACCAACAAACCAACAAACCAAAAAACCAACAAACCAACAAACCAACAAACCAACAAACCAACAAACCAACAAACCAACAAGCCAACAAACCAACAGACCTACAAACAAACAAACCAAGTAACCAAAAAGCCAACAAAATAACAAATCAACAAGCCAACAAGCCAACAAACCAACAAGCCAACAAACCAACAAACCAACAAAGCAACAAGCCAACAAGCCAACAAACCAACAAACCAACAAGCCAACAAACCAACAAACCAACAAGCCAACAAGTCAACAAACCAACAAACCAACAAACCAAGTAACCAAAAAGCCGACAAACTAACAAACCAACAAGCCAACAAGCCAACAAACCAAAAAGCCAACAAACCAACAAACCAACAAAGCAACAAGCCAACAAGCCAACAAACCAACAAACCAACAAGCCAACAAACCAACAAACCAACAAGCCAACAAGCCAACAAACCAACAAACCAACAAACCAAGTAACCAAAAAGCCAACAAACTAACAAACCAACAAGCCAACAAGCCAACAAACCAACAAACCAACAAGCCAACAAGCCAACAAACCAACAAACCAACAAACCAACAAACCAACAAACTAAGTAACCAACAAACCAACAAACCAACAAACCAACAAGCCAACAAGCCAACAAGCCAACAAACCAACAAACCAACAAGCCAACAAACTACCAAACCAACAAGCCAACAAACCAACAAACCAACAAACCAACAAACCAACAAACCAACAAACCAACAAACCAACAAGCCAACAAACCAACAACCCAAGTAACCAAAAAGCCGACAAACTAACAAACCAACAAGCCAACAAGCCAACAAACCAAAAAGCCAACAAACCAACAAACCAACAGAGCAACAAGCCAACAAGCCAACAAACCAACAAACCAACAAGCCAACAAACCAACAAACCAACAAGCCAACAAGCCAACAAACCAACAACCCAACAAACCAAGTAACCAAAAAGCCAACAAACTAACAAACCAACAATCCAACAAGCCAACAAACCAACAAACCAACAAGCCAACAAGCCAACAAGCCAACAAACCAACAAACCAACAAACCAACAAACCAACAAACTAAGTAACCAACAAACCAACAAACCAACAAACCAACAAGCCAACAAGCCAACAAGCCAACAAACCAACAAACCAACAAGCCAACAAACTACCAAACCAACAAGCCAACAAGCCAACAAACCAACAAACCAACAAGCCAACAAGCCAACAAACCAACAAACCAACAAACCAACAAATTAAGTAACCAACAAGCCAACTAACCAATAAACCAACAAGCCAACAAGCCAACAAACCATCAAACCCACAAACCAACAAGCCAACAAACCAACAAACCAACAAGCCAACAAACCAACAAACCAACAAACCAACAAACCAACAAGCCAACAAGCCAACAAACCAACAAACCAACAAGCCAACAAACCAACAAACCAACAAGCCAACAAACCAACAAACCAACAAACCAACATGCCAACAAACCAACAAACTAAGTAACCAACGAGCCAACAAATCAACAAACAAACAAGCCAACAAGCCAACAAACCAACAAACCAACAAACCAACAAACCAACAAACCAACAAACCAACAAGCCAACAAGCCAACAAACCAACAAACCAACAAGCCAACAAACCAACAAACCAACAAGCCAACAAACCAACAAACCAACAAACCAACATGCCAACAAACCAACAAACTAAGTAACCAACGAGCCAACAAATCAACAAACCAACAAACCAACAAGCCAACAAACCAACAAACAAATAAACCAACAAACCAACAAACAAATAACCCAACAAACCAACATACCAACAAACCAACAAACCAACAAACCAACAAACCAACAAACCAAAATACCAACAAACCAACAAACCAACAAGCCAACAAACCAACAAACCAACAAACCAACAAACCAACGAGCCAACAAACCGACAAACCAACAAGCCCACAAGCCAACAAGCCAACAAACCAACAAGCCAACAAACCAACAAACAAACAAAGCAACAAGCCAACAAGCCAACAAACCAACAAACCAACGAACCAACAAACCAACAAACCAACATGCCCACAAGCCAACAAACCAACAAACCAACAAACCAAGTAACCAAAAAGCCAACAAACTAACAAACCAACAAACCAACAAACCAACAAACCAACAAACCAACAAACCAACAAACAAATAAACCAACAAGCCAACAAGCCAACAAGCCAACAAGCCAACAAACCAACAAGCCAACAAACCAACAAACCAACAAACCAAGAAACCAACAAACCAACAAACCAACAAACAAATAAACCAACAAACCAACAAGCCAACAAACTAACAAACCAACAAACCAACAAGCCAACAAGCCAACAAACCAACAAACCAACAAACCAACAAACCAACAAACCAACAAGCCAACAAACCAACAAATAAATAAACCAAGGAACCAAAAAACTAACAAACGAACAAACCAACAAACCAACAAACCAACAAACCAAAAAACCAACAAACCAACAAACCAACAAACCAACAAACCAACAAGCCAACAAACCAACAGACCAACAAACCAACAAACCAAGTAACCAAAAAGCCAACAAAATAACAAACCAACAAGCCAACAAGCCAACAAACCAACAAGCCAACAAACCAACAAACCAACAAAGCTACAAGCCAACAAGCCAACAAACCAACAAACCAACAAGCCAACAAACCAACAAACCAACAAGCCAACAAGTCAACAAATCAACAAACCAACAAACCAAGTAACCAAAAAGCCGACAAACTAACAAACCAACAAGCCAACAAGCCAACAAACCAAAAAGCCAACAAACTAACAAACCAACAAGCCAACAAGCCAACAAACCAACAAACCAACAAGCCAACAAGCCAACAAACCAACAAACCAACAAACCAAAAAACCAACAAACCAACAAACCAACAAACCAAAAAACCAACAAACCAAAAAACCAACAAACCAAAAAACCAACAAGCCAACAAACCAACAAACCAACAAAGCAACAAGCCAACAAGCTAACAAACCAACAAACCAACAAGCCAACAAACCAACAAACCAACAAGCCAACAAGCCAACAAACCAACAAACCAACAAACCAAGTAACTAAAAAGCCAACAAACTAACAAACCAACAAGCCAACAAGCCAACAAACCAACAAACCAACAAGCCAACAAGCCAACAAACCAACAAACCAACAAACCAAAAAACCAACAAACCAACAAACCAACAAACCAAAAAACCAACAAACCAAAAAACCAACAAACCAAAAAACCAACAAACCAACAAACCAACAAACCAACAAACCAACAAGCCAACAAACCAACAAGGCAACAAATCAACAAACCAACAAACCAAGTAACCAAAAAGCCAACAAACTAACAAACCAACAAGCCAACAAGCCATCAAACCGACAAACCAACAAAGCAACAAGCCAGCAAGCCAACAAACCAACAAACCAACAAGCCAACAAACCAACAAACCAACAAGCCAACAAGCCAACAAACCAAGTAACCAACAAACCAACAAACCATCAAATGAACAAAGCAACAAACCAACAAACCAACAAGCCAACAAGCCAACAAACCAACAAACCAACAAAGCAACAAACCAAAAAACCAACAAACCAAAAAACCAACAAACCAACAAACCATCAAACGAACAAAGCAACAAGCCAACAAGCCAACAAACCAACAAACCAACAAGCCAACTAACCAATAAACCAACAAGCCAACAAGCCAACAAAACATCAAACCCACAAACCAACAAGCCAACAAACCAACAAACCAACAAGCCAACAAACCAACAAACCAACAAACCAACAAACCAACAAGCCAACAAGCCAACAAACCAACAAACCAACAAGCCAACAAACCAACAAACCAACAAGCCAACAAACCAACAAACCAACAAACCAACATGCCAACAAACCAACAAACTAAGTAACCAACGAGCCAACAAATCACAAACGAACAAGCCAACAAGCCAACAAACCAACAAACCAACAAACCAACAAACCAACAAACCAACAAGCCAACAAGCCAACAAACCAACAAACCAACAAGCCAACAAACTAACAAACCAACAAGCCAACAAACCAACAAACCAACAAACCAACATGCCAACAAACCAACAAACTAAGTAACCAACGAGCCAACAAATCAACAAACCAACAAACCAACAAGCCAACAAACCAACAAACAAATAAACCAACAAACCAACAAACAAATAACCCAACAAACCAACATACCAACAAACCAACAAACCAATAAACCAACAAACCAACAAACCAACAAACCAAAAAACCAACAAACCAACAAACCAACAAGCCAACAAACCAACAAACCAACAAACCAACAAACCAACGAGCCAACAAACCAACAAACCAACAAGCCCACAAGCCAACAAGCCAACAAACCAACAAGCCAACAAACCAACAAACAAACAAAGCAACAAGCCAACAAGCCAACAAACCAACAAACCAACGAGCCAACAAACCAACAAACCAACAAGCCCACAAGCCAACAAACCAACAAACCAACAAACCAAGTAACCAAAAAGCCAACAAACTAACAAACCAACAAACCAACAAACCAACAAACCAACAAACCAACAAACCAACAAACAAATAAACCAACAAGCCAACAAGCCAACAAGCCAACAAGCCAACAAACCAACAAGCCAACAAACCAACAAACCAACAAACCAACAAACCAACAAACCAACAAACCAACAAACCAACAAACCAACAAACCAACAAACAAATAAACCAACAAACCAACAAGCCAACAAACCAACAAACCAACAAACCAACAAGCCAACAAACCAACAAACCAACAAACCAACAAACCAACAAACCAACAAGCCAACAAACCAACAAATAAAAAAACCAAGAAACCAAAAAACCAACAAACGAACAAACCAACAAACCAACAAACCAACAAACCAAAAAACCAACAAACCAACAAACCAACCAACCAACAAACCAACAAACCAACAAGCCAACAAACCAACAGACCTACAAACCAACAAACCAAGTAACCAAAAAGCCAACAAAATAACAAACCAACAAGCCAACAACCCAACAAACCAACAAGCCAACAAACCAACAAACCAACAAAGCAACAAGCCAACAAGCCAACAAACCAACAAACCAACAAGCCAACAAACCAACAAACCAACAAGCCAACTAGTCAACAAACCAACAAACCAAGTAACCAAAAAGCCGACAAACTAACAAACCAACAAGCCAACAAGCCAACAAACCAAAAAGCCAACAAACCAACAAACCAACAAAGCAACAAGCCAACAAGCCAACAAACCAACAAACCAACAAGCCAACAAACCAACAAACCAACAAGCCAACAAGCCAACAAACCAACAAACCAACAAACCAAGTAACCAAAAAGCCAACAAACTAACAAACCAACAAGCCAACAAGCCAACAAACCAACAAACCAACAAGCCAACAAGCCAACAAACCAACAAACCAACAAACCAACAAACCAACAAACTAAGTAACCAACAAACCAACAAACCAACAAACCAACAAGCCAACAAGCCAACAAGCCAACAAACCAACAAACCAACAAGCCAACAAACTACCAAACCAACAAGCCAACAAACCAACAAACCAACAAACCAACAAACCAACAAACCAACAAACCAACAAACCAACAAACCAACAAGCCAACAAACCAACAACCCAAGTAACCAAAAAGCGAACAAACTAACAAACCAACAAGCCAACAAGCCAACAAACCAACAAGCCAACAAACCAACAAACCAACAAAGCAACAAGCCAACAAGCCAACAAACCAACAAACCAACAAGCCTACAAACCAACAAACCATCAAGCCAACACGCCAACAAACCGACAAACCAACAAACCAAAAAACCAACAAACCAACAAACCAACAAACCAACAAGCCAACAAGCCAACAAACCAACAAACCAACAAGCCAACAAACCAACAAACCAACAAGCCAACAAACCAACAAATCAACAAACCAACATGCCAACAAACCAACAAACTAAGTAACCAACGAGCCAACAAATCAACAAACCAACAAGCCAACAAGCCAACAAACCAACAAACCAACAAACCAAGTAACCAACAAACCAACAAACCATCAAACGAACAAAGCAACAAACCAACAAACCAACAAACCAACAAGCCAACAAACCAACAAACAAATAAACCAACAAACCAACAAACAAATAACCCAACAAACCAACATACCAACAAACCAACAAACCAACAAAACAACAATCCAAAAAACCAAAAAACCAACAAACCAACAAACCAACAAGCCAACAAACCAACAAACCAACAAACCAACAAGCCAACAAACCAACAAACCAACAAACCAACAAACCAACAAGCCAACAAACAAATAAACCAACAAACCAAAAAACCAATAAACCAACAAACCAACAAACCAACAAACCAACAAACCAACAAACCAACAAGCCAACAAACCAACAAACCAACAAACCAACAAGCCAACAAACCAACAAACAAATAAACCGACAAACCAACAAACCAACACACCAACAAACCAAAAAACCAACAAACCAACAAGCCAACAAGCCAACAAACCAACAAACTAACAAAACAACAAACGAACTAACCAACAAACCAACAAACTAAGTAACCAACAAGCCAACAAAGCAACAAACCAAAAAACCAACAAACCAACAAACCAACAAGCCAACAAACCAACAAACCAACAAACCAACAAACCAAGTAACCAACAAGCCAATAAACCAACAAACCAACAAGCCAACAAGCCAACAAACCAACAAACCAACAAGCAAACAAACCAACAAACCAACAAACCAACAAACCAACAAACCAACAAACAAATAAACCAACAAACCAACAAACCAACAAGCCAACAAGCCAACAAACCAACAAGCCAACAAACCAACAAACCAACAAACCAACAAACCAACAAACAAATAAACCAACAAACCAACAAGCCAACAAACCAACAAACCAACAAACCAACAAGCCAACAAACCAACAAACCAACAAACCAACAAACCAACAAGCCAACAAACCAACAAATAAATAAACCAAGAAACCAAAAAACCAACAAACGAACAAACCAACAAACCAACAAACCAACAAACCAAAAAACCAACAAACCAACAAACCAACAAACCAACAAACCAACAAACCAACAAGCCAACAAACCAACAGACCTACAAACCAACAAACCAAGTAACCAAAAAGCCAACAAAATAACAAACCAACAAGCCAACAAGCCAACAAACCAACAAGCCAACAAACCAACAAACCAACAAAGCAACAAGCCAACAAGCCAACAAACCAACAAACCAACAAGCCAAAAAACCAACAAACCAACAAGCCAACAAGTCAACAAACCAACAAGCCAACAAACCAAGTAACCAAAAAGCCAACAAACTAACAAACCAACAAACCAACAAGCCAACAAACCAACAAGCCAACAAACCAACAAACCAATAAAGCAACAAGCCAACAAGCCAACAAACCAACAAACTAACAAGCCAACAAACCAACAAACCAACAAGCCAACAAGCCAACAAACCAACAAACCAACAAACCAAGTAACCAAAAAGCCAATAAACTAACAAACCAACAAGCCAACAAGCCAACAAACCAACAAACCAACAAGCCAACAAGCCAACAAACCAACAAACCAACAAACCAACAAACCAACAAACTAAGTAACCAACAAACCAACAAACCAACAAACCAACAAGCCAACAAGCCAACAAGCCAACAAACCAACAAACCAACAAGCCAACAAACTAACAAACCAACAAGCCAACAAACCAACAAACCAACAAACCAACAAACCAACAAACCAACAAACCAACAAACCAACAAACCAACAAGCCAACAAGCCAACAAACCAACAAGCCAACAAACCAACAAACCAACAAAGCAACAAGCCATCAAGCCAACAAACCAACAAACCAACAAGCCTACAAACCAACAAACCAACAAGCCAACACGCCAACAAACCAACAAACCAACAAACCAAGTAACCAAAAAGCCAACAAACTAACAAACCAGAAAGCCAACAAGCCAACAAATCAACAAACCAACAAACCAACAAGCCAACAAACCAACAAAAAAATAAACGAACAAACCAACAAACCAACAAACCAACAAACCAACAAGCCAACAAGCCAACAAACCAACAAACGAAAAAACCAACAAACCAACAAACCAACAAACCAAAAAACCAACAAACCAAAAAACCAACAAACCAAAAAACCAACAAACCAACAAACCAACAAACCAACAAGCCAACAAGCCAACAAACCAACAAACCAACAAACCAACAAGCCAACAAACCAACAAGGCAACAAATCAACAAACCAACAAACCAAGTAACCAAAAAGCCAACAAACTAACAAACCAACAAGCCAACAATCCATCAAACCGACAAACCAACAAAGCAACAAGCCAGCAAGCCAACAAACCAACAAATCAACAAGCCAACAAACCAACAAACCAACAAGCCAACAAGCCAACAAACCAACAAACCACCAAACCAACAAGCCAACAAACCAACAAACCAACAAGCAAACAAACCAAAAAACCAACAAACCAACAAGCCAACAAACCAACAAACCAACATACCAAAAAACCAACAAACCAACAAACCAACAAACCAACAAACCAACAAACCAACAGACCAACAAACCAACAAGCCAACAAGCCAACAAACCAACAAACCAACAAACCAACAAGCCAACAAACCAACAAGCCAACAAACCAACAAACCAACAAACCAAGTAACCAAAAAGCCAACAAACTAACAAACCAACAAGCCAACAAGCCAACAAACCAACAAACCAACAAAGCAACAAACCAAAAAACCAACAAACCAAAAAACCAACAAACCAACAAACCATCAAACGAACAAAGCAACAAGCCAACAAACCAACAAACCAACAAACCACCAAGCCAACAAACCAACATACCAACAAGCCAACAAACCAACAAACCAACAAACCAACAAACCAACAAGCCAACAAACCAACAAACCAACAAACCAACAAGCCAACAAACCAACAAACCCACAAACCAACAAACCAACATGCCAACAAACCAACAAACTGAGTAACCAACACGCTAACAAACCAACAAACCAACAACCCAACAAGCCAACAAACCAACAAACCAACAAACCAACAAACCAACAAACCAACAAACCAAGTAACCAACAAACCAACAAACCATCAAACGAACAAAGCAACAAACCAACAAACCAACAAACCAACAAGCCAACAAACCAACAAACAAATAAACCAACAAACCAACACACAAACAAACCAACAAACTAACAAACCAACAAACCAACAAACCAACAAACCAACAAACGAACAAACCAAAAAACCAACAAACCAACAAACCAACAAGCCAACAAGCCAACAAACCAACAAGCCAACAAGCCAACAAACCAACAAACCAACAAACCAACAAGCCAACAAACCAACAAACCAACAAACCAACAAACCAACAAGCCAACAAACCAACAAACAAATAAACCAATAAACCAAAAAACCAACAAACCAACAAACCAACAAACCAACAAACCAACAAACCAACCAGCCAACAAACCAACAAACCAAGAAACCAACAAGCCAACAAACCAAGAAACAAATAAACCAACAAACCAACAAACCAACAAATCAACAAAACAAAAAACCAACAAACGAACTAATCAACAACCCAACAAACTAAGTAACCAACAAGCCAACAAACCAACAAACCAACAAGCCAACAAGCCAACAAACCAACAAAACAACAAGCCAACAAACCAACAAACCAACAAACTAACAAACCAACAAACCAACAAACCAACAAACCAACAAGCCAACAAACCAACAAAAATATAAACCAACAAACCAAAAAACCAACAAACCAACAAACCAACAAACCAACAAACCAACAAACCAACAAACCAACAAGCCACCAAACCAACAAACCAACAAACCAACAAACCAAGTAACCAAAAGGCCAACAAACTAACAAACCAACAAGTCAACAAGCCAACAAACCAACAAGCCAACAAACCAAAAAAACCAACAAAGCAACAAGCCAACAAGCCAACAAACCAACAAACCAACAAACCAAGTAACCAAAAGGCCAACAAACTAACAAACCAACAAGCCAACAAGCCAACAAACCAACAAGCCAATAAACCAACAAACCAACAAACCAACAAACCAACAAACCAACATGCCAACAACCAACAAACTAAGTAACCAAAAAGCCAACAAACCAGCAAACCAACAAGCCAACAAGCCAACAAACCAACAAACCAACAAACCAACAAGCCAACAAATCAACAAGCCAACAAATCAACAAGCCAACAAACCAACAAACCAACAAGCCAACAAGCCAACAAACCAACAAACCAACAAACCAACAAACCAACAAGCTAATAAACCAACAAACCAACAAACCAACAAACCAACAAACCAACAAACCAACAAACCAACATGCCAACAAACCAACAAACTAAGTAACCAAAAAGCCAACAAACCAGCAAACCAACAAGCCAACAAGCCAACAAACCAACAAACCAGCAAACCAACAAGCCAACAAATCAACAAGCCAAGAAATCAACAAGCCAACAAACCAACAAACCAACAAGCCAACAAGCCAACAAACCAACAAACCAACAAACCAACAAACCAACAAGCCAATAAACCAACAAACCAACAAGCTAACAAACCAACAAACCAACAAACCAACAAACCAACAAGCCAACAAGCCAACAAACCAACAAAGCAACAAGCCAACAAACCAAGAAGCAAACAAACCAACATACCAACAAACCAAGTAACCAAAAAGCCAACAAACTAACAAACCAACAAGCCGACAAGCCAACAAACCAACAAGCCAACAAACCAACAAACCAACAACCCAACAAGCCAACAAACCAACAAGCCAACAAACCAACAAACCAACAAACCAAGTAACCAAAAAGCCAACAAACTAACAAACCAACAAGCCAACAAGCCCACAAACCAACAAACCAACAAAGCAACAAACCAAAAAACCAACAAACCAAAAAACCAACAAACCAACAAACCATCAAACGAACAAAGCAACAAGCCAACAAACCAACAAACCAACAAACCACCAAGCCAACAAACCAACAAACCAACAAGCCAACAAACCAACAAACCAACAAACCAACAAACCAACAAGCCAACAAACCAACAAACCAACAAACCAACAAGCCAACAAACCAACAAACCAACAAACCAACAAACCAACATGCCAACAAACCAACAAACTAAGTAACCAACACGCTAACAAACCAACAAACCAACAACCCAACAAGCCAACAAACCAACAAACCAACAAACCAACAAACCAACAAACCAACAAACCAACAAACCAAGTAACCAACAAACCAACAAACCATCAAACGAACAAAGCAACAAACCAACAAACCAACAAACCAACAAGCCAACAAACCAACAAACAAATAAACCAACAAACCAACACACAAACAAACCAACAAACTAACAATCCAACAAACCAACAAACCAACAATCCAACAAACGAACAAACCAAAAAACCAACAAAAACCAACAAACCAACAAGCCAACAAGCCAACAAACCAACAAGCCAACAAGCCAACAAACCAACAAACCAACAAACCAACAAGCCAACAAACCAACAAACCAACAAACCAACAAACCAACAAGCCAACAAACCAACAAACAAATAAACCAATAAACCAAAAAACCGACAAACCAACAAACCAACAAACCAACAAACCAACAAACCAACAAGCCAACAAACCAACAAACCAACAAACCAACAAGCCAACAAACCAAGAAACAAATAAACCAACAAACCAACAAATCAACAAAAAAAAAACCAACAAACGAACTAATCAACAACCCAACAAACTAAGTAACCAACAAGCCAACAAACCAACAAACCAACAAGCCAACAAGCCAACAAACCAACAAAACAACAAGCCAACAAACCAACAAACCAACAAACTAACAAACCAACAAACCAACAAACCAACAAACCAACAAGCCAACAAACCAACAAACAAATAAACCAACAAACCAAAAAACCAACAAACCAACAAACCAACAAACCAACAAACCAACAAACCAACAAGCCACCAAACCAACAAACCAACAAACCAACAAACCAAGTAACCAAAAGGCCAACAAACTAACAAACCAACAAGCCAACAAGCCAACAAACCAACAAGCCAACAAACCAAAAAAACCAACAAAGCAACAAGCCAACAAGCCAACAAACCAACAAACCAAGAAACCAAGTAACCAAAAAGCCAACAAACTAACAAACCAACAAGCCAACAAGCCAACAAACCAACAAGCCAATAAACCAACAAACCAACAAACCAACAAACCAACAAACCAACAAACCAACAAACCAACATGCCAACAAACCAACAAACTAAGTAACCAACAAGCCAACAAACCAACAAACCAACAAACCAACATGCCAACAAACCAACAAACTAAGTAACCAAAAAGCCAACAAACCAGCAAACCAACAAGCCAACAAGCCAACAAACCAGCAAACCAACAAACCAACAAGCCAACAAATCAACAAGCCAACAAATCAACAAGCCAACAAACCAACAAACCAACAAGCCAACAAGCCAACAAACCAACAAACCAACAAACCAACAAACCAACAAGCCAATAAACCAACAAACCAACAAGCCAACAAACCAACAAACCAACAAACCAACAAACCAACAAGCCAACAAGCCAACAAACCAACAAAGCAACAAGCCAACAAACCAAGAAGCCAACAAACCAACATACCAACAAACCAAGTAACCAAAAAGCCAACAAACTAACAAACCAACAAGCCAACAAGCCAACAAACCAACAAACCAACAAACCAACAAAGCAACAAACCAACAAACCAACAAACCAACAAACCAACAAGCCAACAAGTCAACAAACCAACAAACCAACAAGCTAACAAGCCAACAAACCAACAAACCAACAAAGCAACAAACCAACAAACTAACAAACCAACAAACCAACAAACCAACAAACCAACAAACCAACAAGCCAACAAGCCAACAAACCAACAAACCAACAAGCCAACAAGCCAACAAACCAACAAACCAACAAAGCAACAAACCAACAAACCAACAAACCAACAAACCAACAAACCAACATACCAACAAGCCAACAAGCCAACAAACCAACAAACTAACAAACAAACAAACCAACAAGCCAACAAACCAACAAGCCAACAAACCAACAAACCAAGTAACCAAAAAGCCAACAAACTAACAAACCAAAGAGCCAACAAGCCAACAAACCAAAAAACCAACAAAGCAACAAGCCAACAAGCCAACAAACCAACAAACCAACAAGCCAACAAACCAACAAACCAACAAGCCAACAAGCCAACAAACCAACAAACCACAAACCAACAAGCCAACAAACCAACAAGCCAACAAACCAACAAACCAACAAACCAAGTAACCAAAAAGCCAACAAACTAACAAACCAACAAGCCAACAAACCAACAAACCAACAAGCCAACAAGCCAACAAGCCAACAAACCAACAAACCAACAAAGCAACAAACCAAAAAACCAACAAACCAAAAAACCAACAAACCAACAAACCATCAAACGAACAAAGCAACAAGCCAACAAGCCAACAAACCAATAAACCAACAAAACAATAAGCCAATAAACCAACAAACCAACAAGCCAACAAGCCAACAAACCAACAAACCAACAAACCAACAAGCCAACAAACCAACAAACCAATAAGCCAACAAACCAACAAACCAACAAACCAACAAACCAACAAGCCAACAAGCCGATAAACCAACAAACCAACAAGCCAACAAACCAACAAACCAACAAGCCAACAAACCAACAAACCAACAAAGCAACATTCCAACAAACACACAAACTAAGTAACCAACAACCCAACAAACCAACAAACCAACAAGCCAACACGCCAACAAACCAACAAACCAACAAACCAACAAGCCAACAAACCAACAAACCAACAAACCAACAAAGCAAGTAACCAAAAGGCCAACAAACTAACAAACCAACAAGCCAACAAGCCAACAAACCAACAAGCCAACAAACCAACAAACCAACAAACCAACAAAGCAAGTAACCAAAAGGCCAACAAACTAACAAACCAACAAGCCAACAAGCCAACAAACCAACAAGCCAACAAGCCAACGAACCAACAAGCCAACAAACCAACAAACCAACAAACCAACAAACCAACAAATCAACAAACCAACATGCCAACAAACCAACAAACTAAGTAACCAACAAGCCAACAAACCAACAAACCAACAAACCAACATGCCAACAAACCAACAAACCAACAAGCCAACAAGCCAACAAACCAACAAACCAACAAACCAACAAGCCAACAAGCCAACAAACCCACAAGCCAACAAACCAACAAACCAACAAACCAACAAACCAACAAACCAACAAGCCAACAAGCCAACAAAGCAACAAACCAACAAAGCAACAAGCCAACAAACCAACAAGCCAACAAACCAACAAACCAAGTAACCAAAAAGCCAACAAACTAACAAACCAACAAGCCAACAAGCCAACAAACGAACAAACCAACAAAGCAACAAACCAACAAACCAACAAACCAACAAGCCAACAAGCCAACAAACCAACAAACCAATAAGTTAACAAGCCAACAAACCAACAAACCAACAAAGCAACAAACCAACAAACCAACAAACCAACAAACCAACAAACCAACAAACCAACAAGCCAACAAGCCAACAAACCAACAAACCAACAAGCCAAAAAGCCAACAAACCAACAAAACCAACAAAGCAACAAACCAACAAACCAACAAACCAACAAACCAACAAACCAACAAACCAACAAGCCAACAAGCCAACAAACCAACAAACTAACAAACGAACAAACCAACAAGCCAACAAACCAACAAGCCAACAAACCAACAAACCAACAAACCAAGTAACCAAAAATCCAACAAACTACGAACCAACAAGCCAATAAGCCAACAAACCAACAAACCAACAAAGCAACAAGCCAACAAGCCAACAAACCAACAAACCAACAAGCCAACAAACCAACAAACCAACAAACCAACAAGCCAACAAGCCAACAAACCAATAAACCAACAAACCAACAAGCCAACAAACCAACAAACCAACAAGCAAACAGACCAACAAACCAACAAACCAACAAACCAACAAGCCAACAAACCAACAAACCAACAAACCAAAAAACCAACAAACCAACAAACCAACAAACCAACAAACCAACAAACCAACAAGCCAACAAGCCAATAAACCAACAAACCAACAAACCAAGAAGCCAACAAACCAACAAGTAAACAAACCAACAAACCAAGTAACCAAAAAGCCAACAAACTAACAAACCAACAAGCCAACAAACCAAAAAGCCAACAAGCCAACAAACCAACAAACCAACAAAGCAACAAACCAAAAAACCAACAAACCAAAAAACCAACAAACCAACAAACCATCAAACGAACAAAGCAACAAACCAACAAGCCAACAAACCAACAAACCAACAAGCCAACAAACTAACAAACCAACAAGCCAACAAGCCAACAAACCAACAAACCAACAAGCCAACAAACCAACAAACCAACAAACCAACATGCCAACAAACCAACAAACTAAGTAACCAACAAGCCAACAAACCAACAAACCAACAAACCAACAAGCCAACAAGCAAACAAACCAACAAACCAACAAGCCAACAAACCAACAAACCAAGTAACCAAAAGGCCAACAAACTAACAATCCAACAAGCCAACAAGCCAACAAACCAACAAGCCAACAAACCAACAAACCAACAAACCAACAAAGCAACAAGCCAACAAGCCAACAAACAAACAAACCAACAAACCAACAAGCTAAAAACCAACAAACAAATAAACCAACAAACCAAAAAACCAACAAACCAACAAACCAACAAACCAACAAACCAACAAACCAACAAACCAACAAACCAACAAGCCAACAAACCAACAAACCAACAAACCAACAAGCCAACAAACTAACAAACAAATAAACCAACAAACCAACAAACCAACAAACCAACAAACCAACTAACCAAAAAACCAACAAACCAACAAGCCAACAAGCCAACAAACCAACAAGCCAACAAGCCAACAAACCAACAAACCAACAAGCGAACAAACCAACTAACCAACAAACTAACAAACCAACAAACCAACAAACCAACAAACCAACAAGCCAGCAAACCAACAAACCAACAAGCGAACAAACCAACTAACCAACAAACTAACAAACCAACAAACCAACAAACCAACAAACCAACAAACCAACAAGCCAGCAAACCAACAAACAAATAAACCAACAAACCAAAAAACCAACAAACCAACAAACCAACAAGCCAACAAACCAACAAACCAGCAAACCAACAAACCAAGTAACCAACAAGCCAACAAACCAACAAACCAAAAACCGACAAGCCAACAAACCAACAAACCAACAAGCCAACAAACCAACAAACCAACAAACCAACAAACCAACAAACCAACAAGCCAACAAGCCAACAAACCAACAAACCAACAAGCCAACAAACCAACAAACCAGCAAACCAACAAACCAAGTAACCAACAAGCCAACAAACCAACAAACCAAAAACCGACAAGCCAACAAACCAACAAACCAACAAGCCAACAAACCAACAAACCAACAAACCAACAAACCAACAAACCAACAAGCCAACAAGCCAACAAACCAACAAACCAACAAACCAACAAGCCAACAAAACAACAAGCCAACAAACCAACAAACCAACAAACCTACAAGCCAACAAACCAACAAACCAACAAGCGAACAAACCAACTAACCAACAAACTAACAAACCAACAAACCAACAAACCAACAAACCAACAAGCCAGCAAACCAACAAACAAATAAACCAACAAACCAAAAAACCAACAAACCAACAAACCAACAAGCCAACAAACCAACAAACCAGCAAACCAACAAACCAAGTAACCAACAAGCCAACAAACCAACAAACCAAAAACCGACAAGCCAACAAACCAACAAACCAACAAGCCAACAAACCAACAAACCAACAAACCAACAAACCAACAAACCAACAAGCCAACAAGCCAACAAACCAACAAACCAACAAACCAACAAGCCAACAAAACAACAAGCCAACAAACCAACAAACCAACAAACCTACAAGCCAACAAACCAACAAACCAACAAACCAAGTAACCAAAAAGCCAACAAACTAACAAACCAACAAGCCAACAAGCCAACAAGCCAACAAACCAACAAACCAACAAGCCAACAAACCAACAAACCAACAACCCAACAAACCAACAAACCAACAAACCAACAAGCCAACAAACCAACAAACCAACAAACCAAAAAACCAACAAACACACCAACCAACAAACCAACAAACCAACAAACCAACAAGCCAACAAGCCAACAAATTAACAAACCAACAAACCAACAAGCCAAAAAACCAACCAGCCAACAAACCAACAAACCAACAAACCAAGTAACCAAAAAGCCAACAAACTAACAAACCAACAAGCCAACAAACCAACAAGCCAACAAGCCAACAAACCAACAAACCAACAAAGCAACAAACCAAAAAACCAACAAACCAAAAAACCAACAAACCATCAAACGAACAAAGCAACAAGCCAACAAGCCAACAAACCAACAAACCAACAAGCCAACAAACCAACAAGCCAACAAAGCAACAAACCAACAAACCAACAAGCCAACAAACCAACAAACCAACAAGCCAACAAACCAACAAACCAATAAACCAACAAACCAACAAGCCAACAACTCAACAAACCAACAAACCAACAAGCCAACAAACCAACAAACCAACAAGCCAACAAACCAACAAACCAACAAACCAACATGCCAACAAACCAACAAACTAAGTAACCAACAAGCCAACAAACCAACAAATCAACAAGCCAACAAGCCAACAAACCAACAAACCAACAAACCAACAAGCCAACAAACCAACAAACCATTAAACCAAGTAACCAAAAGGCCAACAAGCCAACAAACCAACAAACCAATAAACCAACAAACCAACAAGCCAACAAGCCAACAAACCAACAAACCAACAAGCCAACAAACCAACAAACCAACAAGCCAACAAACCAACAAACCAACAAACCAACATGCCAACAAACCAACAAACTAAGTAACCAACAAGCCAACAAACCAACAAACCAACAAGCCAACAAGCCAACAAACCAACAAACCAACAAACCAACAAGCCAACAAACCAACAAACCAAGTAACCAAAAGGCCAACAAACTAACAATCCAACAAGCCAACAAGCCAACAAACCAACAAGCCAACAAACCAACAAACCAACAAACCAACAAAGCAACAAGCCAACAAGCCAACAAACAAACAAACCAACAAACCAAGTAACCAAAAGGCCAACAAACTAACAAACCAACAAGCCAACAAGCCAACAAACCAACAAGCCAACAACCCAACAAACCAACAAACCAACAAACCAACAAACCAACAAACCAACAAACCAACAAACCAACATGCCAACAAACCAACAAACTAAGTAACCAACAAGCCAACAAACAAACAAACCAACAAACCAACATGCCAACAAACCAACAAACTAAGTAACCAAGAAGCCAACAAACCAACAAACCAACAAGCCAACAAGCCAACAAACCAACAAACCAACAAACCAACAACCCAACAAAACAACAAGCCAACAAGCCAACAAACCAACAAACCAACAAGCCAACAAGCCAACAAACGAACAAACCAACAAACCAACAAGCCAACAAACCAACAAACCAATAAACCAACAAACCAACAAACCAACAAACCAACAAGCAAACAAACCAACAAACCAACAAACCAACAAACCAACAAAGCAACAAGCCAACAAGCCAACAAACCAACAAACCAACAACCCAACAAACCAACAAACCAACAAGCCAACAAGCCAACAAACCAACAAACCAACAAACCAACAAGCCAACAAACCAACAAACCAACAAGCAAACAAACCAACAAACCAACAAACCAACAAACCAACAAAGCAACAAGCCAACAAGCCAACAAACCAACAAACCAACAAGCCAACAAACCAACAAACCAACAAAGCAACAAACCAAAAAACCAACAAACCAAAAAACCAACAAACCATCAAACGAACAAAGCAACAAGCCAACAAGCCAACAAACCAACAAACCAACAAGCCAACAAACCAACAAACCAACAAGCCAACAAGCCAACAAACCAACAAACCAACAAACCAACAAGCCAACAAACCAACAAACCAACAAGCCAACAAACCAACAAACCAATAAACCAACAAACCAACAAGCCAACAACTCAACAAACCAACAAACCAACAAGCCAACAAACCAACAAACCAACAAGCCAACAAACCAACAAACCAACAAACCAACATGCCAACAAACCAACAAACTAAGTAACCAACAAGCCAACAAACCAACAAATCAACAAGCCAACAAGCCAACAAACCAACAAACCAACAAACCAACAAGCCAACAAACCAACAAACCATTAAACCAAGTAACCAAAAGGCCAACAAGCCAACAAACCAACAAACCAATAAACCAACAAACCAACAAGCCAACAAGCCAACAAACCAACAAACCAACAAGCCAACAAACCAACAAACCAACAAGCCAACAAACCAACAAACCAACAAACCAACATGCCAACAAACCAACAAACTAAGTAACCGACAAGCCAACAAACCAACAAACCAACAAGCCAACAAGCCAACAAACCAACAAACCAACAAACCAACAAGCCAACAAACCAACAAACCAAGTAACCAAAAGGCCAACAAACTAACAATCCAACAAGCCAACAAGCCAACAAACCAACAAGCCAACAAACCAACAAACCAACAAACCAACAAAGCAACAAGCCAACAAGCCAACAAACAAACAAACCAACAAACCAAGTAACCAAAAGGCCAACAAACTAACAAACCAACAAGCCAACAAGCCAACAAACCAACAAGCCAACAACCCAACAAACCAACAAACCAACAAACCAACAAACCAACAAACCAACAAACCAACAAACCAACATGCCAACAAACCAACAAACTAAGTAACCAACAAGCCAACAAACAAACAAACCAACAAACCAACATGCCAACAAACCAACAAACTAAGTAACCAAAAAACCAACAAACCAACAAACCAACAAGCCAACAAGCCAACAAACCAACAAACCAACAAACCAACAAGCCAACAAGCCAACAAACCAACAAACCAACAAGCCAACAAGCCAACAAACGAACAAACCAACAAACCAACAAGCCAACAAACCAACAAACCAATAAACCAACAAACCAACAAACCAACAAACCAACAAGCAAACAAACCAAAAAACCAACAAACCAACAAACCAACAAAGCAACAAGCCAACAAGCCAACAAACCAACAAACCAACAACCCAACAAACCAACAAACCAACAAGCCAACAAGCCAACAAACCAACAAACCAACAAACCAACAAGCCAACAAACCAACAAACCAACAAGCAAACAAACCAACAAACCAACAAACCAACAAACCAACAAAGCAACAAGCCAACAAGCCAACAAACCAACAAACCAACAACCCAACAAGCAAACAAACCAACAAACCAACAAACCAAGAAACCAACAAACCAACAAACCAACAAGCCAACAAACCAACAAACCAACAAACCAACAAACCAACAAGTCAACAAACCAACAAGCTAACAAACCAACAAACCAACAAACCAAGTAACCAAAAAGCCAACAAACTAACAAACCAACAAGCCAACAAACCAACAAGCCAACAAGCCAACAAACCAACAAACCATCAAAGCAACAAACCAAAAAACCAACAAACCAAAAAACCAACAAACCAACAAACCATCAAACGAACAAAGCAACAAGCCAACAAGCCAACAAACCAACAAACCAACAAGCCAACAAACCAACAAACCAACAAGCCAACAAGCCAACAAACCAACAAACCAACAAACCAACAAGCCAACAAACCAACAAACCAACAAGCCAACAAACCAACAAACCAACAAACCAACAAACCAACAAGCCAACAAATCAACAAACCAACAAACCAACATGCCAACAAACCAACAAACTAAGTAACCAACAAGCCAACAAACCAACTAACCAACAAGCCAACAAGCCAACAAGCCAACAAACCAACAAACCAACAAACCAACAAGCCAACAAACCAACAAACCACCAAACCAACAAACCAAGTAACCAAAAGGCCAACAAACTCACAAATAAACAAGCCAACAAGCCAACAAACCAACAAGCCAACAAACCAACAAACCAACAAAGCAACAAGCCAACAAGCCAACAAACCAACAAACCAACAAACCAAGTAACCAAAAGGCCAACAAACTAACAAACCAACAAGCCAACAAGCCAACAAACCAACAAGCCAACAAACCAACAAACCAACAAACCAACAAACCAACAAACCAACATGCCAACAAACCAACAAACTAAGTAACCAACAAGCCAATAAACCAACAAATCAACAAACCAACATGCCAACAAACCAACAAACTAAGTAACCAAAAAGCCAACAAACCAACAAACCAACAATCCAACAATCCAACAAACCAACAAACCAACAAACCAACAAGTCAACAAACCAACAAACTAACACACAAACAAACGAACTAATCAACAAACCAACAAACTAAGTAACCAATAAGCCAACAAACCAACAAACCAACAAGCCAGCAAGCCAACAAACCAACAAACCAACAAGCGAACAAACCAACTAACCAACAAACTAACAAACCAACAAACCAACAAACCAACAAGCCAACAAACCAACAAACCAACAAACAAATAAACCAACAAACCAAAAAGCCAACAAACCAACAAACCAACAAGCCAACAAACCAACAAACCAGCAAACCAACAAACCAAGTAACCAACAAGCCAACAAACCAACAAACCAAAAACCGACAAGCCAACAAACCAACAAACCAACAAGCCAACAAGCCAACAAACCAACAAACCAACAAACCAACAAACCAACAAGCCAACAAGCCAACAAGCCAACAAACCAACAAACCAACAAACCAACAAGCCAACAAAACAACAAGCCAACAAACCAACAAACCAACAAACCAACAAGCCAACAAACCAACAAACCAACAAACCAAGTAACCAAAAAGCCAACAAACTAACAAACCAACAAGCCAACAAGCCAACAAGCCAACAAACCAACAAACCAACAAGCCAACAAACCAACAAACCAACAACCCAACAAACCAACAAACCAACAAACCAACAAGCCAACAAACCAACAAACCAACAAACCAACAAACCAAAAAACCAACAAACAAACCAACCAACAAACCAACAAACCAACAAACCAACAAGCCAACAAACCAACAAGCCAAAAAACCAACCAGCCAACAAACCAACAAACCAACAATCCAAGTAACCAAAAAGCCAACAAACTAACAAACCAACAAGCCAACAAACCAACAAGCCAACAAGCCAACAAACCAACAAACCAACAAAGCAACAAACCAAAAAACCAACAAACCAAAAAATAAACAAACCATCAAACGAACAAAGCAACAAGCCAACAAGCCAACAAACCAACAAACCAACAAGCCAACAAACCAACAAACCAACAAGCCAACAAGCCAACAAACCAACAAACCAACAAACCAACAAGCCAACAAACCAACAAACCAACAAGCCAACAAACCAACAAACCAATAAACCAATAAACCAACAAGCCAACAAGTCAACAAACCAACAAACCAACAAGCCAACAAACCAATAAACCAACAAGCCAACAAACCAACAAACCAACAAACCAACATGCCAACAAACCAACAAACTAAGTAACCAACAAGCCAACAAACCAACAAATCAACAAGCCAACAAGCCAACAAACCAACAAACCAACAAACCAACAAGCCAACAAACCAACAAACCATTAAATCAAGTAACCAAAAGGCCAACAGACTAACAAACCAACAAGCCAACAAGCCAACAAACCAACAAGCCAACAAACCAACAAACCAACAAAGCAACAAGCCAACAAACCAACAAACCAACAAACCAACAAACCAACAAGCAACAAACCAACAAACCAACAAGCCAACAAACCAATAAACCAACAAACCAACAAGCCAACAAGCCAACAAACCGACAAACCAACAAGCCAACAAACCAACAAACCAACAAGCTAACAAACCAACAAACCAACAAACCAACATGCCAACAAACCAACAAACTAAGTAACCAACAAGCCAACAAACCAACAAACCAACAAGCCAACAAGCCAACAAACCAACAAACCAACAAACCAACAAGCCAACAAACCAACAAACCAACAAACCAAGTAACCAAAAGGCCAACAAACTAACAATCCAACAAGCCAACAAGCCAACAAACCAACAAGCCAACAAACCAACAAACCAACAAACCAACAAAGCAACAAGCCAACAAGCCAACAAACAAACAAACCAACAAACCAAGTAACCAAAAGGCCAACAAACTAACAAACCAACAAGCCTACAAGCCAACAAACCAACAAGCCAACAAGCCAACAAACCAACAAACCAACAAACCAACAAGCCAACAAACCAACAAGCCAACAAGCCAACAAACCAACAAACCAACAAGCCAACAAGCCAACAAACCAACAAACCAACAAGCAAACAAACCAACAAACCAACAAACCAACAAACCAACAAAGCAACAAGCCAACAAGCCAACAAACCAACAAACCAACAAGCCAACAAACCAACAAACCAACAAGCCAACAAGCCAACAAACCAACAAACCAACAAACCAACAAGCCAACAAACCAACAAACCAACAAGCCAACAAGCCAACAAACCAACAAACCAACAAACCAACAAGCCAACAAAACAACAAGCCAACAAACCAACAAACCAACAAACCAACAAGCCAACAAACCAACAAACCAACAAACCAAGTAACCAAAAAGCCAACAAACTAACAAACCAACAAGCCAACAAGCCAACAAGCCAACAAACCAACAAACCAACAAGCCAACAAACCAACAAACCAACAACCCAACAAACCAACAAACCAACAAACCAACAAGCCAACAAACCAACAAACCAACAAACCAACAAACCAAAAAACCAACAAACAAACCAACCAACAAACCAACAAACCAACAAACCAACAAGCCAACAAACCAACAAGCCAAAAAACCAACCAGCCAACAAACCAACAAACCAACAATCCAAGTAACCAAAAAGCCAACAAACTAACAAACCAACAAGCCAACAAACCAACAAGCCAACAAGCCAACAAACCAACAAACCAACAAAGCAACAAACCAAAAAACCAACAAACCAAAAAATAAACAAACCATCAAACGAACAAAGCAACAAGCCAACAAGCCAACAAACCAACAAACCAACAAGCCAACAAACCAACAAACCAACAAGCCAACAAGCCAACAAACCAACAAACCAACAAACCAACAAGCCAACAAACCAACAAACCAACAAGCCAACAAACCAACAAACCAATAAACCAATAAACCAACAAGCCAACAAGTCAACAAACCAACAAACCAACAAGCCAACAAACCAATAAACCAACAAGCCAACAAACCAACAAACCAACAAACCAACATGCCAACAAACCAACAAACTAAGTAACCAACAAGCCAACAAACCAACAAATCAACAAGCCAACAAGCCAACAAACCAACAAACCAACAAACCAACAAGCCAACAAACCAACAAACCATTAAATCAAGTAACCAAAAGGCCAACAGACTAACAAACCAACAAGCCAACAAGCCAACAAACCAACAAGCCAACAAACCAACAAACCAACAAAGCAACAAGCCAACAAACCAACAAACCAACAAACCAACAAACCAACAAGCAACAAACCAACAAACCAACAAGCTAACAAACCAATAAACCAACAAACCAACAAGCCAACAAGCCAACAAACCGACAAACCAACAAGCCAACAAACCAACAAACCAACAAGCTAACAAACCAACAAACCAACAAACCAACATGCCAACAAACCAACAAACTAAGTAACCAACAAGCCAACAAACCAACAAACCAACAAGCCAACAAGCCAACAAACCAACAAACCAACAAACCAACAAGCCAACAAACCAACAAACCAACAAACCAAGTAACCAAAAGGCCAACAAACTAACAATCCAACAAGCCAACAAGCCAACAAACCAACAAGCCAACAAACCAACAAACCAACAAACCAACAAAGCAACAAGCCAACAAGCCAACAAACAAACAAACCAACAAACCAAGTAACCAAAAGGCCAACAAACTAACAAACCAACAAGCCTACAAGCCAACAAACCAACAAGCCAACAAGCCAACAAACCAACAAACCAACAAACCAACAAGCCAACAAACCAACAAGCCAACAAGCCAACAAACCAACAAACCAACAAGCCAACAAGCCAACAAACCAACAAACCAACAAGCAAACAAACCAACAAACCAACAAACCAACAAACCAACAAAGCAACAAGCCAACAAGCCAACAAACCAACAAACCAACAAGCCAACAAACCAACAAACCAACAAGCCAACAAGCCAACAAACCAACAAACCAACAAACCAACAAGCCAACAAACCAACAAACCAACAAGCAAACAAACCAACAAACCAACAAATCAACAAACCAACAAACCAACAAACCAACAAGCCAACAAGCCAACAAGCCAACAAACCAACAAACCAACAAGCCAACAAACCAACAAACCAACAAACCAACAAACCAACAAGCCAACAAGCCAACAAACCAACAAACTAACAAACTAACAAACCAACAAGCCAACAAACCAACAAGCCAACAAACCAACAAACCAACAAACCAAGTAACCAAAAAGCCAACAAACTAACAAACCAACAAGCCAATAAGCCACCAAACCAGCAAACCAACAAAGCAACAAG
This sequence comes from Atherix ibis, assembly GCA_958298945.1. Lineage (NCBI taxonomy): Eukaryota > Metazoa > Arthropoda > Insecta > Diptera > Athericidae > Atherix > Atherix ibis. Next base: position 22,716,514 of record OY282608.1, read on the forward strand.
CCAACAAGCCAACAAACCAACAAACCAACAAACCAACAAGCCAACAAACCAACAAACCAACAAGCCAACAAGCCAACAAACCAATAAACCAACAAACCAACAAGCCAACAAATAAACAAACCAACAAGCAAACAAGCCAACAAACCAACAAACCAACAAGCCAACAAACAAACAAACCAACAAACCAAAAAACCAATAAACCAACAAACCAACAAACCAACAAACCAACAAACCAACAAACCAACAAACTAACAAACCAACAAACCAACAAACCAACAAGCCAACAAGCCAACAAACCAACAAACCAACAAACCAACAAGCCAACAAACCAACAAACCAACAAACCAAAAAGCCAACAAACCAACAAACCAACAAGCCAACAAACCAACAAACCAACAAACCAACATGCCAACAAACCAACAAACTAAGTAACCAACAAGCCAACAAACCAACAAACCAACAAGTCAACAAGCCAACAAACCAACAAACCAACAAACCAACAAACCAACAAACCAAGTTACCAACAAACCATCAAACGAACAAAGCAACAAACCAACAAACCAACAAACCAACAAGCCAACAAACCAACAAACAAATAACACAACAAACCAACAAACAAATAAACCATCAAACCAACAAACCAATAAACCAACAATCCAACAAACCAACAAACAAAAAACCAACAAACCAACAAACCAACAAGCCAACAAGCCAACAAACCAACAAACCAACAAGCCAACAAACCAACAAACTAACAAACCAACAAACCAACAAGCCAACAAACCAACAAACAAATAAACCAACAAACCAAAAAACCAACAAACCAACAAACCAACAAACCAACAAACCAACAAACCAACAAGCCAACAAACCAACAAACCAACAAACCAACAAGCCAACAAACCAACAAACAAATAAACCAACAAACCAACAAGCCAACAAACCAACAAACAAATAAACCAACAAACCAAAAAACCAACAAACCAACAAACCAACAAACCAACAAACCAACAAACCAACAAGCCAACAAACCAACAAACCAACAAACCAACAAGCCAACAAACCAACAAACAAATAAACCAACAAACCAACAAACCAACAAACCAACAAACCAACAAACCAAAAAACCAACAAACCAACAAGCCAACAAGCCAACAAACCAACAAACTAACAAACCAACAAACGAACTAATCAACAAACCAACAAACTAAGTAACCAACAAGCCAACAAACCAACAAACCAACAAGCCAGCAAGCCAACAAACCAACAAACCAACAAACAAATATCACAACAAACCAACAAACAAATAAACCATCAAACCAACAAACCAATAAACCAACAAACCAACAAACCAACAAACAAAAAACCAACAAACCAACAAACCAACAAGCCAACAAGCCATCAAACCAACAAGCCAACAAACCAACAAACCAGCAAACCAACAAGCCAACAAACCAACAAACTAACAAACCAACAAACCAACAAGCCAACAAACCAACAAACAAATAAACCAACAAACCAAAAAACCAACAAACCAACAAACCAACAAACCAACAAACAAATAAACCAACAAACCAACAAACCAACAAATCAACAAACCAAAAAACCAACAAACCAACAAGCCAACAAGCCAACAAACCAACAAACTAACAAACCAACAAACGAACTAATCAACAAACCAACAAACTAAGTAACCAACAAGCCAACGAACTAACAAACCAACAAGCCAACAAACCAACAAGCCATCAAGCCAACAAACCAACAAACCAACAAAGCAACAAACCAAAAAACCAACAAACCAAAAAACCAACAAACCAACAAACCATCAAACGAACAAACCAACAAACCAACAAGCCAACAAGCCAACAAACCAACAAACCAACAAACCAACAAGCCAACAAACCAACAAACCAACAAGTCAACAAACCAACAAACCAACAAACCAACAAACCAACAAGCCAACAAGCCAACAAACCAACAAACCAACAAGCCAGCAAACCAACAAACCAACAAGCCAACAAACCAACAAACCAACAAACCAACATGCCAACAAACCAACAAACTAAGTAACCAACAAGCCAACAAACCAACAAACCAACAAGTCAACAAGCCAACAAACCAACAAACCAACAAACCAACAAACCAAGTTACCAACAAACCATCAAACGAACAAAGCAACAAACCAACAAACCAACAAACCAACAAGCCAACAAACCAACAAACAAATAACACAACAAACCAACAAACAAATAAACCATCAAACCAACAAACCAATAAACCAACAAACCAACAAACCAACAAACAAAAAACCAACAAACCAACAAACCAACAAGCCAACAAGCCAACAAACCAACAAGCCAACAAGCCAACAAGCCAACAAACCAACAAACCAACAAACCAACAAGCCAACAAACCAACAAACTAACAAACCAACAAACCAACAAGCCAACAAACCAACAAACAAATAAACCAACAAACCAAAAAACCAACAAACCAACAAACCAACAAACCAACAAACCAACAAACCAACAAACCAACAAGCCAACAAACCAACAAACCAACAAACCAACAAGCCAACAAACCAACAAACAAATAAACCAACAAACCAACAAACCAACAAACCAACAAACCAAAAAACCAACAAACCAACAAGCCAACAAGCCAACAAACCAACAAACTAACAAACCAACAAACGAACTAATCAACAAACCAACAAACTAAGTAACCAACAAGCCAACAAACCAACAAACCAACAAGCCAACAAGCCAACAAACCAACAAACCAACAAGCCAACAAACCAACAAACCAACAAACTAACAAACCAACAAACCAACAAACCAACAAGCCAACAAACCAACAAACAAATAAACCAACAAACCAAAAAACCAACAAACCAACAAACCAACAAACCAACAAACCAACAAACCAACAAACCAACAAACCAACAAACCAAGTAACCAACAAGCCAACAAACCAACAAACCAACAAACCAACAAGCCAACAAACCAACAAACCAACAAACCAACAAACCAACAAACCAACAAGCCAACAAACCAACAAACAAATAAACCAACAAACCAACAAACCAACAAATCAACAAACCAAAAAACCAACAAACCAACAAGCCAACAAGCCAACAAACCAACAAACTAACAAACCAACAAACGAACTAATCAACAAACCAACAAACTAAGTAACCAACAAGCCAACGAACTAACAAACCAACAAGCCAACAAACCAACAAGCCATCAAGCCAACAAACCAACAAACCAACAAAGCAACAAACCAAAAAACCAACAAACCAAAAAACCAACAAACCAACAAACCATCAAACGAACAAACCAACAAACCAACAAGCCAACAAGCCAACAAACCAACAAACCAACAAACCAACAAGCTAACAAACCAACAAACCAACAAGTCAACAAACCAACAAACCAACAAACCAACAAACCAACAAGCCAACAAGCCAACAAACCAACAAACCAACAAGCCAGCAAACCAACAAACCAACAAGCCAACAAACCAACAAACCAACAAACCAACATGCCAACAAACCAACAAACTAAGTAACCAACAAGCCAACAAACCAACAAACCAACAAGTCAACAAGCCAACAAACCAACAAACCAACAAACCAACAAACCAAGTTACCAACAAACCATCAAACGAACAAAGCAACAAACCAACAAACCAACAAACCAACAAGCCAACAAAACAACAAACAAATAACACAACAAACCAACAAACAAATAAACCATCAAACCAACAAACCAATAAACCAACAAACCAACAAACCAACAAACCAACAAACAAAAAACCAACAAACCAACAAACCAACAAGCCAACAAGCCAACAAACCAACAAGCCAACAAGCCAACAAGCCAACAAACCAACAAACCAACAAACCAACAAGCCAACAAACCAACAAACTAACAAACCAACAAACCAACAAGCCAACAAACCAACAAACAAATAAACCAACAAACCAAAAAACCAACAAACCAACAAACCAACAAACCAACAAACCAACAAACCAACAAGCCAACAAACCAACAAACCAACAAACCAACAAGCCAACAAACCAACAAACAAATAAACCAACAAACCAACAAACCAACAAACCAACAAACCAAAAAAACCAACAAACCAACAAGCCAACAAGCCAACAAACCAACAAACTAACAAACCAACAAACGAACTAATCAACAAACCAACAAACTAAGTAACCAACAAACCAACAAACCAACAAACCAACAAGCCAACAAGCCAACAAACCAACAAACCAACAAGCCAACAAACCAACAAACCAACAAACTAACAAACCAACAAACCAACAAACCAACAAGCCAACAAACCAACAAACAAATAAACCAACAAACCAAAAAACCAACAAACCAACAAACCAACAAACCAACAAACCAACAAACCAACAAACCAACAAACCAAGTAACCAACAAGCCAACAAACCAACAAACCAAAAACCGACACGCAAACAAACCAACAAACCAACAAGCCAACAAACCAACAAACCAACAAACCAACAAACCAACAAGCCAACAAGCCAACAAACCAACAAACCAACAAACCAACAAGCCAACAAACCAACAAGCCAACAAACCAACAAACCAACAAACCAACAAGCCAACAAACCAACAAACCAACACACCAAGTAACCAAAAAGCCAACAAACTAACAAACCAACAAGCCAACAAGCCAACAAGCCAACAAACCAACAAACCAACAAGCCAACAAGCCAACAAACCAACAAACCAACAAGCCAACGAACCAACAAACCAACAAACCAAAAAACCAACAAACCAAAAAACCAACAAACCAACAAACCAACAAACCAACAAACCAACAAACCAACAAGCACACAAGCCAACAAACCAACAAACCAACAAACCAACAAGCCAACAAACCAACAAACCAACAAACCAAGTAACCAAAAAGCCAACAAACTAACAAACCAACAAGCCAACAAACCAACAAGCCAACAAGCCAACAAACCAACCAACGAACAAAGCAACAAACCAAAAAACCAACAAACCAAAAAACCAACAAACCAACAAACCATCAAAAGAACAAAGCAACAAGCCAACAAGCCAACAAGCCAACAAACCAACAAACCAACAAACCAACAAGCCAACAAACCAACAAACCAACAAGCCAACAAACCAACAAACCAACAAACCAACAAACCAACAAGCCAACAAGCCAACAAACCAACAAACCAACAAGCCAACAAACCAAGTAACCAAAAGGCCAACAAACTACCAAACCAACAAGCCAACAAGCCAACAAACCAACAAGCCAACAAACCAACAAACCAACAAAGCAACAAGCCACCAAGCCAACAAACAAACAAACCAACAACCCAAGTAACCAAAAGGCCAAGAAACTAACAAACCAACAAGCCAACAAGCCAACAAACCAACAAACCAACAAGCCAACAAACCAACAAACCAACAAACTAACAAACCAACAAACCAACAAACCAACAAACCAACATGCCAACAAACCAACAAACTAAGTAACCAACAAGCCAACAAACCAACAAACCAACAAACCAACATGCCAACAAACCAACAAACTAAGTAACCAAAAAGCCAACAAACCAACAAACCAATAAGCCAACAAGCCAACAAACCAACAAACCAACAAACCAACAAGCCAACAAACTAACAAGCCAACAAGCCAACAAACCAACAAACCAACAAACTAACAAGCCAATAAACCAACAAGCTAACAAGCCAACAAACCAACAAGCCAACAAACCAACAAACCAACAAACCCAAAAACCAACAAACCAACAAGCCAACAAGCCAACAAACCCACAAACTAACAAACCAACAAACGAACTAACATACAAACCAACAAGCCAACAAACCAACAAACCAACAAACCAACAAATCGACAAACCAACAAGCCAACAAGCCAACAAGCCAACAAACCAACAAACCAACAAGCCAACAAACCAACAAACCAACAAGCCAACAAGCCAACAAACCAACAAACCAAGAAGCCAACAAGCCAACAAACCAACAAACCAACAAAGCAACAAACCAACAAACCAACAAACCAACAAACCAACAAACCAACAAGCCAACAAGCCAACAAACCAACAAACAAAAAACCAACAAACCAACAAACCAACAAGCCAACAAACCAATAAACCAACAAACCAACAAGCCAACAAATAAACAAACCAACAAGCAAACAAACCAACAAACCAACAAACCAACAAGCCAACAAACAAACAAACCAACAAACCAAAAAACCAACAAACCAACAAACCAACAAACCAACAAACCAACAAACCAACAAACCAACAAACTAACAAACCAACAAACCAACAAACCAATAAGCCAACAAGCCAACAAACCAACAAACCAACAAAGCAACAAGCCAACAAACCAACAAGCCAACAAACCAACAAACCAACAAACCAAGTAACCAAAAAGCCAACAAACTAACAAACCAACAAGCCAACAAGCCAACAAACCAACAAACCCACAAAGCAGCAAACCAACAAACCAACAAACCAACAAAACCAACAAGCCAACAAGCCAACAAACCAACAAACCAACAAGCCAACAAGCCAACAAACCAACAAACCAACAAAGCAACAAACCAACAAACCAACAAACCAACAAACCAACAAACCAACAAACCAACAAGCCAACAAGCCAACAAACCAACAAACCAACAAGCCAACAAACCAACAAACCAACAAACCAACAAACCAACAAGCCAACAAGCCAACAAACCAACAAACTAACAAACCAACAAACCAACAAGCCAACAAACCAACAAGCCAACAAACCAACAAACCAACAAACCAAGTAACCAAAAAGCCAACAAACTAACAAACCAACAAGCCAATAAGCCACCAAACCAGCAAACCAACAAAGCAACAAGCCAACAAGCCAACAAACCAACAAACCAACAAACCAACAAGCCAACAAACCAACAAACCAACAAGCCAACAAGCCAACAAACCAATAAACCAACAAACCAACAAGCCAACAAATAAACAAACCAACAAGCAAACAAACCAACAAACCAACAAACCAACAAGCCAACAAACAAACAAACCAACAAACCAAAAAACCAACAAACCAACAAACCAACAAACCAACAAACCAACAAACCAACAAACCAACAAACTAACAAACCAACAAACCAACAAACCAACAAGCCAACAAGCCAACAAACCAACAAACCAACAAACCAACAAGCCAACAAACCAACAAACCAACAAACCAAAAAGCCAACAAACCAACAAACCAACAAGCCAACAAACCAACAAACCAACAAACCAACAAACTAAGTAACCAACAAGCCAACAAACCAACAAACCAACAAGTCAACAAGCCAACAAACCAACAAACCAACAAACCAATAAACCAACAAACCAAGTTACCAACAAACCATCAAACGAACAAAGCAACAAACCAACAAACCAACAAACCAACAAGCCAACAAACCAACAAACAAATAACACAACAAACCAACAAACAAATAAACCATCAAACCAACAAACCAATAAACCAACAAACCAACAAACCAACAAACAAAAAACCAACAAACCAACAAACCAACAAGCCAACAAGCCAACAAACCAACAAACCAACAAGCCAACAAACCAACAAACTAACAAACCAACAAACCAACAAATCAACAAACCAAAAAACCAACAAACCAACAAGCCAACAAGCCAACAAACCAACAAACTAACAAACCAACAAACGAACTAATCAACAAACCAACAAACTAAGTAACCAACAAGCCAACGAACTAACAAACCAACAAGCCAACAAACCAACAAGCCATCAAGCCAACAAACCAACAAACCAACAAAGCAACAAACCAAAAAACCTACAAACCAAAAAACCAACAAACCAACAAACCATCAAACGAACAAACCAACAAACCAACAAGCCAACAAGCCAACAAACCAACAAACCAACAAACCAACAAGCCAACAAACCAACAAACCAACAAGTCAACAAACCAACAAACCAACAAACCAACAAACCAACAAGCCAACAAGCCAACAAACCAACAAACCAACAAGCCAGCAAACCAACAAACCAACAAGCCAACAAACCAAAAAACCAACAAACCAACATGCCAACAAACCAACAAACTAAGTAACCAACAAGCCAACAAACCAACAAACCAACAAGTCAACAAGCCAACAAACCAACAAACCAACAAACCAACAAACCAACAAACCAAGTTACCAACAAACCAACAAACGAACAAAGCAACAAACCAACAAACCAACAAACCAACAAGCCAACAAACCAACAAACAAATAACACAACAAACCAACAAACAAATAAACCATCAAACCAACAAACCAATAAACCAACAAACCAACAAACCAACAAACAAAAAACCAACAAACCAACAAACCAACAAGCCAACAAGCCAACAAACCAACAAGCCAACAAGCCAACAAGCCAACAAACCAACAAACCAACAAACCAACAAGCCAACAAACCAACAAACTAACAAACTAACAAACCAACAAGCCAACAAACCAACAAACAAATAAACCAACAAACCAAAAAACCAACAAACCAACAAACCAACAAACCAACAAACCAACAAACCAACAAGCCAACAAACCAACAAACCAACAAACCAACAAGCCAACAAACCAGCAAACAAATAAACCAACAAACCAACAAACCAACAAACCAACAAACCAAAAAACCAACAAACCAACAAGCCAACAAGCCAACAAACCAACAAACTAACAAACCAACAAACGAACTAATCAACAAACCAACAAACTAAGTAACCAACAAGCCAACAAACCAACAAACCAACAAGCCAACAAGCCAACAAACCAACAAACCAACAAGCCAACAAACCAACAAACCAACAAACTAACAAACCAACAAACCAACAAACCAACAAACCAACAAGCCAACAAACCAACAAACAAATAAACCAACAAACCAAAAAACCAACAAACCAACAAACCAACAAACCAACAAACCAACAAACCAACAAACCAACAAACCAAGTAACCAACAAGCCAACAAACCAACAAACCAAAAACCGACACGCAAACAAACCAACAAACCAACAAGCCAACAAACCAACAAACCAACAAACCAACAAACCAACAAGCCAACAAGCCAACAAACCAACAAACCAACAAACCAACAAACCAACAAGCCAACAAACCAACCAGCCAACAAACCAACAAACCAACAAACCAACAGGCCAACAAACCAACAAACCAACACACCAAGTAACCAAAAAGCCAACAAACTAACAAACCAACAAGCCAACAAGCCAACAAGCCAACAAACCAACAAACCAACAAGCCAACAAGCCAACAAACCAACAAACCAACAAGCCAACGAACCAACAAACCAACAAACCAAAAAACCAACAAACCAAAAAACCAACAAACCAACAAACCAACAAACCAACAAACCAACAAACCAACAAGCACACAAGCCAACAAACCAACAAACCAACAAACCAACAAGCCAACAAACCAACAAACCAACAAACCAAGTAACCAAAAAGCCAACAAACTAACAAACCAACAAGCCAACAAACCAACAAGCCAACAAGCCAACAAACCAACCAACGAACAAAGCAACAAACCAAAAAACCAACAAACCAAAAAACCAACAAACCAACAAACCATCAAAAGAACAAAGCAACAAGCCAACAAGCCAACAAGCCAACAAACCAACAAACCAACAAACCAACAAGCCAACAAACCAACAAACCAACAAGCCAACAAACCAACAAACCAACAAACCAACAAACCAACAAGCCAACAAGCCAACAAACCAACAAACCAACAAGCCAACAAACCAACAAACCAACAAGCCAACAAACCAACAAACCAACAAACCAACATGCCAACAAACCAACAAAATAAGTAACCAACAAGCCAACAAACCAAAAAACCAACAAGCCAACAAGCCAACAAACCAACAAACCAACAAACCAACAAGCCAACAAACCAATAAACCAACAAACCAACAAACCAAGTAACCAAAAGGCCAACAAACTACCAAACCAACAAGCCAACAAGCCAACAAACCAACAAGCCAACAAACCAACAAACCAACAAAGCAACAAGCCACCAAGCCAACAAACAAACAAACCAACAACCCAAGTAACCAAAAGGCCAAGAAACTAACAAACCAACAAGCCAACAAGCCAACAAACCAACAAACCAACAAGCCAACAAACCAACAAACCAACAAACCAACAAACCAACAAACCAACAAACCAACAAACCAACATGCCAACAAACCAACAAACTAAGTAACCAACAAGCCAACAAACCAACAAACCAACAAACCAACATGCCAACAAACCAACAAACTAAGTAACCAAAAAGCCAACAAACCAACAAACCAATAAGCCAACAAGCCAACAAACCAACAAACCAACAAACCAACAAGCCAACAAACTAACAAGCCAACAAGCCAACAAACCAACAAACCAACAAACTAACAAGCCAATAAACCAACAAGCTAACAAGCCAACAAACCAACAAGCCAACAAACCAACAAACCAACAAACCCAAAAACCAACAAACCAACAAGCCAACAAGCCAACAAACCCACAAACTAACAAACCAACAAACGAACTAACATACAAACCAACAAGCCAACAAACCAACAAACCAACAAACCAACAAACCAACAAGCCAACAAGCCAACAAACCAACAAACCAACAAACCAACAAGCCAACAAACCAACCAGCCAACAAACCAACAAACCAACAAACCAACAAACCAACAAGCCAACAAACCAACAAACCAACAAACCAACACACCAAGTAACCAAAAAGCCAACAAACTAACAAACCAACAAGCCAACAAGCCAACAAGCAAACAAACCAACAAACCAACAAGCCAACAAGCCAACAAACCAACCAACCAACAAGCCAACGAACCAACAAACCAACAAACCAAAAAACCAACAAACCAAAAAACCAACAAACCAACAAACCAACAAACCAACAAACCAACAAACCAACAAGCACACAAGCCAACAAACCAACAAAAAAACAAACCAACAAACCAACAAGCCAACAAACCAACCAGCCAACAAACCAACAAACCAACAAACCAACAAGCCAACAAACCAACAAACCAACACACCAAGTAACCAAAAAGCCAACAAACTAACAAACCAACAAGCCAACAAGCCAACAAGCCAACAAACCAACAAACCAACAAGCCAACAAGCCAACAAACCAACAAACCAACAAGCCAACGAACCAACAAACCAACAAACCAAAAAACCAACAAACCAAAAAACCAACAAACCAACAAACCAACAAACCAACAAACCAACAAGCACACAAGCCAACAAACCAACAAACCAACAAACCAACAAGCCAACAAACCAACAAACCAACAAACCAAGTAACCAAAAAGCCAACAAACTAACAAACCAACAAGCCAACAAACCAACAAGCCAACAAGCCAACAAACCAACAAACGAACAACGCAACAAACCAAAAAACCAACAAACCAAAAAACCAACAAACCAACAAACCATCAAAAGAACAAAGCAACAAGCCAACAAGCCAACAAGCCAACAAACCAACAAACCAACAAACCAACAAGCCAACAAACCAACAAACCAACAAGCCAACAAACCAACAAACCAACAAACCAACAAACCAACAAGCCAACAAGCCAACAAACCAACAAACCAACAAGCCAACAAACCAACAAACCAACAAGCCAACAAACCAACAAACCAACAAACCAACATGCCAACAAACCAACAAAATAAGTAACCAACAAGCCAACAAACCAAAAAACCAACAAGCCAACAAGCCAACAAACCAACAAACCAACAAACCAACAAGCCAACAAACCAATAAACCAACAAACCAACAAACCAAGTAACCAAAAGGCCAACAAACTACCAAACCAACAAGCCAACAAGCCAACAAACCAACAAGCCAACAAACCAACAAACCAACAAAGCAACAAGCCACCAAGCCAACAAACAAACAAACCAACAACCCAAGTAACCAAAAGGCCAAGAAACTAACAAACCAACAAGCCAACAAGCCAACAAACCAACAAACCAACAAGCCAACAAACCAACAAACCAACAAACCAACAAACCAACAAACTAACAAACCAACAAACCAACATGCCAACAAACCAACAAACTAAGTAACCAACAAGCCAACAAACCAACAAACCAACAAACCAACATGCCAACAAACCAACAAACTAAGTAACCAAAAAGCCAACAAACCAACAAACCAATAAGCCAACAAGCCAACAAACCAACAAACCAACAAACCAACAAGCCAACAAACTAACAAGCCAACAAGCCAACAAACCAACAAACCAACAAACTAACAAGCCAATAAACCAACAAGCTAACAAGCCAACAAACCAACAAGCCAACAAACCAACAAACCAACAAACCCAAAAACCAACAAACCAACAAGCCAACAAGCCAACAAACCCACAAACTAACAAACCAACAAACGAACTAACATACAAACCAACAAGCCAACAAACCAACAAACCAACAAACCAACAAATCGACAAACCAACAAGCCAACAAGCCAACAAGCCAACAAACCAACAAACCAACAAGCCAACAACAAACAAACCAACAAGCCAACAAGCCAACAAACCAACAAACCAAGAAGCCAACAAGCCAACAAACCAACAAACCAACAAAGCAACAAACCAACAAACCAACAAACCAACAAACCAACAAACCAACAAGCCAACAAGCCAACAAACCAACAAACCAACAAGCCAACAAGCCAACAAGCCAACAAACCAACAAACCAACAAAGCAACAAACCAACAAACCAACAAACCAACAAACCAACAAACCAACAAACCAACAAGCCAACAAGCCAACAAACAAATTACACAACAAACCAACAAACAAATAAACCATCAAACCAACAAACCAATAAACCAACAAACCAACAAACCAACAAACAAAAAACCAACAAACCAACAAACCAACAAGCCAACAAGCCAACAAACCAACAAGCCAACAAGCCAACAAGCCAACAAACCAACAAACCAACAAACCAACAAACCAACAAACCAACAAACTAACAAACCAACAAACCAACAAGCCAACAAACCAACAAACAAAAAACCAACAAACCAAAAAACCAACAAACCAACAAACCAACAAACCAACAAACCAACAAACCAACAAACCAACAAGCCAACAAACCAACAAACCAACAAACCAACAAGCCAACAAACCAACAAACAAATAAACCAACAAACCAACAAACCAACAAACCAACAAACCAAAAAACCAACAAACCAACAAGCCAACAAGCCAACAAACCAACAAACTAACAAACCAACAAACGAACTAATCAACAAACCAACAAACTTAGCAACCAACAAGCCAACAAACCAACAAACCAACAAGCCAACAAGCCAGCAAGCCAACAAACCAACAAACCAACAAGCCAACAAACCAATAAACCAACAAACTAACAAACCAACAAACCAACAAACCAACAAACCAACAATCCAACAAGCCAACAAACCAACAAGCAAATAAACCAACAAACCAAAAAACCAACAAACCAACAAACCAACAAACCAACAAACCAACAAACCAACAAACCAACAAACCAACAAACCAAGTAACCAACAAGCCAACAAACCAACAAACCAAAAACCGACACGCAAACAAACCAACAAACCAACAAGCCAACAAACCAACAAACCAACAAACCAACAAACCAACAAGCCAACAAGCCAACAAACCAACAAACCAACAAACCAACAAGCCAACAAACCAACAAGCCAACAAACCAACAAACCAACAAACCAACAAGCCAACAAACCAACAAACCAACACACCAAGTAACCAAAAAGCCAACAAACTAACAAACCAACAAGCCAACAAGCCAACAAGCCAACAAACCAACAAACCAACAAGCCAACAAGCCAACAAACCAACAAACCAACAAGCCAACGAACCAACAAACCAACAAACCAAAAAACCAACAAACCAAAAAACCAACAATCCAACAAACCAACAAACCAACAAACCAACAAACCAACAAGCACACAAGCCAACAAACCAACAAACCAACAAACCAACAAGCCAACAAACCAACAAACCAACAAACCAAGTAACCAAAAAGCCAACAAACTAACAAACCAACAAGCCAACAAACCAACAAGCCAACAAACCAACAAACCATCAAAAGAACAAAGCAACAAGCCAACAAGCCAACAAGCCAACAAACCAACAAACCAACAAACCAACAAGCCAACAAACCAACAAACCAACAAGCCAACAAACCAACAAACCAACAAACCAACAAACCAACAAGCCAACAAGCCAACAAACCAACAAACCAACAAGCCAACAAACCAACAAACCAAAAAGCCAACAAACCAACAAACCAACATGCCAACAAACCAACAAAATAAGTAACCAACAAGCCAACAAACCAAAAAACCAACAAGCCAACAAGCCAACAAACCAACAAACCAACAAACCAACAAGCCAACAAACCAATAAACCAACAAACCAACAAACCAAGTAACCAAAAGGCCAACAAACTACCAAACCAACAAGCCAACAAGCCAACAAACCAACAAGCCAACAAACCAACAAACCAACAAAGCAACAAGCCACCAAGCCAACAAACAAACAAACCAACAACCCAAGTAACCAAAAGGCCAAGAAACTAACAAACCAACAAGCCAACAAGCCAACAAACCAACAAACCAACAAGCCAACAAACCAACAAACCAACAAACCAACAAACCAACAAACCAACAAACCAACAAACCAACATGCCAACAAACCAACAAACTAAGTAACCAACAAGCCAACAAACCAACAAACCAACAAACCAACATGCCAACAAACCAACAAACTAAGTAACCAAAAAGCCAACAAACCAAGAAACCAATAAGCCAACAAGCCAACAAACCAACAAACCAACAAACCAACAAGCCAACAAACTAACAAGCCAACAAGCCAACAAACCAACAAACCAACAAACTAACAAGCCAATAAACCAACAAGCTAACAAGCCAACAAACCAACAAGCCAACAAACCAACAAACGAACAAACCCAAAAACCAACAAACCAACAAGCCAACAAGCCAACAAACCCACAAACTAACAAACCAACAAACGAGCTAACATACAAACCAACAAGCCAACAAACCAACAAACCAACAAACCAACAAATCGACAAACCAACAAGCCAACAAGCCAACAAGCCAACAAACCAACAAACCAACAAGCCAAAAAAACCAACAAACCAACAAGCCAACAAGCCAACAAACCAACAAACCAAGAAGCCAACATGCCAACAAACCAACAAACCAACAAAGCAACAAACCAACAAACCAACAAACCAACAAACCAACAAACCAACAAGCCAACAAGCCAACAAACCAACAAACCAACAAGCCAACAAGCCAACAAGCCAACAAACCAACAAACCAACAAAGCAACAAACCAACAAACCAACAAACCAACAAACCAACAAACCAACAAACCGACAAACCAACAAGCCAACAAGCCAACTAACAAATTACACAACAAACCAACAAACAAATAAACCATCAAACCAACAAACCAATAAACCAACAAACCAACAAACCAACAAACAAAAAACCAACAAACCAACAAACCAACAAGCCAACAAGCCAACAAACCAACAAGCCAACAAGCCAACAAGCCAACAAACCAACAAACCAACAAACCAACAAGCCAACAAACCAACAAACTAACAAACCAACAAACCAACAAGCCAACAAACCAACAAACAAATAAACCAACAAACCAAAAAACCAACAAACCAACAAACCAACAAACCAACAAACCAACAAACCAACAAACCAACAAGCCAACAAACCAACAAACCAACAAACCAACAAGCCAACAAACCAACAAACAAATAAACCAACAAACCAACAAACCAACAAACCAACAAACCAAAAAACCAACAAACCAATAAGCCAACAAGCCAACAAACCAACAAACTAACAAACCAACAAACGAACTAATCAACAAACCAACAAACTTAGTAACCAACAAGCCAACAAACCAACAAACCAACAAGCCAACAAGCCAACAAACCAACAAACCAACAAGCCAACAAACCAATAAACCAACAAACTAACAAACCAACAAACCAACAAACCAACAAACCAACAAACCAACAAGCCAACAAACCAACAAACAAATAAACCAACAAACCAAAAAACCAACAAACCAACAAACCAACAAACCAACAAACCAACAAACCAACAAACCAACAAACCAACAAACCAAGTAACCAACAAGCCAACAAACCAACAAACCAAAAACCGACACGCAAACAAACCAACAAACCAACAAGCCAACAAACCAACAAACCAACAAACCAACAAACCAACAAGCCAACAAGCCAACAAACCAACAAACCAACAAACCAACAAGCCAACAAACCAACAAGCCAACAAACCAACAAACCAACAAACCAACAAGCCAACAAACCAACAAACCAACACACCAAGTAACCAAAAAGCCAACAAACTAACAAACCAACAAGCCAACAAGCCAACAAGCCAACAAACCAACAAACCAACAAGCCAACAAGCCAACAAACCAACAAACCAACAAGCCAACGAACCAACAAACCAACAAACCAAAAAACCAACAAACCAAAAAACCAACAAACCAAAAAACCAACAAACCAACAAACCAACAAACCAACAAACCAACAAACCAACAAGCACACAAGCCAACAAACCAACAAACCAACAAACCAACAAGCCAACAAACCAACAAACCAACAAACCAAGTAACCAAAAAGCCAACAAACTAACAAACCAACAAGCCAACAAACCAACAAGCCAACAAGCCAACAAACCAACCAACGAACAAAGCAACAAACCAAAAAACCAACAAACCAAAAAACCAACAAACCAACAAACCATCAAAAGAACAAAGCAACAAGCCAACAAGCCAACAAACCAACAAACCAACAAGCCAACAAACCAACAAACCAGCAAGCCAACAAGCCAACAAACCAACAAACCAACAAACCAACAAGCCAACAAACCAACAAACCAACAAGCCAACAAACCAACAAACCAACAAACCAACAAACCAACAAGCCAACAAGCCAACAAACCAACAAACCAACAAGCCAACAAACCAACAAACCAACAAGCCAACAAACCAACAAACCAACAAACCAACATGCCAACAAACCAACAAAATAAGTAACCAACAAGCCAACAAACCAAAAAACCAACAAGCCAACAAGCCAACAAACCAACAAACCAACAAACCAACAAGCCAACAAACCAAAAAACCAACAAACCAACAAACCAAGTAACCAAAAGGCCAACAAACTACCAAACCAACAAGCCAACAAGCTAACAAACCAACAAGCCAACAAACCAACAAACCAACAAAGCAACAAGCCACCAAGCCAACAAACAAACAAACCAACAAACCAAGTAACCAAAAGGCCAAGAAAATAACAAACCAACAAGCCAACAAGCCAACAAACCAACAAGCCAACAAACCAACAAACCAACAAACCAACAAACCAACAAACCAAAAAACCAACAAACCAACATGCCAACAA
This sequence comes from Atherix ibis, assembly GCA_958298945.1. Lineage (NCBI taxonomy): Eukaryota > Metazoa > Arthropoda > Insecta > Diptera > Athericidae > Atherix > Atherix ibis. The sequence goes on from OY282608.1 coordinate 22,734,149, forward strand.
ACCAACAAACTAAGTAACCAACAAGCCAACAAACCAACAAACCAACAAACCAACATGCCAACAAACCAACAAACTAAGTAACCAAAAAGCCAACAAACCAACAAACCAATAAGCCAACAAGCCAACAAACCAACAAACCAACAAACCAACAAGCCAACAAACTAACAAGCCAACAAGCCAACAAACCAACAAACCAACAAACTAACAAGCCAATAAACCAACAAGCTAACAAGCCAACAAACCAACAAGCCAACAAACCAACAAACCAACAAACCCAAAAACCAACAAACCAACAAGCCAACAAGCCAACAAACCCACAAACTAACAAACCAACAAACGAACTAACATACAAACCAACAAGCCAACAAACCAACAAACCAACAAACCAACAAATCGACAAACCAACAAGCCAACAAGCCAACAAGCCAACAAACCAACAAACCAACAAGCCAACAAACCAACAAACCAACAAGCCAACAAGCCAACAAACCAACAAACCAAGAAGCCAACAAGCCAACAAACCAACAAACCAACAAAGCAACAAACCAACAAACCAACAAACCAACAAACCAACAAACCAACAAGCCAACAAGCCAACAAACCAACAAACCAACAAGCCAACAAGCCAACAAGCCAACAAACCGACAAACCAACAAAGCAACAAACCAACAAACCAACAAACCAACAAACCAACAAACCAACAAACCAACAAGCCAACAAGCCAACAAACCAACAAACTAACAAACCAACAAACCAACAAGCCAACAAACCAACAAGCCAACAAACCAACAAACCAACAAACCAAGTAACCAAAAAGCCAACAAACTAACAAACCAACAAGCCAACAAGCCAACAAACCAGCAAACCAACAAAGCAACAAGCCAACAAGCCAACAAACCAACAAACCAACAAGCCAACAAACCAACAAACCAACAAGCCAACAAGCCAACAAACCAACAAACCAACAAACCAACAAGCCAACAAACCAACAAACCAACAAGCAAACAAACCAACAAACCAACAAACCAACAAGCCAACAAACCAACAAACCAAAAAACCAAAAAACCAACAAACCAACAAACCAACAAACCAACAAACCAACAAACCAACAAACCAACAAACCAACAAACCAACAAGCCAACAAGCCAACAAACCAACAAACCAACAAACCAACAATCCAACAAACCAACAAGCCAACAAACCAACAAACCAAGTAACCAAAAAGCCAACAAACTAACAAACCAACAAGCCAACAAACCAACAAGCCAACAAGCCAACAAACCAACAAACCAACAAAGCAACAAACCAAAAAACCAACAAACCGAAAAACCAACAAACCAACAAACCATCAAACGAACAAAGCAACAAGCCAACAAGCCAACACACCAACAAACCAACAAGCCAACAAACCAACAAACCAACAAGCCAACAAGCCAACAAACCAACAAACCAACAAGCCAACAAACCAACAAACCAACAAACCAACAAACCAACAAGCCAACAAACCAACAAACCAACAAACCAACAAACCAACAAACCAACAAGCCAACAAGCCAACAAACCAACAAACCAACAAGCCAACAAACCAACAAACCAACAAACCAACAAGCCAACAAACCAACAAACCAACAAGCCAACAAACCAACAAACCAACAAACCAACAAGCCAACAAACCAACAAACCAACAAACTAAGTAACTAACAAGCCAACAAACCAACAAACCAACAAAGCAACAAACCAACAAACCAACAAACCAACAAGCCAACAAACCAACAAACAAATAAACCAACAAACCAACAAACAAATAAACCAACAAACCAACAAACCAACAAACCAACAAACCAACAAACCAAAAAACCAACAAACCAACAAACCAACAAGCCAACAAGCCAACAAACCAACAAGCCAACAAGCCAACAAACCAACAAATCAACAAACCAACAAGCCAACAAACCAACAAACCAACAAACCAACAAACCAACAAGCCAACAAATCAACAAACAAATAAACCAACAAACCAAAAAACCAACAAACCAACAAACCAACAAACCAACAAACCAACAAACCAACAAACCAACAAACCAACAAACCAACAAACCAACAAACCAACAAACCGAAAAAACCAACAAACCAACAAGCCAACAAGCCAACAAACCAACAAACCAACAAACCAACAAACCAACAAACCAAGTAACCAAAAAACAAACAAACCATCAAACGAACAAAGCAACAAACCAACAAACCAACAAACCAACAAGCCAACAAACCAACAAACAAATAAACCAACAAACCAACAAACAAATAAACCAACAAACCAACAAACCAACAAACCAACAAACCAACAAACCAACAAACCAAAAAACCAACAAACCAACAAACCAACAAGCCAACAAGCCAACAAACCAACAAGCCAACAAGCCAACAAACCAACAAATCAACAAACCAACAAGCCAACAAACCAACAAACCAACAAACCAACAAACCAACAAACCAACAAGCCAACAAATCAACAAACAAATAAACCAACAAACCAAAAAACCAACAAACCAACAAACCAACAAACCAACAAACCAACAAACCAACAAACCAACAAGCCAACAAACCAACAAACCAACAAACCAACAAGCTAACAAACCAACAAACAAATAAACCAACAAACCAAAAAACCAAAAAACCAACAAACCAGCAAACCAACAAACCAACAAACCAACAAACCAACAAGCCAACAAGCCAACAAACCAACAAACCAACAAACCAACAATCCAACAAGCCAACAAGCCAACAAACCAACAAACCAACAAAGCAACAAGCCAACAAGCCAACAAACCAACAAACCAACAACCCAACAAACCAATAAACCAACAAGCCAACAAGCCAACAAACCAACAAACCAACAAACCAATAAGCCAACAAACCAACAAACCAACAAGCCAACAAACCAAACAAACCAACAAACCAACAAACCAACAAACCAACAAGCCAACAAGCCAACAAACCAACAAACCAACAAGCCAACAAACCAACAAACCACCAAGCCAACAAACCAACAAGCCAACAAATCAACAAACAAATAAACCAACAAACCAAAAAACCAACAAACCAACAAACCAACAAACCAACAAACCAACAAACCAACAAGCCAACAAACCAACAAACCAACAAACCAACAAGCCAACAAACCAACAAACAAATAAACCAACAAACCAACAAACCAACAAACCAACAATCCAACAAACCAAAAAAACCAACAAACCAACAAGCCAACAAGCCAACAAACCAACAAACCAACAAACCAACAAACCAACAAACCAAGTAACCAAAAAACAAACAAACCATCAAACGAACAAAGCAACAAACCAACAAACCAACAAACCAACAAGCCAACAAACCAACAAACAAATAACCAACAAACCAACAAACAAATAAACCAACAAACCAACAAACCAACAAACCAACAAACCAACAAACCAACAAACCAAAAAACCAACAAACCAACAAACCAACAAGCAAACAAGCCAACAAACCAACAAATCAACAAACCAACAAGCCAACAAACCAACAAACCAACAAACCAACAAACCAACAAGCCAACAAATCAACAAACAAATAAACCAACAAACCAACAAACCAACAAACCAACAAACCAACAAACCAACAAGCCAACAAACCAACAAACCAACAAACCAACAAGCCAACAAACCAACAAACAAATAAACCAACAAACCAAAAAACCAAAAAACCAACAAACCAGCAAACCAACAAACCAACAAACCAACAAACCAACAAGCCAACAAGCCAACAAACCAACAAACCAACAAAGCAACAATCCAACAAGCCAACAAGCCAACAAACCAACAAACCAACAAAGCAACAAGCCAACAAGCCAACAAACCAACAAACCAACAAACCAACATGCCAACAAACCAACAAACTAAGTAACCAACAAGCCAACAAACCAACAAACCAACAAGCCAACAAACCAACAAGCCAACAAGCCAACAAACCAACAAACCAACAAAGCAACAAACCAAAAAACCAACAAACCAAAAAACCAACAAACCAACAAACCATCAAACGAACAAAGCAACAAGCCAACAAGCCAACAAACCAACAAACCAACAAGTTAACAAACCAACAAACCAACAAGCCAACAAGCCAACAAACCAACAAACCAACAAACCAACAAACCAACAAGCCAACAAACCAACAAACCAACAAACCAACAAACCAACAAGCCAACAAGCCAACAAACCAACAAACCAACAAGCCAACAAACCAACAAACCAACAAGCCAACAAACCAACAAACCAACAAACCAACATGCCAACAAACCAACAAACTAAGTAACCAACAAGCCAACAAACCAACAAACCAACAAGCCAACAAGCCAACAAGCCAACAAGCCAACAAACCAACAAGCCAACAAACCAACAAACCAACAAGCAAACAAACCAACAAACCAACAAACCAACAAGCCAACAAACCAACAAACCAAAAAACCAAAAAACCAACAAACCAACAAACCAACAAACCAACAAACCAACAAACCAACAAACCAACAAGCCAACAAGCCAACAAACCAACAAACCAACAAGCCAACAAACCAACAAACCAAGTAACCAAAAAGCCAACAAACTAACAAACCAACAAGCCAACAAACCAACAAGCCAACAAGCCAACAAACCAACAAACCAACAAAGCAACAAACCAAAAAACCAACAAACCAAAAAACCAACAAACCAACAAACCATCAAACGAACAAAGCAACAAGCCAACAAGCCAACAAACCAACAAACCAACAAGTTAACAAACCAACAAACCAACAAGCCAACAAGCCAACAAACCAACAAACCAACAAACCAACAAACCAACAAGCCAACAAACCAACAAACCAACAAGCCAACAAACCAACAAACCAACAAACCAATAAGCCAACAAACCAAAAACAAATAAACCAACAAACCAAAAAACCAACAAACTAACAAACCAACAAACCAACAAACCAACAAACCAACAAGCCAACAAACCAACAAACCAACAAACCAACAAGCCAACAAACCAACAAACAAATAAACCAACAAACCAACAAACCAACAAACCAACAAACCAACAAACCGAAAAAACCAACAAACCAACAAGCCAACAAGCCAACAAACCAACAAACCAACAAACCAACAAACCAACAAACCAAGTAACCAAAAAACAAACAAACCATCAAACGAACAAAGCAACAAACCAACAAACCAACAAACCAACAAGCCAACAAACCAACAAACAAATAAACCAACAAACCAACAAACAAATAAACCAACAAACCAACAAACCAACAAACCAACAAACCAACAAACCAAAAAACCAACAAACCAACAAACCAACAAGCCAACAAGCCAACAAACCAACAAGCCAACAAGCCAACAAACCAACAAATCAACAAACCAACAAGCCAACAAACCAACAAACCAACAAACCAACAAACCAACAAGCCAACAAATCAACAAACAAATAAACCAACAAACCAAAAAACCAACAAACATACAAACCAACAAACCAACAAACCAACAAGCCAACAAACCAACAAACCAACAAACCAACAAGCCAACAAACAAACAAACAAATAAACCAACAAACCAAAAAACCAAAAAACCAACAAACCAGCAAACCAACAAACCAACAAACCAACAAACCAACAAGCCAACAAGCCAACAAACCAACAAACCAACAAACCAACAATCCAACAAGCCAACAAGCCAACAAACCAACAAACCAACAAAGCAACAAGCCAACAAGCCAACAAACCAACAAACCAACAAGCCAACAAACCAATAAACCAACAAGCCAACAAGCCAACAAACCAACAAACCAACAAACCAATAAGCCAACAAACCAACAAACCAACAAGCCAACAAACCAAACAAACCAACAAACCAACAAACCAACAAACCAACAAGCCAACAAGCCAACAAACCAACAAACCAACAAGCCAACAAACCAACAAACCAACAAGCCAACAAACCAACAAGCTAACAAATCAACAAACAAATAAACCAACAAACCAAAAAACCAACAAACCAACAAACCAACAAACCAACAAACCAACAAACCAACAAGCCAACAAACCAACAAACCAACAAACCAACAAGCCAACAAACCAACAAACAAATAAACCAACAAACCAACAAACCAACAAACCAACAATCCAACAAACCGAAAAAACCAACAAACCAACAAGCCAACAAGCTAACAAACCAACAAACCAACAAACCAACAAACCAACAAACCAAGTAACCAAAAAACAAACAAACCATCAAACGAACAAAGCAACAAACCAACAAACCAACAAACCAACAAGCCAACAAACCAACAAACAAATAAACCAACAAACCAACAAACAAATAAACCAACAAACCAACAAACCAACAAACCAACAAACCAACAAACCAACAAACCAAAAAACCAACAAACCAACAAACCAACAAGTAAACAAGCCAACAAACCAACAAGCCAACAAGCCAACAAACCAACAAATCAACAAACCAACAAGCCAACAAACCAACAAACCAACAAACCAACAAACCAACAAGCCAACAAATCAACAAACAAATAAACCAACAAACCAAAAAACCAACAAACCAACAAACCAACAAACCAACAAACCAACAAACCAACAAGCCAACAAACCAACAAACCAACAAACCAACAAGCCAACAAACCAACAAACAAATAAACCAACAAACCAAAAAACCAAAAAACCAACAAACCAGCAAACCAACAAACCAACAAACCAACAAACCAACAAGCCAACAAGCCAACAAACCAACAAACCAACAAACCAACAATCCAACAAGCCAACAAGCCAACAAACCAACAAACCAACAAAGCAACAAGCCAACAAGCCAACAAACCAACAAACCAACAAGCCAACAAACCAATAAACCAACAAGCCAACAAGCAAACAAACCAACAAACCAACAAACCAATAAGCCAACAAACCAACAAACCAACAAGCCAGCAAACCAACAAACCAACAAACCAACAAACCAACAAACCAACAAGCCAACAAGCCAACAAACCAACAAACCAACAAGCCAACAAACCAACAAACCAACAAGCCAACAAACCAACAAACCAACAAACCAACATGCCAACAAACCAACAAACTAAGTAACCAACAAGCCAACAAACCAACAAACCAACAAGCCAACAAGCCAACAAGCCAACAAGCCAACAAACCAACAAGCCAACAAACCAACAATCCAACAAGCAAACAAACCAACAAACCAACAAACCAACAAGCCAACAAACCAACAAACCAAAAAACCAAAAAAACCAACAAACCAACAAACCAACAAACCAACAAACCAACAAACCAACAAACCAACAAGCCAACAAGCCAACAAACCAACAAACCAACAAACCAACAATCCAACAAACCAACAAGCCAACAAACCAACAAAGCAAGTAACCAAAAAGCCAACAAACTAACAAACCAACAAGCCAACAAACCAACAAAACAACAAGCCAACAAGCCAACAAACCAACAAACCAACAAGCCAACAAACCAACAAACCAACAAGCCAACAAGCCAACAAACCAACAAACCAACAAACCAACAAGCCAACAAACCAACAAACCAACAAGCCAACAAACCAACAAACCAACAAACCAACAAACCAACAAACCAACAAACCAACAAGCCAACAAGCCAACAAACCAACAAACCAACAAGCCAACAAACCAACAAACCAACAAACCAACAAGCCAACAAACCAACAAACCAACAAACTAAGTAACTAACAAGCCAACAAACCAACAAACCAACAAGCCAACAAGCCAACAAACCAACAAACCAACAAACCAACAAACCAACAAACCAAGTAACCAAAAAACAAACAAATCATCAAACGAACAAAGCAACAAACCAACAAACCAACAAACCAACAAGCCAACAAACCAACAAACAAATAAACCAACAAACCAACAAACAAATAAACCAACAAACCAACAAACCAACAAACCAACAAACCAACAAACCAAAAAACCAACAAACCAACAAACCAACAAGCCAACAAGCCAACAAACCAACAAGCCAACAAGCCAACAAACCAACAAATCAACAAACCAACAAGCCAACAAACCAACAAACCAACAAACCAACAAACCAACAAGCCAACAAATCAACAAACAAATAAACCAACAAACCAAAAAACCAACAAACCAACAAACCAACAAACCAACAAACCAACAAACCAACAAGCCAACAAACCAACAAACCAACAAACCAACAAGCCAACAAACCAACAAACAAATAAACCAACAAACCAAAAAACCAAAAAACCAACAAACCAGCAAACCAACAAACCAACAAACCAACAAACCAACAAACCAACAAACCAACAAACCAACAAGCCAAAAAACCAACAAATCAACAAACCAACAAGCCAACAAACCAACAAACCAACAAACCAACAAACCAACAAGCCAACAAATCAACAAACAAATAAACCAACAAACCAACAAACCGAAAAAACCAACAAACCAACAAGCCAACAAGCCAACAAACCAACAAACCAACAAACCAACAAACCAACAAACCAAGTAACCAAAAAACAAACAAACCATCAAACGAACAAAGCAACAAACCAACAAACCAACAAACCAACAAGCCAACAAACCAACAAACAAATAAACCAACAAACCAACAAACAAATAAACCAACAAACCAACAAACCAACAAACCAACAAACCAACAAACCAAAAAACCAACAAACCAACAAACCAACAAGCCAACAAGCCAACAAACCAACAAGCCAACAAGCCAACAAACCAACAAATCAACAAACCAACAAGCCAACAAACCAACAAACCAACAAACCAACAAACCAACAAGCCAACAAATCAACAAACAAATAAACCAACAAACCAAAAAACCAACAAACCAACAAACCAACAAACCAACAAACCAACAAACCAACAAGCCAACAAACCAACAAACCAACAAACCAACAAGCCAACAAACCAACAAACAAATAAACCAACAAACCAAAAAACCAAAAAACCAACAAACCAGCAAACCAACAAACCAACAAACCAACAAACCAACAAGCCAACAAGCCAACAAACCAACAAACCAACAAACCAACAATCCAACAAGCCAACAAGCCAACAAACCAACAAACCAACAAAGCAACAAGCCAACAAGCCAACAAACCAACAAACCAACAAGCCAACAAACCAATAAACCAACAAGCCAACAAGCCAACAAACCAACAAACCAACAAACCAATAAGCCAACAAATCAACAAACCAACAAGCCAACAAACCAAACAAACCAACAAACCAACAAACCAACAAACCAACAAGCCAACAAGCCAACAAACCAACAAACCAACAAGCCAACAAACCAACAAACCAACAAGCCAACAAACCAACAAGCCAACAAATCAACAAACAAATAAACCAACAAACCAAAAAACCAACAAACCAACAAACCAACAAACCAACAAACCAACAAACCAACAAGCCAACAAACCAACAAACCAACAAACCAACAAGCCAACAAACCAACAAACAAATAAACCAACAAACCAACAAACCAACAAACCAACAATCCAACAAACCGAAAAAACCAACAAACCAACAAGCCAACAAGCCAACAAACCAACAAACCAACAAACCAACAAACCAACAAACCAAGTAACCAAAAAACAAACAAACCATCAAACCAACAAAGCAACAAACCAACAAACCAACAAACCAACAAGCCAACAAACCAACAAACAAATAAACCAACAAACCAACAAACAAATAAACCAACAAACCAACAAACCAACAAACCAACAAACCAACAAACCAAAAAACCAACAAACCAACAAACCAACAAGCAAACAAGCCAACAAACCAACAAGCCAACAAGCCAACAAACCAACAAATCAACAAACCAACAAGCCAACAAACCAACAAACCAACAAACCAACAAACCAACAAGCCAACAAATCAACAAACAAATAAACCAACAAACCAAAAAACCAACAAACCAACAAACCAACAAACCAACAAACCAACAAACCAACAAGCCAACAAACCAACAAACCAACAAACCAACAAGCCAACAAACCAACAAACAAATAAACCAACAAACCAAAAAACCAAAAAACCAACAAACCAGCAAACCAACAAACCAACAAACCAACAAACCAACAAGCCAACAAGCCAACAAACCAACAAACCAACAAACCAACAATCCAACAAGCCAACAAGCCAACAAACCAACAAACCAACAAAGCAACAAGCCAACAAGCCAACAAACCAACAAACCAACAAGCCAACAAACCAATAAACCAACAAGCCAACAAGCCAACAAACCAACAAACCAACAAACCAATAAGCCAACAAACCAACAAACCAACAAGCCAACAAACCAACAAACCAACAAACCAACAAACCAACAAACCAACAAGCCAACAAGCCAACAAACCAACAAACCAACAAGCCAACAAACCAACAAACCAACAAGCCAACAAACCAACAAACCAACAAACCAACATGCCAACAAACCAACAAACTAAGTAACCAACAAGCCAACAAACCAACAAACCAACAAGCCAACAAGCCAACAAGCCAACAAGCCAACAAGCCAACAAACCAACAAACCAACAAACCAACAAACCAAGTAACCAAAAAACCAACAAACCATCAAACGAACAAAGCAACAAACCAACAAACCAACAAACCAACAAGCCAACAAACCAACAAACAAATAAACCAACAAACCAACAAACAAATAAACCAACAAACCAACAAACCAACAAACCAACAAACCAACAAACCAACAAACCAAAAAACCAACAAACCAACAAACCAACAAGCCAACAAGCCAACAAACCAACAAGCCAATAAGCCAACAAACCAACAAACCAACAAGCCAACAAACCAACAAACTAACAAACCAACAAACGAACTAATCAACAAATCAACAAACTAAGTAACCAACAAGCCAACAAACCAACAAACCAACAAGCCAACAAGCCAACGAACCAACAAACCAACAAATCAACAAACCAACAAACTAAGTAAGCAACAAGCCAACAAACCAACAAACCAACAAACCAACATGCCAACAAACCAACAAACTAAGTAACCAAAAAGCCAACAAACCAACAAACCAATAAGCCAACAAGCCAACAAACCAACAAACCAACAAACCAACAAGCTAACAAACTAACAAGCCAACAAGCCAACAAACCAACAAACCAACAAACTAACAAGCCAATAAACCAACAAACTAACAAGCCAACAAACCAACAAGCCAACAAACCAACAAACCAACAAACCCAAAAACCAACAAACCAACAAGCCAACAAGCCAACAAACCCACAAACTAACAAACCAACAAACGAACTAACATACAAACCAACAAGCCAACAAACCAACAAACCAACAAACCAACAAATCGACAAACCAACAATCCAACAAGCCAACAAGCCAACAAACCAACAAACCAACAAGCCAACAAACCAACAAAACAACAAGCCAACAAGCAAACAAACCAACAAACCAAGAAGCCAACAAGCCAACAAACCAACAAACCAACAAAGCAACAAACCAACAAACCAACAAACCAACAAACCAACAAACCAACAAGCCAACAAGCCAACAAACCAACAAACCAACAAGCCAACAAGCCAACAAGCCAACAAACCAACAAACCAACAAAGCAACAAACCAACAAACCAACAAACCAACAACCCAACAAACCAACAAGCCAACAAGCCAACAAACCAACAAACTAACAAACCAACAAACCAACAAGCCAACAAACCAACAAGCCAACAAACCAACAAACCAACAAACCAAGTAACCAAAAAGCCAACAAACTAACAAACCAACAAGCCAACAAGCCAACAAACCAGCAAACCAACAAAGCAACAAGCCAACAAGCCAACAAACCAACAAACCAACAAGCCAACAAACCAACAAACCAACAAGCCAACAAGCCAACAAACCAACAAACCAACAAACCAACAAGCCAACAAACCAACAAACCAACAAGCAAACAAACCAACAAACCAACAAACCAACAAGCCAACAAACCAACAAACCAAAAAACCAAAAAACCAACAAACCAACAAACCAACAAACCAACAAACCAACAAACCAACAAACCAACAAGCCAATAAGCCAACAAACCAACAAACCAACAAACCAACAATCCAACAAACCAACAAGCCAACAAACCAACAAACCAAGTAACCAAAAAACCAACAAACCAACAAACCATCAAACGAACAAAGCAACTAGCCAACAAGCCAACAAACCAACAAACCAACAAGCCAACAAACCAACAAACCAATTAGCCAACAAGCCAACAAACCAACAAACTATCAAACCAACAAGCCAACAAACCAACAAACCAACAAGCCAACAAACCAACAAACCAACAAACCAACAAATCAACAAACCAACAAGCCAACAAGCCAACAAACCAACAAACCAACAAGCCAACAAACCAACAAACCAACAAACCAACAAGCCAACAAACCAACAAACCAACAAACCAACATACCAACAAACAAACAAACTAAGTAACTAACAAGCCAACAAACCAACAAACCAACAAGCCAACAAGCCAACAAGCCAACAAACCAACAAACCAACAAACCAACAAACCAACAAACCAAGTAACCAAAAAACAAACAAACCATCAAACGAACAAAGCAACAAACCAACAAACCAACAAACCAACAAGCCAACAAACCAACAAACAAATAAACCAACAAACCAACAAACAAATAAACCAACAAACCAACAAACCAACAAACCAACAAACCAACAAACCACAAAACCAACAATCCAACAAACCAACAAGCCAACAAGCCAACAAACCAACAAGCCAAAAAGCCAACAAACCAACAAATCAACAAACCAACAAGCCAACAAACCAACAAACCAACAAACCAACAAACCAACAAGCCAATAAATCAACAAACAAATAAACCAACAAACCAAAAAACCAACAAACCAACAAACCAACAAACCAACAAACCAACAAACCAACAAGCCAACAAACCAACAAACCAACAAACTAACAAGCCAACAAACCAACAAACAAATAAACCAACAAACCAACAAACCAACAAACCAACAAACCAACAAACCGAAAAAACCAACAAACCAACAAGCCAACAAGCCAACAAACCAACAAACCAACAAACCAACAAACCAACAAACCAAGTAACCAAAAAACAAACAAACCATCAAACGAACAAAGCAACAAACCAACAAACCAACAAACCAACAAGCCAACAAACTAACAAACAAATAAACCAACAAACCAACAAACAAATAAACCAACAAACCAACAAACCAACAAACCAACAAACCAACAAACCAACAAACCAACAAGCCAACAAGCCAACAAACCAACAAATCAACAAACCAACAAGCCAACAAACCAACAAACCAACAAACCAACAAACCAACAAGCCAACAAATCAACAAACAAATAAACCAACAAACCAAAAAACCAACAAACCAACAAACCAACAAACCAACAAACCAACAAACCAACAAGCCAACAAACCAACAAACCAACAAACCAACAAGCCAACAAACCAACAAACAAATAAACCAACAAACCAAAAAACCAAAAAACCAACAAACCAGCAAACCAACAAACCAACAAACCAACAAACCAACAAGCCAACAAGCCAACAAACCAACAAACCAACAAACCAAAAATCCAACAAACCAACAAGCCAACAAGCCTACAAACCAACAAACCAACAAGCCAACAAACCAACAAACCAACAAGCCAACAAACCAACAAACCAACAAACCAACATGCCAACAAACCAACAAACTAAGTAACCAACAAGCCAACAAACCAACAAACCAACAAGCCAACAAGCCAACAAGCCAACAAGCCAACAAACCAACAAACCAACAAACCAACAAACCAAGTAACCAAAAAACCAACAAACCATCAAACGAACAAAGCAACAAACCAACAAACCAACAAACCAACAAGCCAACAAACCAACAAACAAATAAACCAACAAACCAACAAACAAATAAACCAACAAACCAACAAACCAACAAACCAACAAACCAACAAACCAAAAAACCAACAAACCAACAAACCAACAAGCCAACAAGCCAACAAACCAACAAGCCAACAAGCCAACAAACCAACAAACCAACAAGCCAACAAACCAACAAACTAACAAACCAACAAACGAACTAATCAACAAATCAACAAACTAAGTAACCAACAAGCCAACAAACCAACAAACCAACAAGCCAACAAGCCAACGAACCAACAAACCAACAAATTAACAAACCAACAAACTAAGTAAGCAACAAGCCAACAAACCAACAAACCAACAAACCAACATGCCAACAAACCAACAAACTAAGTAACCAAAAAGCCAACAAACCAACAAACCAATAAGCCAACAAGCCAACAAACCAACAAACCAACAAACCAACAAGCTAACAAACTAACAAGCCAACAAGCCAACAAACCAATAAACCAACAAACTAACAAGCCAACAAACCAACAAGCCAACAAACCAACAAACCAACAAACCCAAAAACCAACAAACCAACAAGCCAACAAGCCAACAAACCCACAAACTAACAAACCAACAAACGAACTAACATACAAACCAACAAACCAACAAGCCAACAAGCCAACAAACCAACAAACCAACAAGCCAACAAACAAACAAACCAACAAGCCAACAAACCAACAAGCCAACAAATCAACAAACAAATAAACCAACAAACCAAAAAACCAACAAACCAACAAACCAACAAACCAACAAACCAACAAACCAACAAACCAACAAGCCAACAAACCAACAAACCAACAAACCAACAAGCCAACAAACCAACAAACAAATAAACCAACAAACCAACAAACCAACAAACCAACAATCCAACAAACCGAAAAAACCAACAAACCAACAAGCCAACAAACCAACAAACTAACAAACCAACAAACCAACAAACCAACAAGCCAACAAACCAACAAACCAACAAACCAACAAGCCTACAAACCAACAAACAAATAAACCAACAAACCAAAAAACCAAAAAACCAACAAACCAGCAAACCAACAAACCAACAAACCAACAAACCAACAAGCCAACAAGCCAACAAACCAACAAACCAACAAACCAACAATCCAACAAGCCAACAAGCCAACAAACCAACAAACCAACAAAGCAACAAGCCAACAAGCCAACAAACCAACAAACCAACAAGCCAACAAACCAATAAACCAGCAAGCCAACAAGCCAACAAACCAACAAACCAACAAACCAATAAGCCAACAAACCAACAAACCAACAAGCCAACAAACCAACAAACCAATAAACCAACAAACCAACAAACCAACAAGCCAACAAGCCTACAAACCAACAAACCAACAAGCCAACAAACCAACAAACCAACAAGCCAACAAACCAACAAACCAACAAACCAACATGCCAACAAACCAACAAACTAAGTAACCAACAAGCCAACAAACCAACAAACCAACAAGCCAACAAGCCAACAAGCCAACAAGCCAACAAACCAACAAACCAACAAACCAACAAACCAAGTAACCAAAAAACCAACAAACCATCAAACGAACAAAGCAACAAACCAACAAACCAACAAACCAACAAGCCAACAAACCAACAAACAAATAAACCAACAAACCAACAAACAAATAAACCAACAAACCAACAAACCAACAAACCAACAAACCAACAAACCAAAAAACCAACAAACCAACAAACCAACAAGCCAACAAGCCAACAAACCAACAAGCCAACAAGCCAACAAACCAACAAACCAACAAGCCAACAAACCAACAAACTAACAAACCAACAAACGAACTAATCAACAAATCAACAAACTAAGTAACCAACAAGCCAACAAACCAACAAACCAACAAGCCAACAAGCCAACGAACCAACAAACCAACAAATTAACAAACCAACAAACTAAGTAAGCAACAAGCCAACAAACCAACAAACCAACAAACCAACATGCCAACAAACCAACAAACTAAGTAACCAAAAAGCCAACAAACCAACAAACCAATAAGCCAACAAGCCAACAAACCAACAAACCAACAAACCAACAAGCTAACAAACTAACAAGCCAACAAGCCAACAAACCAACAAACCAACAAACTAACAAGCCAATAAACCAACAAACTAACAAGCCAACAAACCAACAAGCCAACAAACCAACAAACCAACAAACCCAAAAACCAACAAACCAACAAGCCAACAAGCCAACAAACCCACAAACTAACAAACCAACAAACGAACTAACATACAAACCAACAAACCAACAAGCCAACAAGCCAACAAACCAACAAACCAACAAGCCAACAAACAAACAAACCAACAAGCCAACAAACCAACAAGCCAACAAATCAACAAACAAATAAACCAACAAACCAAAAAACCAACAAACCAACAAACCAACAAACCAACAAACCAACAAACCAACAAACCAACAAGCCAACAAACCAACAAACCAACAAACCAACAAGCCAACAAACCAACAAACAAATAAACCAACAAACCAACAAACCAACAAACCAACAATCCAACAAACCGAAAAAACCAACAAACCAACAAGCCAACAAGCCAACAAACCAACAAACCAACAAACCAACAAACCAACAAACCAAGTAACCAAAAAACCAACAAACCATCAAACGAACAAAGCAACAAACCAACAAACCAACAAACCAACAAGCCAACAAACCAACAAACAAATAAACCAACAAACCAACAAACAAATAAACCAACAAAACAACAAACCAACAAACCAACAAACCAACAAACCAACAAACCAAAAAACCAACAAACCAACAAACCAACAAGCAAACAAGCCAACAAACCAACAACCCAACAAGCCAACAAACCAACAAATCAACAAACCAACAAGCCAACAAACCAACAAACCAACAAACCAACAAACCAACAAGCCAACAAATCAACAAACAAATAAACCAACAAACCAAAAAACCAACAAACCAACAAACTAACAAACCAACAAACCAACAAACCAACAAGCCAACAAACCAACAAACCAACAAACCAACAAGCCTACAAACCAACAAACAAATAAACCAACAAACCAAAAAACCAAAAAACCAACAAACCAGCAAACCAACAAACCAACAAACCAACAAACCAACAAGCCAACAAGCCAACAAACCAACAAACCAACAAACCAACAATCCAACAAGCCAACAAGCCAACAAACCAACAAACCAACAAAGCAACAAGCCAACAAGCCAACAAACCAACAAACCAACAAGCCAACAAACCAATAAACCAGCAAGCCAACAAGCCAACAAACCAACAAACCAACAAACCAATAAGCCAACAAACCAACAAACCAACAAGCCAACAAACCAACAAACCAATAAACCAACAAACCAACAAACCAACAAGCCAACAAGCCTACAAACCAACAAACCAACAAGCCAACAAACCAACAAACCAACAAGCCAACAAACCAACAAACCAACAAACCAACATGCCAACAAACCAACAAACTAAGTAACCAACAAGCCAACAAACCAACAAACCAACAAGCCAACAAGCCAACAAGCCAACAAGCCAACAAACCAACAAACCAACAAACCAACAAACCAAGTAACCAAAAAACCAACAAACCATCAAACGAACAAAGCAACAAACCAACAAACCAACAAACCAACAAGCCAACAAACCAACAAACAAATAAACCAACAAACCAACAAACAAATAAACCAACAAACCAACAAACCAACAAACCAACAAACCAAAAAACCAACAAACCAACAAACCAACAAGCCAACAAGCCAACAAACCAACAAGCCAACAAGCCAACAAACCAACAAACCAACAAGCCAACAAACCAACAAACTAACAAACCAACAAACGAACTAATCAACAAATCAACAAACTAAGTAACCAACAAGCCAACAAACCAACAAACCAACAAGCCAACAAGCCAACGAACCAACAAACCAACAAATTAACAAACCAACAAACTAAGTAAGCAACAAGCCAACAAACCAACAAACCAACAAACCAACATGCCAACAAACCAACAAACTAAGTAACCAAAAAGCCAACAAACCAACAAACCAATAAGCCAACAAGCCAACAAACCAACAAACCAACAAACCAACAAGCTAACAAACTAACAAGCCAACAAGCCAACAAACCAACAAACCAACAAACTAACAAGCCAATAAACCAACAAACTAACAAGCCAACAAACCAACAAGCCAACAAACCAACAAACCAACAAACCCAAAAACCAACAAACCAACAAGCCAACAAGCCAACAAACCCACAAACTAACAAACCAACAAACGAACTAACATACAAACCAACAAGCCAACAAACCAACAAACCAACAAACCAACAAATCGACAAACCAACAAGCCAACAAGCCAACAAGCCAACAAACCAACAAACCAACAAGCCAACAAACCAACAAACCAACAAGCCAACAAGCCAACAAACCAACAAACCAAGAAGCCAACAAGCCAACAAACCAACAAACCAACAAAGCAACAAACCAACAAACCAACAAACCAACAAACCAACAAACCAACAAGCCAACAAGCCAACAAACCAACAAACCAACAAGCCAACAAGCCAACAAGCTAACAAACCAACAAACCAAAAAAGCAACAAACCAACAAACCAACAAACCAACAAACCAACAAGCCAACAAGCCAACAAACCAACAAACTAACAAACCAACAAACCAACAAGCCAACAAACCAACAAGCCAACAAACCAACAAACCAAGTAACCAAAAAGCCAACAAACTAACAAACCAACAAGCCAACAAGCCAACAAACCAGCAAACCAACAAAGCAACAAGCCAACAAGCCAACAAACCAACAAACCAACAAGCCAACAAACCAACAAACCAACAAGCCAACAAGCCAACAAACCAACAAACCAACAAACCAACAAGCCAACAAACCAACAAACCAACAAACCAACAAGCCAACAAGCCAACAAACCAACAAACCAACAAACCAACAATCCAACAAACCAACAAGCCAACAAACCAACAAACCAAGTAACCAAAAAGCCAACAAACTAACAAACCAACAAGCCAACAAACCAACAAGCCAACAAGCCAACAAACCAACAAACCAACAAAGCAACAAACCAAAAAACCAACAAACCAAAAAACCAACAAACCAACAAACCATCAAACGAACAAAGCAACAAGCCAACAAGCCAACAAACCAACAAACCAACAAGCCAACAAACCAACAAACCAATAAGCCAACAAGCCAACAAACCAACAAACTATCAAACCAACAAGCCAACAAACCAACAAACCAACAAGCCAACAAACCAACAAACCAACAAACCAACAAACCAACAAAACAACAAGCCAACAAGCCAACAAACTAACAAACCAACAAGCCAACAAACCAACAAACCAACAAACCAACAAGCCAACAAACCAACAAACCAACAAACCAACATACCAACAAACCAACAAACTAAGTAACTAACAAGCCAACAAACCAACAAACCAACAAGCCAACAAGCCAACAAGCCAACAAACCAACAAACCAACAAACCAACAAACCAACAAACCAAGTAACCAAAAAACAAACAAACCATCAAACGAACAAAGCAATAAACCAACAAACCAACAAACCAACAAGCCAACAAACCAACAAACAAATAAACCAACAAACCAACAAACAAATAAACCAACAAACCAACAAACCAACAAACCAACAAACCAACAAACCACAAAACCAACAAACCAACAAACCAACAAGCCAACAAGCCAACAAACCAACAAGCCAACAAGCCAACAAACCAACAAATCAACAAACCAACAAGCCAACAAACCAACAAACCAACAAACCAACAAACCAACAAGCCAACAAATCAACAAACAAATAAACCAACAAACCAAAAAACCAACAAACCAACAAACCAACAAACCAACAAACCAACAAACCAACAAGCCAACAAACCAACAAACCAACAAACCAACAAGTCAACAAACCAACAAACAAATAAACCAACAAACCAACAAACCAACAAACCAACAAACCAACAAACCGAAAAAACCAACAAACCAACAAGCCAACAAGCCAACAAACCAACAAACCAACAAACCAACAAACCAAGTAACCAAAAAACAAACAAACCATCAAACGAACAAAGCAACAAACCAACAAACCAACAAACCAACAAGCCAACAAACCAACAAACAAATAAACCAACAAACCAACAAACAAATAAACCAACAAACCAACAAACCAACAAACCAACAAACCAACAAACCAACAAACCAACAAACCAACAAGCCAACAAGCCAACAAACCAACAAATCAACAAACCAACAAGCCAACAAACCAACAAACCAACAAACCAACAAACCAACAAGCCAACAAATCAACAAACAAATAAACCAACAAACCAAAAAACCAACAAACCAACAAACCAACAAACCAACAAACCAACAAACCAACAAGCCAACAAACCAACAAACCAACAAACCAACAAGCCAACAAACCAACAAACAAATAAACCAACAAACCAAAAAACCAAAAAACCAACAAACCAGCAAACCAACAAACCAACAAACCAACAAACCAACAAGCCAACAAGCCAACAAACCAAGAAACCAACAAACCAAAAATCCAACAAGCCAACAAGCCAACAAACCAACAAACCAACAAAGCAACAAGCCAACAAGCCAACAAACCAACAAACCAACAAGCCAACAAACAAATAAACCAACAAGCCAACAAGCCAACAAGCCAACAATCCAACAAACCAATAAGCCAACAAACCAACAAACCAACAAGCCAACAAACCAACAAACCAACAAACCAACAAACCAACAAGCCAACAAGCCAACAAACCAACAAACCAATAAGCCAACAAACCAACAAACCAACAAGCCAACAAACCAACAAACCAACAAGCCAACAAACCAACAAACCAACAAACCAACAACCCAAGTAACCAAAAAACCAACAAACCATCAAACGAACAAAGCAACAAACCAACAAACCAATAAACCAACAAGCCAACAAACCAACAAACAAATAAACCAACAAACCAACAAACAAATAAACCAACAAACCAACAAACCAACAAACCAACAAACCAACAAACCAACAAACCAACAAACCAACAAACCAACAAACCAACAAACCAACAAACCAACAAACCAACAAACCAACAAACCAACAAACCAACAAGCCAACAAACAAATAAACCAACAAGCCAACAAGCCAACAAGCCAACAATCCAACAAACCAATAAGCCAACAAACCAACAAACCAACAAGCCAACAAACCAACAAACCAACAAACCAACAAACCAACATGCCAACAAACCAACAAACTAAGTAACCAACAAGCCAACAAACAAACAAACCAACAAGCCAACAAGCCAACAAGCCAACAAGCCAACAAACCAACAAACCAACAAACCAACAAACCAAGTAACCAAAAAACCAACAAACCATCAAACGAACAAAGCAACAAACCAACAAACCAATAAACCAACAAGCCAACAAACCAACAAACAAATAAACCAACAAACCAACAAACAAATAAACCAACAAACCAACAAACCAACAAACCAACAAACCAACAAACCAAAAAACCAACAAACCAACAAACCAACAAGCCAACAAGCCAACAAACCAACAAGCCAACAAGCCAACAAACCAACAAACCAACAAGCCAACAAACCAACAAACCAACAAACCAACAAACCAACAAGCCAACAAATCAACAAACAAATAAACCAACAAACCCAAAAACCAACAAACCAACAAACCAACAAACCAACAAACCAACAAACCAACAAGCCAACAAACCAACAAACCAACAAACCAACAAACCAACAAACAAATAAACCAACAAACCAACAAACCAACAAACCAACAAACCAACAAACCAAAAAACCAACAAACCAACAAACCAACAAGCCAACAAACCAACAAACCAACAAACCAACAAACCAACAAGCCAACAAATCAACAAACAAATAAACCAACAAACCAAAAAACCAACAAACCAACAAATCAACAAACCAACAAACCAACAAACCAACAAGCCAACAAACCAACAAACCAACAAACCAACAAGCCAACAAACCAACAAACAAATAAACCAACAAACCAACAAACCAACAAACCAACAAACCAACAAACCAACAAACCAAGTAACCAAAAAACAAACAAACCATCAAACGAACAAAGCAACAAACCAACAAACCAACAAACCAACAAGCCAACAAACCAACAAACAAATAAACCAACAAACCAACAAACAAATAAACCAACAAACCAACAAACCAACAAACCAACAAACCAACAAACCAAAAAACCAACAAACCAACAAACCAACAAGCCAACAAGCCAACAAACCAACAAGCCAACAAGCCAACAAACCAACAAATCAACAAACCAACAAGCCAACAAACCAACAAACCAACAAACCAGCAAACCAACAAGCCAACAAATCAACAAACAAATTAACCAACAAACCAAAAAACCAACAAACCAACAAACCAACAAACCAACAAACCAACAAACCAACAAACCAACAAGCCAACAAACCAACAAACCAACAAACCAACAAGCCAACAAACCAACAAATAAATAAACCAACAAACCAAAAAACCAAAAAACCAACAAACCAGCAAACCAACAAACCAACAAACCAACAAACCAACAAGCCAACAAGCCAACAAACCAACAAAACCAACAAACCAACAAACCAAAAATCCAACAAGCCAACAAGCCAACAAACCAACAAACCAACAAAGCAACAAGCCAACAAGCCAACAAACCAACAAACCAACAAGCCAACAAACAAATAAACCAACAAGCCAACAAGCCAACAAACCAACAAACCAATAAGCCAACAAACCAACAAACCAACAAGCCAACAAACCAACAAACCAACAAACCAACAAACCAACAAACCAACAAGCCAACAAGCCAACAAACCAACAAACCAACAAGCCAACAAACCAACAAACCAACAAGCCAACAAACCAACAAACCAACAAACCAACATGCCAACAAACCAACAAACTAAGTAACCAACAAGCCAACAAACAAACAAACCAACAAGCCAAAAAGCCAACAAGCCAACAAGCCAACAAACCAACAAACCAACAAACCAACAAACCAAGTAACCAAAAAACCAACAAACCATCAAACGAACAAAGCAACAAACCAACAAACCAATAAACCAACAAGCCAACAAACCAACAAACAAATAAACCAACAAACCAACAAACAAATAAACCAACAAACCAACAAACCATCAAACCAACAAACCAACAAACCAACAAACCAAAAAACCAACAAACCAACAAACCAACAAGCCAACAAGCCAACAAACCAACAAGCCAACAAGCCAACAAACCAACAAACCAACAAGCCAACAAACCAACAAACCAACAAACCAACAAACCAACAAGCCAACAAATCAACAAACAAATAAACCAACAAACCCAAAAACCAACAAACCAACAAACCAACAAACCAACAAACCAACAAACTAACAAGCCAACAAACCAACAAACCAACAAACCAACAAACCAACAAACAAATAAACCAACAAACCAACAAACCAACAAACCAACAAACCAACAAACCAAAAAACCAACAAACCAACAAGCCAACAAGCCAACAAACCAACAAACTAACAAACCAACAAACGAACTAATCAACAGATCAACAAACTAAGTAACCAACAAGCCAACAAACCAACAAACCAACAAGCCAACAAGCCAACAAACCAACAAACCAACAAGCCAACAAGCCAACAAACCAACAAACCAACAAACTAACAAACCAACAAACCAACAAACCAACAAACCAACAAGCCAACAAACCAACAAACAAATAAACCAACAAACCAAAACAACAACAAACCAACAAACCAACAAGCCAACAAACCAACAAACGAACAAACCAACAAACCAAGTAACCAACAAGCCAACAAACCAACAAACCAAAAACCGACAAGCCAACAAACCAACAAACCTACAAGCCAACAAACCAACAAACCAACAAACCAACAAACCAACAAGCCAACAAACCAACAAACCAACAAACCAACAAACCAACAAGCCAACAAACCAACAAGCCAACAAACCAACAAACCAACAAACCAACAAGCCAACAAACCAACAAACCAACAAACCAAGCAATCAAAAAGCTCACAAACTAATAAACCAACAAGCCAACAAGCCAACAAGCCATCAAACCAACAAACCAACAAACCAACAAACCAACAAACCAACAAACCAACAAACCAACAAACCAACAAACCAACAAGCCAACAAACCAACAAACCAACAAACCAACAAACCAAGTAACCAAAAGGCCAACAAACTAACAAACCAACAAGCCAACAAACCAACAAGCCAACAAGCCAACAAGCCAACAAGCCAACAAACCAACAAACCAACAAACCAACAAACCAAGTAACCAAAAAACCAACAAACCATCAAACGAACAAAGCAACAAACCAACAAACCAATAAACCAACAAGCCAACAAACCAACAAACAAATAAACCAACAAACCAACAAACAAATAAACCAACAAACCAACAAACCAACAAACCAACAAACCAACAAACCAACAAACCAAAAAACCAACAAACCAACAAACCAACAAGCCAACAAGCCAACAAACCAACAAGCCAACAAGCCAACAAACCAACAAACCAACAAGCCAACAAACCAACAAACCAACAAACCAACAAACCAACAAGCCAACAAATCAACAAACAAATAAACCAACAAACCCAAAAACCAACAACCAACAAACCAACAAACCAACAAACCAACAAACCAACAAACCAACAAACCAACAAGCCAACAAACCAACAAACCAACAAACCAACAAACCAACAAACAAATAAACCAACAAACCAACAAACCAACAAACCAACAAACCAACAAACCAAAAAACCAACAAACCAACAAGCCAACAAGCCAACAAACCAACAAACTAACAAACCAACAAACGAACTAATCAACAAATCAACAAACTAAGTAACCAACAAGCCAACAAACCAACAAACCAACAAGCCAACAAGCCAACAAACCAACAAACCAACAAGCCAACAAGCCAACAAACCAACAAACCAACAAACTAACAAACCAACAAACCAACAAACCAACAAACCAACAAGCCAACAAACCAACAAACAAATAAACCAACAAACCAAAACAACAACAAACCAACAAACCAACAAGCCAACAAACCAACAAACGAACAAACCAACAAACCAAGTAACCAACAAGCCAACAAACCAACAAACCAAAAACCGACAAGCCAACAAACCAACAAACCAACAAGCCAACAAACCAACAAACCAACAAACCAACAAACCAACAAGCCAACAAACCAACAAACCAACAAACCAACAAACCAACAAGCCAACAAACCAACAAGCCAACAAACCAACAAACCAACAAACCAACAAGCCAACAAACCAACAAACCAACAAACCAAGCAATCAAAAAGCTCACAAACTAATAAACCAACAAGCCAACAAGCCAACAAGCCAACAAACCAACAAACCAACAAACCAACAAACCAACAAACCAACAAACCAACAAACCAACAAGCCAACAAACCAACAAACCAACAAACCAACAAACCAAGTAACCAAAAGGCCAACAAACTAACAAACCAACAAGCCAACAAGCCAACAAACCAACAAGCCAACAAACCAACAAACCAACAATGCAACAAGCCAACAAGCACACAAACCAAGTAACCAAAAGTCCAACAAACTAATAAACCAACAAGCCAACAAGCCAGCAAACCAACAAGCCAACAAACCAACAAACCAACAAACCAACAAACCAACAAACCAACAAACCAACATGCCAACAAACCAACAAACTAAGTAACCAACAAGCCAACAAACCAACAAACCAACAAACCAACATGCCAACAAACCAACAAACTAAGTAACCAAAAAGCCAACAAACCAACAAACCAACAAGCCAACAAGCCAACAAACCAACAAACCAACAAACCAACAAGCCAACAAACCAACAAGCCAACAAACCAACAAACCAACAAGCCAACAAGCCAACAAACCAACAAACCAACAAGCCAACAAGCCAACAAACCAACAAACCAACAAGCCAACAAACCAACAAACCAACAAGCCAACAAGCCAACAAACCAACAAACCAACAAAGCAACAAGCCAACAAACCAACAAACCAACAAACCAACAAACCAAGTAACCAAAAAGCCAGCAAACTAACAAATCAACACGCAAACAAGCCAACAAACCAACAAACCAACAAACCAACAAAGCAACAAACCAACAAACCAACAAACCAACAAACCAACAAGCCAACAAGCCAACAAACCAACAAACCAACAAGCCAACAAGCCAACAAACCAACAAACCAACAAAGCAACAAACCAACAAACCAACAAACCAACAAACCAACAAGCCAACAAGCCAACAAACCAACAAACCAACAAACTAACAAACCAACAAACCAACAAGCCAACAAACCAACAAGCCAACAAACCAACAAACCAACAAACCAAGTAACCAAAAAGCCAACAAATTAACAAACCAACAAGCCAACAAGCCAACAAACCAGCAAACCAACAAAGCAACAAGCCAACAAGCCAACAAACCAACAAACCAACAAGCCAACAAACCAACAAACCAACAAGCCAACAAGCCAACAAACCAACAAACCAACAAACCAACAAGCCAACAAACCAACAAACCAGCAAGCAAACAAACCAACAAACCAACAAACCAACAAGCCAACAAACCAACAAACCAAAAAACCAAAAAACCAACAAACCAACAAACCAACAAACCAACAAACCAACAAACCAACAAGCCAACAAGCCAACAAACCAACAAACCAACAAACCAACAATCCAACAAACCAACAAGCCAACAAACCAACAAACCAACAAACCAAGTAACCAAAAAGCCAACAAACTAACAAACCAACAAGCCAACAAACCAACAAGCCAACAAGCCAACAAACCAACAAACCAACAAAGCAACAAACCAAAAAACCTTCAAACCAAAAAACCAACAAACCAACAAACCATCAAACGAACAAAGCAACAAGCCAACAAGCCAACAAACCAACAAACCAACAAGCCAACAAACCAACAAACCAACAAGCCAACAAGCCAACAACCCAACAAACCAACAAACCAACAAGCCAACAAACCAACAAACCAACAAACCAACAAACCAACAAAGCCACAAGCCAACAAGCACACAAACCAAGTAACCAAAAGGCCAACAAACTAACAAACCAACAAGCCAGCAAACCAACAAGCCAACAAACCAACAAACCAACAAACCAACAAACCAACAAACCAATAAACCAACATGCCAACAAACCAACAAACTAAGTAACCAACAAGCCAACAAACCAACAAACCAACAAACCAACATGCCAACAAACCAACAAACTAAGTAACCAAAAAGCCAACAAACCGACAAACCAACAAGCCAACAAGCCAACAAACCAACAAACCAACAAACCAACAAACCAACAAAGCAACAAACCAACAAACCAACAAACCAACAAACCAACAAGCCAACAAGCCAACAAACCAACAAACCAACAAGCCAACAAGCCAACAAACCAACAAACCAACAAAGCAACAAACCAACAAACCAACAAACCAACAAACCAACAAACCAACAAACCAACAAGCCAACAAGCCAACAAACCAACAAACTAACAAACCAACAAACAAACTAACCAACAAACAAACAACCCAACAAGCCAACAAACCAACAAACCAACAAACCAACAAACCAAGTAACCAACAAGCCAACAAACCAACAAACCAACAAGCCAACAAGCCAACAAACCAACAAACCAACAAACCAACAAACTAACAAACCAACAAACCAACAAACCAACAAGCCAACAAACTAACAAGCCAACAAACCAACAAACCAACAAACCAAGTAACCAAAAAGCCAACAAACTAACAAACCAACAAGCCAACAAGCCAACAAACCAGCAAACCAACAAAGCAACAAGCCAACAAGCCAACAAACCAACAAACCAACAAGCCAACAAACCAACAAACCAACAAGCCAACAAGCCAACAAACCAACAAACCCACAAACCAACAAGCCAACAAACCAACAAACCAACAAGCAAACACACCAACAAACCAACAAACCAAAAAGCCAACAAACCAACAAACCAAAAAACCAAAAAACCAACAAACCAACAAACCAACAAACCAACAAACCAACAAGCAAACAAACCAACAAACCAACAAACCAACAAGCCAACAAACCAACAAACCAAAAAACCAAAAAACCAACAAACCAACAAACCAACAAACCAACAAACCAACAAACCAACAAGCCAACAAGCCAACAAACCAACAAACCAACAATCCAAAAAACCAACAAGCCAACAAACCAACAAACCAACAAACCAAGTAACCAAAAAGCCAACAAACTAACAAACCAACAAGCCAACAAACCAACAAGCCAACAAGCCAACAAACCAACAAACCAACAAAGCAACAAACCAAAAAACCAACAAACCAAAAAACCAACAAACCAACAAACCATCAAACGAACAAAGCAACAAGCCAACAAGCATACAAACCAACAAACCAACAAGCCAACAAACCAACAAACCAACAAGCCAACAAGCCAACAACCCAACAAACCAACAAACCAACAAGCCAACAAACCAACAAACCAACAAACCAACAAAGCCACAAGCCAACAAGCACACAAACCAAGTAAACAAAAGGCCAACAAACTAACAAACCAACAAGCCAACAAGCCAGCAAACCAACAAGCCAACAAACCAACAAACCAACAAACCAACAAACCAACAAACCAACATGCCAACAAACCAACAAACTAAGTAACCAACAAGCCAACAAACCAACAAACCAACATACCAACATGCCAACAAACCAACAAACTAAGTAACCAAAAAGCCAACAAACCAACAAACCAACAAGCCAACAAGCCAACAAACCAACAAACCAACAAACCAACAAGCCAACAAACCAACAAGCCAACAAACCAACAAACCAACAAACCAACAAGCCAACAAGCCAACAAACCAACAAACCAACAAAGCAACAAACCAACAAACCAACAAACCAACAAACCAACAAGCCAACAAGCCAACAAACCAACAAACCAACAAACTAACAAACCAACAAACCAACAAGCCAACAAACCAACAAGCCAACAAACCAACAAACCAACAAACCAAGTAACCAAAAAGCCAACAAATTAACAAACCAACAAGCCAACAAGCCAACAAACCAGCAAACCAACAAAGCAACAAGCCAACAAGCCAACAAACCAACAAACCAACAAGCCAACAAACCAACAAACCAACAAGCCAACAAGCCAACAAACCAACAAACCAACAAACCAACAAGCCAACAAACCAACAAACCAGCAAGCAAACAAACCAACAAACCAACAAACCAACAAGCCAACAAACCAACAAACCAAAAAACCAAAAAACCAACAAACCAACAAACCAACAAACCAACAAAACACAAACCAACAAGCCAACAAGCCAACAAACCAACAAACCAACAAACCAACAATCCAACAAACCAACAAGCCAACAAACCAACAAACCAACAAACCAAGTAACCAAAAAGCCAACAAACTAACAAACCAACAAGCCAACAAACCAACAAGCCAACAAGCCAACAAACCAACAAACCAACAAAGCAACAAACCAAAAAACCTTCAAACCAAAAAACCAACAAACCAACAAACCATCAAACGAACAAAGCAACAAGCCAACAAGCCAACAAACCAACAAACCAACAAGCCAACAAACCAACAAACCAACAAGCCAACAAGCCAACAACCCAACAAACCAACAAACCAACAAGCCAACAAACCAACAAACCAACAAACCAACAAACCAACAAAGCCACAAGCCAACAAGCACACAAACCAAGTAACCAAAAGGCCAACAAACTAACAAACCAACAAGCCAGCAAACCAACAAGCCAACAAACCAACAAACCAACAAACCAACAAACCAACAAACCAATAAACCAACATGCCGACAAACCAACAAACTAAGTAACCAACAAGCCAACAAACCAACAAACCAACAAACCAACATGCCAACAAACCAACAAACTAAGTAACCAAAAAGCCAACAAACCGACAAACCAACAAGCCAACAAGCCAACAAACCAACAAACCAACAAACCAACAAACCAACAAAGCAACAAACCAACAAACCAACAAACCAACAAACCAACAAGCCAACAAGCCAACAAACCAACAAACCAACAAGCCAACAAGCCAACAAACCAACAAACCAACAAAGCAACAAACCAACAAACCAACAAACCAACAAACCAACAAACCAACAAACCAACAAGCCAACAAGCCAACAAACCAACAAACTAACAAACCAACAAACAAACTAACCAACAAACAAACAACCCAACAAGCCAACAAACCAACAAACCAACAAACCAACAAACCAAGTAACCAACAAGCCAACAAACCAACAAACCAACAAGCCAACAAGCCAACAAACCAACAAACCAACAAACCAACAAACTAACAAACCAACAAACCAACAAGCCAACAAACCAACAAGCCAACAAACCAACAAACCAACAAACCAAGTAACCAAAAAGCCAACAAACTAACAAACCAACAAGCCAACAAGCCAACAAACCAGCAAACCAACAAAGCAACAAGCCAACAAGCCAACAAACCAACAAACCAACAAGCCAACAAACCAACAAACCAACAAGCCAACAAGCCAACAAACCAACAAACCCACAAACCAACAAGCCAACAAACCAACAAACCAACAAGCAAACAAACCAACAAACCAACAAACCAAAAAGCCAACAAACCAACAAACCAAAAAACCAAAAAACCAACAAACCAACAAACCAACAAACCAACAAACCAACAAGCAAACAAACCAACAAACCAACAAACCAACAAGCCAACAAACCAACAAACCAAAAAACCAAAAAACCAACAAACCAACAAACCAACAAACCAACAAACCAACAAACCAACAAGCCAACAAGCCAACAAACCAACAAACCAACAATCCAAAAAACCAACAAGCCAACAAACCAACAAACCAACAAACCAAGTAACCAAAAAGCCAACAAACTAACAAACCAACAAGCCAACAAACCAACAAGCCAACAAGCCAACAAACCAACAAACCAACAAAGCAACAAACCAAAAAACCAACAAACCAAAAAACCAACAAACCAACAAACCATCAAACGAACAAAGCAACAAGCCAACAAGCATACAAACCAACAAACCAACAAGCCAACAAACCAACAAACCAACAAGCCAACAAGCCAACAACCCTACAAACCAACAAACCAACAAGCCAACAAACCAACAAACCAACAAACCAACAAAGCCACAAGCCAACAAGCACACAAACCAAGTAAACAAAAGGCCAACAAACTAACAAACCAACAAGCCAACAAGCCAGCAAACCAACAAGCCAACAAACCAACAAACCAACAAACCAACAAACCAACAAACCAACATGCCAACAAACCAACAAACTAAGTAACCAACAAGCCAACAAACCAACAAACCAACATACCAACATGCCAACAAACCAACAAACTAAGTAACCAAAAAGCCAACAAACCAACAAACCAACAAGCCAACAAGCCAACAAACCAACAAACCAACAAACCAACAAGCCAACAAACCAACAAGCCAACAAACCAACAAACCAACAAGCCAACAAGCCAACAAATCAACAAACCAACAAACCAACAAGCCAACAAACCAACAAACCAACAAGCCAACAAACCAACAAACCAACAAACCAACAAACCAACAAGCCAACAAGCCAACAAACCAACAAACCAACAAAGCAACAAACCAACAAACCAACAAGCCAACAAACCAACAAACCAACAAACCAACAAGCCAACAAGCCAACAAACCAACAAACCAACAAGCCAACAAGCCAACAAACCAACAAACCAACAAAGCAACAAACCAACAAACCAACAAACCAACAAACCACCAAGCCAACAAGCCAACAAACTAACAAACTAACAAACCAACAAACAAACTAACCAACAAACAAACAAGCCAACAAGCCAACAAACCAACAAACCAACAAACCAACAAACCAAGTAACCAACAAGCCAACAAACCAACAAACCAACAAGCCAACAAGCCAACAAACCAACAAACAAACAAACTAACAAACCAACAAACCAACAAGCCAACAAACCAACAAGCCAACAAACCAACAAACCAACAAACCAAGTAACAAACCAACAAGCCAACAAGCCAACAAACCAGCAAACCAACAAAGCAACAAGCCAACAAGCCAACAAACCAACAAACCAACAAACCAACAAGCCAACAAACCAACAAACCAACAAGCAAACAAACCAACAAACCAACAAACCAACAAGCCAACAAACCAACATACCAAAAAACCAAAAAACCAACAAACCAACAAACCAACAAACCAACAAACCAACAAACCAACAAGCCAACAAGCCAACAAACCAACAAACCAACAAACCAACAATCCAACAAACCAACAAGCCAACAAACCAACAAACCAACAAACCAAGTAACCAAAAAGCCAACAAACTAACAAACCAACAAGCCAACAAACCAACAAACCAAGTAACCAACAAGCCAACAAACCAACAAACCAACAAGCCAACAAGCCAACAAACCAGCAAACCAACAAAGCAACAAGCCAACAAGCCAACAAACCAACAAACCAACAAACCAACAAGCCAACAAACCAACAAACCAACAAGCAAACAAACCAACAAACCAACAAACCAACAAGCCAACAAACCAACAAACCAAAAAACCAAAAAACCAACAAACCAACAAACCAACAAACCAACAAACCAACAAACCAACAAACCAACAAGCCAACAAGCCAACAAACCAACAAACCAACAAACCAACAATCCAACAAACCAAGTAACCAAAAAGCCAAAAAACCAACAAACCAACAAACCAACAAACCAAAAAACCAACAAACCAACAAACCAACAAGCCAACAAGCCAACAAACCAACAAGCCAACAAACCAACAAACCACCAAGCCAACAAACCAACAAACCAACAAACCAACAAGCCAACAAACCAACAAACCAACAAACTAACATAACCAACAAACCAACAAACCAACAAACCAACAAGCCAACAAACCAACAAACAAATAAACCAACAAACCAAAACACCAACAAACCAATAAACCAACAAGCCAACAAACCAACAAACCAACAAACCAACAAACCAAGTAACCAACAAGCCAACAAACCAACAAACCAACAAGCCAACAAGCCAACAAACCAACAAACCAACAAACCAACAAGCCAACAAGCCAACAAACCAACAAACCAACAAACCAACAAACCGACAAACCAACAAAACAACAAACCAAGTAACCAAAAAGCTCACAAACAAACAAACCAATAAGCCAACAAGCCAACAAGCCAACAAACCAACAAACCAACAAACCAACAAACCAACAAACCAACAAACCAACAAGCCAACAAACCAACAAACCAACAAACCAACAAACCAACAAACAAAGTAACCAAAAGGCCAGCAAACTAACAAACCAACAAGCCAACAAGCCAACAAACCAACAAGCCAACAAACCAACAAAGCAACAAGCCAACAAGCCAACAAACCAAGTAACCAAAAGGCCAACAAGCCAACAAACCAACAAGCCAACAAACCAACAAACCAACAAACCAACAAACCAGCAAACCAACATGCCAACAAACCAACAAACTAAGTAACCAACAAACCAACAAACCAACAAACCAACAAATTAACATGCCAACAAACCAACAAACTAAGTAACCAAAAAGCCAACAAACCAACAAACCAACAAGTCAACAAGCCAAGAAACCAACAAAGCAACAAACCAACAAGCCAACAAACCAACAAGCCAACAAACCAACAAACCAACAAGCCAACAAGCCAACAAACCAACAAACCAACAAACCAACAAACCAACAAGCCAACAAACCAACAAACCAACAAGCCAACAAACCAACAAACCAACAAACCAACAAGCCAACAAGCCAACAAACCAACAAACCAACAAAGCAACAAGCCCACAAACCAACAAGCCAACGAACCAACAAACGAACAAACCAAGTAACCAAAAAGCCAGCAAACTAACAAACCAACAAGCCAACCAGCCAACAAACCAACAAACCAACAAAGCAACAAACCAACAAACCAACAAACCAACAAACCAGCAAGCCAACAAGCCAACAAACCAACAAACCAACAAGCCAACAAACCAACAAACCAACAAAGCAACAAACCAACAAACCAACAAACCAACAAACCAACAAACCAACAAGCCAACAAGACAACAAACCAACAAACTAACAAACCAACAAACAAACTAACCAACAAACAAACAAGCCAACAAGCCAACAAACCAACAAACCAACAAACCAACAAACCAACAAACCAACAAACCAAGTAACCAACAAGCCAACAAACCAACAAACCAACAAGCCAACAAGCCAACAAACCAACAAACTAACAAACCAACAAACCAACAACCCAACAAACCAACAAGCCAACAAACCAACAAACCAACAAACCAAGTAACCAAAAAGCCAACAAACTAACAAACCAACAAGCCAACAAGCCAACAAACCAGCAAACCAACAAAGCAACAAGCCAACAAGCCAACAAACCAACAAACCAACAAGCCAACAAACCAACAAACCAACAAGCCAACAAGCCAACAAACCAACAAACCAACAAACCAACAAGCCAACAAACCAACAAACCAACAAGCAAACAAACCAACAAACCAACAAACCAACAAGCCAACAAACCAACAAACCAAAAAAACAAAAAACCAACAAACCAGCAAACCAACAAACCAACAAACCAACAAACCAACAAGCCAACAAGCCAACAAACCAACAAACCAACAAACCAACAATCCAACAAGCCAACAAGCCAACAAACCAACAAACCAACAAAGCAACAAGCCAACAAGCCAACAAACCAACAAACCAACAAGCCAACAAACCAATAAACCAACAAGCCAACAAGTCAATAAACTAACAAACCAACAAACCAATAAGCCAACAAACCAACAAACCAACAAGCCAACAAACCAACAAACCAACAAACCAACAAACCAACAAACCAACAAGCCAACAAGCCAACAAACCAACAAACCAACAAGCCAACAAACCAGCAAACCAACAAGCCAACAAACCAACAAACCAACATGCCAACAAACCAACAAACTAAGTAACCAACAAGCCAACAAACCAACAAACCAACAAGCCAACAAGCCAACAAGCCAACAAGCCAACAAACCAACAAACCAACAAACCAACAAACCAAGTAACAAAAAAACCAACAAACCATCAAACGAACAAAGCAACAAACCAACAAACCAACAAACCAACAAGCCAACAAACCAACAAACAAATAAACCAACAAACCAACAAACAAATAAACCAACAAACCAACAAACCAACAAACCAACAAACCAACAAACCAACAAACCAAAAAACCAACAAACCAACAAGCCAACAAGCCAACAAACCAACAAGCCAACAAGCCAACAAACCAACAAACCAACAAGCCAACAAACCAACAAACCAACAAACCAACAAACCAACAAGCCAACAAATCAACAAACAAATAAACCAACAAACCCAAAAACCAACAAACCAACAAACCAACAAACCAACAAACCAACAAACCGACAAGCCAACAAACCAACAAACCAACAAACCAACAAACCAACAAACAAATAAACCAACAAACCAACAAACCAACAAACCAACAAACCAACAAACCAAAAAACCAACAATCCAACAAGCCAACAAACCAACAAACTAACAAACCAACAAACGAACTAATCAACAAATCAACAAACTAAGTAACCAACAAGCCAACAAACCAACAAACCAACAAGCCAACAAGCCAACAAACCAACAAACCAACAAGCCAACAAACCAACAAACCAACAAACTAACAAACCAACAAACCAACAAACCAACAAACCAATAAGCCAACAAACCAACAAACAAATAAACCAACAAACCAAAACACCAACAAACCAACAAACCAACAAGCCAACAAACCAACAAACCCACAAACCAACAAACCAAGTAACCAACAAGCCAACAAACCAACAAACCAAAAACCGACAAGCCAACAAACCAACAAACCAACAAGCCAACAAACCAACAAACCAACAAACCAACAAACAAACAAGCCAACAAGCCAACAAACCAACAAACCAATAAACCAACAAGCCAACAAACCAACAAGCCAACAAGCCAACAAACCAACAAACCAACAAACCAACAAGCCAACAAACCAACAAACCAACAAACCAAGTAACCAAAAAGCTCACAAACTAACAAACCAACAAGCCAACAAGCCAACAAGCCAACAAACCAACAAACCAACAAACCAACAAACCAACAAACCAACAAACCAACAAACCAACAAACCAACAAGCCAACAAACCAACAAACCAACAAACCAACAAACCAACAAACCAAGTAACCAAAAGGCCAACAAACTAACAAACCAACAAGCCAACAAGCCAACAAACCAACAAGCCAACAAACCAACAAAGCAACAAGCCAACAAACCAAGTAACCAAAAGGCCAACAAACTAACAAACCAACAAGCCAACAAGCCAACAAACCAACAAGCCAACAAACCAACAAACCAACAAACCAACAAACCAACAAACCAACAAACCAACAAACCAACATGCCAACAAACCAACAAACTAAGTAACCAACAAGCCAACAAACCAACAAACCAACAAACCAACATGCCAACAAACCAACAAACTAAGTAACCAAAAAGCCAACAAACCAACAAACCAACAAGCCAACAAGCCAACAAACCAACAAACCAACAAACCAACAAGCCAACAAACCAACAAGCCAACAAACCAACAAACCAACAAGCCAACAAGCCAACAAACCAACAAACCAACAAACCAACAAGCCAACAAACCAACAAGCCAACAAACCAACAAGCCAACAAGCCAACAAACCAACAAACCAACAAGCCAACAAGCCAACAAACCAACAAACAAACAAAGCAACAAGCCAACAAGCCAACAAACCAACAAACTAACAAACCAACAAACGAACTAATCAACAAATCAACAAACTAAGTAACCAACAAGCCAACAAACCAACAAACCAACAAGCCAACAAGCCAACAAACCAACAAACCAACAAGCCAACAAACCAACAAACCAACAAACCAACAAACTAACAAACCAACAAACCAACAAACCAACAAACCAATAAGCCAACAAACCAACAAACAAATAAACCAACAAACCAAAACACCAACAAACCAACAAACCAACAAGCCAACAAACCAACAAACCAACAAACCAACAAACCAAGTAACCAACAAGCCAACAAACCAACAAACCAAAAACCGACAAGCCAACAAACCAACAAACCAACAAGCCAACAAACCAACAAACCAACAAACCAACAAACAAACAAGCAAACAAGCCAACAAACCAACAAACCAACAAACCAACAAGCCAACAAACCAACAAGCCAACAAACCAACAAACCAACAAACCAACAAGCCAACAAACCAACAAACCAACAAACCAAATAACCAAAAAGCTCACAAACTACAAACTAACAAACCAGCAAGCCAACAAGCCAACAAGCCAACAAACCAACAAACCAACAAACCAACAAACCAACAAACCAACAAACCAACAAGCCAACAAACCAACAAACCAACAAACCAACAAACCAACAAACCAACAAACCAAGTAACCAAAAGGCCAACAAACTAACAAACCAACAAGCCAACAAGCCAACAAACCAACAAGCCAACAAACCAACAAACCAACAAAGCAACAAGCCAACAAGCCAACAAACCAAGTAACCAAAAGGCCAACAAATTAACAAACCAACAAGCCAACAAGCCAACAAACCAACAAGCCAACAAACCAACAAACCAACAAACCAACAAACCAACAAACCAACAAACCAACAAACCAACATGCCAACAAACCAACAAACCAACAAGCCAACAAGCCAACAAACCAACAAACCAACAAACCAACAAGCCAACAAACCAACAAGCCAACAAACCAACAAACCAACAAGCCAACAAGCCAACAAACCAACAAACTAACAAACCAACAAGCCAACAAACCAACAAACAAACAAGCCAACAAGCCAACAAACCAACAAACCAACAAACCAACAAGCCAACAAACCAACAAGCCAACAAACCAACAAACCAACAAACCAACAAGCCAACAAACCAACAAACCAACAAACCAAGTAACCAAAAAGCTCACAAACTAACAAACTAACAAACCAGCAAGCCAACAAGCCAACAAGCCAACAAACCAACAAACCAACAAACCAACAAACCAACAAGCCAACAAACCAACAAACCAACAAACCAACAAACCAACAAACCAACAAACCAAGTAACCAAAAGGCCAACAAACTAACAAACCAACAAGCCAACAAGCCAACAAACCAACAAGCCAACAAACCAACAAACCAACAAAGCAACAAGCCAACAAGCCAACAAACCAAGTAACCAAAAAGCCAACAAATTAACAAACCAACAAGCCAACAAGCCAACAAATTAACAAGCCAACAAACCAACAAACCAACAAACCAACAAACCAACAAACGAACAAACCAACAAACTAACATGCCAACAAACCAACAAACCAACAAGCCAACAAACCAACAAACCAACAAACCAACAAGCCAACAAACCAACAAGCCAACAAACCAACAAACCAACAAGCCAACAAGCCAACAAACCAACAAACTAACAAACCAACAAGCCAACAAACCAATAAACCAACAAGCCAACAAACCAAGAAACCAACAAACCAACAAGCCACCAAGCCAACAAACCAACAAACCAACAAAGCAACAAGCCAACAAACCAAAAAGCCAACAAACCAACAAACCAACAAACAAACTAACACACAAACAAACAAGCCAACAAGCCAACAAACCAACAAACCAACAAACAAACTAACACACAAACAAACAAGCCAACAAGCCAACAAACCAACAAACCAACAAACCAACAAACCAACAAACCAAGTAACCAACAAGCCAACAAACCAACAAACCAACAAGCCAACAAACCAACAAACAAATAAACCAACAAGCCAACAAGCCAACAAACCAACAAACCAACAAAGCAACAAACCATAAAACCAACAAACCAAAAAACCAACAAACCAACAAACCATCAAACGAACAAAGCAACAAGGCAACAAGCCAACAAACCAACAAACCAACAAGCCAACAAACCAACAAACCAACAAGCCAACAAGCCAACAAACCAACAAACCAACAAACCAACAAGCCAACAAACCAGCAAACCAACAAGCCAACAAACCAACAAACCAACAAACCAACAAACCAACAAGCAAACAAGCCAACAAACCAACAAACCAACAAGCCAACAAACCAACGAACCAACAAGCCAACAAACCAACAAACCAACAAACCAACATGCCAACAAACCAACAAACTAAGTAACCAACAAGCCAACAAACCAACAAACCCACAAGCCAACAAGCCAACAAACCAACAAACCAACAAACCAACATATCAACAAACCAAGTAACCAACAAACCAAAAAACTATCAAACGAACAAAGCAACAATACAACAAACCAAAAAACCAACAAACCAACAAACCAACAAACAAATAAACCAACAAACCAACAAACAAATAAACCAACAAACCAACAAACCAACAAACAAACAAACCAACAAACCAAAAAACCAACAAACCAACAAACTAACAAGCCAACAAGCCAACAAACTAACAAGCCAACAAACCAACAAACCAACAAACCAACAAACCAACAAGGCAACAAACCAACAAACCAACAAACCAACAAACCAACAAACCAACAAGCCAACAAACCAACAAATAAATAAACAAACAAACCAAAAAACCAACAAACCAACAAACCAACAAACCAACAAACCAACAAACCAACAAACCAACAAACCAACAAACCCACAAGCCAACAAACCAACAAACCAACAAACCAACAAGCCAACAAACCAACAAACAAATAAACCAACAAACCAACAAACCAACAAACCAACAAACCAAAAAACCAAAAAACCAACAAACCAACAAGCCAACAAGCCAACAAACCAACAAACGAACTAATCAACAAACTAACAAACCAACAAACCAACAAACCAACAAACCAACAAGCCAATAAACCAACAAACAAATAAACCAACAATTCAAAAAACCAACAAACCAACAAACCAACAAACCAACAAACCAAGTAACCAACAAGCCAACAAACCAACAAGCCAACAAACCAACAAACCAACAAGCCAACAAGCCAACAAACCAACAAACCAACAAACCAACAAGCCAACAAACCAATAAACCAACAAGCCAACAAACCAACAAACCAACAAACCAACAAGCCACCAAGCCAACAAACCAACAAACCAACAAAGCAACAAGCCAACAAACCAACAAGCCAACAAACCAACAAACCAACAAACCAAATAACCAAAAAGCCAGCAAACTAACAAACCAACAAGCCAACAAGCCAACAAACCAACAAACCAACAAAGCAACAAACCAACAAACCAACAAACCAACAAACCAACAAGCCAACAAGCCAACAAACCAACAAACCAACAAGCCAACAAGCCAACAAACCAACAAAGCAACAAACCAACAAACCAACAAACCAACAAACCAACAAACCAACAAACCAACAAGCCAACAAACCAACAAACTAACAAATCAACAAACAAACTAACACACAAACAAACAAGCCAACAAGCCAACAAACCAACAAACCAACAAACCAACAAACCAACAAACCAACAAGCCAACAAACCAACAAACCAACAAGCCAACAAACCAACAAACAAATAAACCAACAAACCAACAAACCAACAAACCAACAAACCAACAAACCAACAAACCAACAAACCAAAAAACCAACAAACCAACAAGCCAACAAGCCAACAAACAAACAAACGAACAAACCAACAAACGAACTAATCAACAACTCAACAAACTAAGTAACCAACAAGCCAACAAATCAACAAACCAACAAGCCAACAAGCCAACAAACCAACAAACCAACAAGCCAACAAACCAACAAACCAACAAACTAACAAACCAACAAACCAACAAACCAACAAACCAACAAACCAACAAACAAGTAAATCAACAAACCAAAACACCAACAAACCAACAAACCAACAAGCCTACAAACCAACAAACCAACAAACCAACAAACCAAGTAACCAACAAGCCAACAAACCAACAAACCAAAAACCGACAAGCCAACAAACCAACAAACCAACAAGCCAACAAACCAACAAACCAACAAACCAACAAACAAACAAGCCAACAAGCCAACAAACCAACAAACCAACAAACCAACAAGCCAACAAACCAACAAGCCAACAAACCAACAAACCAACAAACCAACAAGCCAACAAACCAACAAACCAACAAATTAAGTAACCAAAAAGCTCACAAACTAACAAACCAACAAGCCAACAAGCCAACAAGCCAACAAACCAACAAACCAACAAACCAACAAACCAACAAACCAACAAACCAACAAACCAACAAACCAACAAGCCAACAAACCAACAAACCAACAAACCAACAAACCAAGTAACCAAAAGGCCAACAAACTAACAAACCAACAAGCCAACAAGCCAACAAACCAACAAGCCAACAAACCAACAAACCAACAAAGCAACAAGCCAACAAGCCAACAAACCAAGTAACCAAAAGGCCAACAAATTAACAAACCAACAAGCCAACAAGCCAACAAACCAACAAGCCAACAAACCAACAAACCAACAAACCAACAAACCAACAAACCAACAAACCAACAAACCAACAAACCAACAAACCAACATGCCAACAAACCAACAAACTAAGTAACCAACAAGCCAACAAACCAACAAACCAACAAACCAACATGCCAACAAACCAACAAACTAAGTAACCAAAAAGCCAACAAGCCAACAAACCAACAAGCCAACAAGCCAACAAACCAACAAACCAACAAACCAACAAGCCAACAAACCAACAAGCCAACAAACCAACAAACCAACAAGCCAACAAGCCAACAAACCAACAAACCAACAAACCATAAAGCCAACAAACCAATAAACCAACAAGCCAACAAACCAAGAAACCAACAAACCAACAAGCCACCAAGCCAACAAACCAACAAACCAACAAAGCAACAAGCCAACAAACCAACAAGCCAACAAACCAACAAACCAACAAACCAAGTAACCAAAAAGCCAGCAAACTAAGAAACCAACAAGCCAACAAGCCAACAAACCAACAAACCAACAAAGCAACA
Organism: Atherix ibis; assembly: GCA_958298945.1. Lineage (NCBI taxonomy): Eukaryota > Metazoa > Arthropoda > Insecta > Diptera > Athericidae > Atherix > Atherix ibis. The sequence goes on from OY282608.1 coordinate 22,776,654, forward strand.
AACCAACAAACCAACAAACCAACAAACCAACAAACCAACAAACCAACAAGCCAACAAGCCAACAAACCAACAAACCAACAAGCCAACAAGCCAACAAACCAACAAACCAACAAAGCAACAAACTAACAAACCAACAAACCAACAAACCAACAAACCAACAAACCAACAAGCCAACAAGCCAACAAACCAACAAACTAACAAACCAACAAACAAACTAACACACAAACAAACAAGCCAACAAGCCAACAAACCAACAAACCAACAAACCAACAAACCAACAAACCAAGTAACCAACAAGCCAACAAACCAACAAACCAACAAGCCAACAAACAAATAAACCAACAAACCAACAAACCAACAAACCAACAAACCAACAAACCAAAAAACCAACAAACCAACAAGCCAACAAGCCAACAAACCAACAAACTAACAAACCAACAAACGAACTAATCAACAAATCAACAAACTAGGTAACCAACAAGCCGACAAACCAACAAACCAACAAGCTAACAAGCCAACAAACCAACAAACCAACAAGCCAACAAACCAACAAACCAACAAACTAACAAACCAACAAACCAACAAACCAACAAACCAATACGCCAACAAACCAACAAACAAATAAACCAACAAACCAAAACACCAACAAACCAACAAACCAACAAACCAACAAACCAACAAACCAAGTAACCAACAAGCCAACAAACCAACAAACCAAAAACCGACAAGCCAACAAACCAACAAACCAACAAGCCAACAAACCAACAAACCAACAAGCCAACAAGCCAACAAACCAACAAACTAACAAACCAACATACCAACAAACCAAGTAACCAACAAACCAAAAAACTATCAAACGAACAAAGCAACAATACAACAAACCAAAAAACCAACAAGCCAACAAACCAACAAACAAATAAACCAACAAACCAACAAACAAATAAACCAACAAACCAACAAACCAACAAACCAACAAACCAACAAACCAAAAAACCAACAAACCAACAAACTAACAAGCCAACAAGCCAACAAACCAACAAGCCAACAAACCAACAAACCAACAAGGCAACAAACCAACAAACCAACAAACCAACAAACCAACAAGCCAACAAACCAACAAATAAATAAACAAACAAACCAAAAAACCAACAAACCAACAAACCAACAAACCAACAAACCAACAAACCAACAAACCAACAAACCAACAAACCCACAAGCCAACAAACCAACAAACCAACAAACCAACAAGCCAACAAACCAACAAACAAATAAACCAACAAACCAACAAACCAACAAACCAACAAACCAAAAAACCAAAAAACCAACAAACCAACAAGCCAACAAGCCAACAAACCAACAAACTAACAAACCAACAAACGAACTAATCAACAAACTAACAAACCAACAAACCAACAAACCAACAAACCAACAAGCCAATAAACCAACAAACAAATAAACCAACAATTCAAAAAACCAACAAACCAACAAACCAACAAACCAACAAACCAAGTAACCAACAAGCCAACAAACCAACAAGCCAACAAACCAACAAACCAACAAGCCAACAAGCCAACAAACCAACAAACCAACAAACCAACAAGCCAACAAACCAATAAACCAACAAGCCAACAAACCAACAAACCAACAAACCAACAAGCCACCAAGCCAACAAACCAACAAACCAACAAAGCAACAAGCCAACAAGCCAACAAACCAATTAACCAAAAGGCCAACAAATTAACAAACCAACAAGCCAACAAGCCAACAAACCAACAAGCAAACAAACCAACAAACCAACAAACCAACAAACCAACAAACCAACAAGCCAACAAACCAACAAACCAACATGCCAACAAACCAACAAACTAAGTAACCAACAAGCCAACAAACCAACAAACCAACAAACCAACATGCCAACAAACCAACAAACTAAGTAACCAAAAAGCCAACAAGCCAACAAACCAACAAGCCAACAAGCCAACAAACCAACAAACCAACAAACCAACAAGCCAACAAACCAATAAACATACAAGCCAACAAACCAAGAAACCAACAAACCAACAAGCCACCAAGCCAACAAACCAACAAACCAACAAAGTAACAAGCCAACAAACCAACAAGCCAACAAACCAACAAACCAACAAACCAACAAACCAAGTAACCAAAAAGTCAGCAAACTAACAAACCAACAAGCCAACAAGCCAACAAACCAACAAACCAACAAAGCAACAAACCAACAAACCAACAAACCAACAAACCAACAAACCAACAAGCCAACAAGCCAACAAACCAACAAACCAACAAGCCAACAAGCCAACAAACCAACAAACCAACAAAGCAACAAACCCACAAACCAACAAACCAACAAACCAACAAACCAACAAGCCAACAAGCCAACAAACCAACAAACTAACAAACCAACAAACAAACTAACACACAAACAAACAAGCCAACAAGCCAACAAACCAACAAACCAACAAACCAACAAACCAACAAACCAAGTAACCAACAAGCCAACAAACCAACAAACCAACAAGCCAACAAACCAACAAACAAATAAACCAACAAACCAACAAACCAACAAACCAACAAACCAGCAAACCAACAAACCAAAAAACCAACAAACCAACAAGCCAACAAGCCAACAAACCAACAAACTAACAAACCAACAAACCAACTAATCAACAAATCAACAAACTAAGTAACCAACAAGCCAACAAACCAACAAACCAACAAGCCAACAAGCCAACAAACCAACAAACCAACAAGCCAACAAACCAACAAACCAACAAACTAACAAACCAACAAACCAACAAACCAACAAACCAATAAGCCAACAAACCAACAAACAAATAAACCAACAAACCAAAACACCAACAAACCAACAAACCAACAAACCAACAAACCAAGTAACCAACAAGCCAACAAACCAACAAACCAAAAACCCACAAGCCAACAAACCAACAAACCAACAAGCCAACAAACCAACAAACCAACAAGCCAACAAGCCAACAAACCAACAAACTAACAAACCAACAAACAAATTATCCAACAAACCAACAAGCAAACAAGCCAACAAACCAACAAACCAACAAACCAACAAACCAACAAACCAAGTAACCAACAAGCCAACAAACCAACAAACAAACAAGCCAACAAGCCAACAAACCAACAAACCAAGAAGCCAACAAACCAACAAACCAACAAGCCAACAAACCAACAAGCCAACAAACCAAAAAACCAACAAACCAACAAACCAACAGACCAACAAACCAACAATCCAACAAGCCAACAAGCCAACAAACTAACAAACCAACAAACCAACAAGCCAACAAACCAACAAACCAACAAACCAAGTAACCAAAAAGCTCACAAACTAACAAGCCAACAAGCCAACAAGCCAACAAGCCAACAAGCCAAAAAACCAACAAACCAACAAACCAACAAACCAACAAACCAACAAACCAACAAGCCAACAAACCAACAAACCAACAAACCAAGTAACCAAAAAGCCAACAAACTTACAAACCAACAAGCCAACAAGCCAACAAACCAACAAGCCAACAAACCAGCAAACCAACAAAGCAACAAGCCAACAAGCCAACAAACCAAGTAACCAAAAGGCCAACAAACTAACAAACCAACAAGCCAACAAGCCAACAAACCAACAAGCCAACAAACCAACAAACCAACAAACCAACAAACCAACAAACCAACAAACCAACAAACCAACAAACCAACATGCCAACAAACCAACAAACTAAGTAACCAACAAGCCAACAAACCAACAAACCAACAAACCAACATGCCAACAAACCAACAATTTAAGTAACCAAAAAGCCAACAAACCAACAAACCAACAAGCCAACAAGCCAACAAACCAACAAACCAACAAACCAACAAGCCAACAAACCAACAAGCCAACAAACCAACAAACCAAAAAGCCAACAAGCCAACAAACCAACAAACCAACAAACCAACAAGCCAACAAACCAATAAACCAACAAGCCAACAAACCAACAAACCAACAAACCAACAAGCCACCAAGCCAACAAACCAACAAACCAACAAAGCAACAAGCCAACAAACCAACAAGCCAACAAACCAACAAACCAACAAACCAAGTAACCAAAAAGCCAGCAAACTCACAAACCAACAAGCCAACAAGCCAACAAACCAACAAACCAACAAAGCAACAAACCAACAAACCAACAAACCAACAAACCAACAAGCCAACAAGCCAACAAACCAACAAACCAACAAACCAACAAACCAACAAGCCAACAAACCAACAAACCAACAAAGCAACAAACCAACAAACCAACAAACCAACAAACCAACAAACCAACAAGCCAACAAGCCAACAAACCAACAAACTAACAAACCAACAAACAAACTAACACACAAACAAACAAGCCAACAAGCCAACAAACCAACAAACCAACAAACCAACAAACCAAGTAACCAACAAGCCAACAAACCAACAAACCAACAAGCCAACAAACCAACAAACAAATAAACCAACAAACCAACAAACCAACAAACCAACAAACCAACAAACCAAAAAACCAACAAACCAACAAGCCAACAAGCCAACAAACCAACAAACTAACAAACCAACAAACGAACTAATCAACAAATCAACAAACTAAGTAACCAACAAGCCAACAAACCAACAAACCAACAAGCCAACAAGCCAACAAGCCAACAAACCAACAAACCAACAAGCCAACAAACCAACAAACCAACAAACTAACAAACCAACAAACCAACAAACCAACAAACCAATAAGCCAACAAACCAACAAACAAATAAACCAACAAACCAAAACACCAACAAACCAACAAACCAACAAGCCAACAAACCAACAAACCAACAAACCAACAAGCCAACAAACCAACAAACCAAAAACCGACAAGCCAACAAACCAACAAACCAACAAGCCAACAAACCAACAAACCAACAAGCCAACAAGCCAACAAACCAACAAACTAACAAACCAACAAACAAACTAACCAACAAACCAACAAGCCAACAAGCCAACAAACCAACAAACCAACAAACCAACAAACCAAGTAACCAACAAGCCAACAAACCAACAAACAAACAAACCAACAAGCCAACAAACCAACAAACCAAGAAGCCAACAAACCAACAAACCAACAAGCCAACAAACCAACAAGCCAACAAACCAAAAAACCAACAAACCAACAAACCAACAAACCAACAAACCAACAATCCAACAAGCCAACAAACCAACAAACCAACAAACCAACAAGCCAACAAACCAACAAGCCAACAAACTAACAAACCAACAAACCAACAAGCCAACAAACCAACAAACCAACAAACCAAGTAACCAAAAAGCTCACAAACTAACAAACCAACAAGCCAACAAGCCAACAAGCCAAAAAACCAACAAACCAACAAACCAACAAACCAACAAACCAACAAACCAACAAGCCAACAAACCAACAAACCAACAAACCAACAAACCAACAAACCAACAAACCAAGTAACCAAAAGGCCAACAAACTAACAAACCAACAAGCCAACAAGCCAACAAACCAACAAGCCAACAAACCAACAAACCAACAAAGCAACAAGCCAACAAGCCAACAAACCAAGTAACCAAAAGGCCAACAAACTAACAAACCAACAAGCCAACAAGCCAACAAACCAACAAGCCAACAAACCAACAAACCAACAAACCAACAAACCAACAAACCAACAAACCAACAAACCAACATGCCAACAAACCAACAAACTAAGTAACCAACAAGCCAACAAACCAACAAACCAACAAACCAACAAACCAACAATTTAAGTAACCAAAAAGCCAACAAACCAACAAACCAACAAGCCAACAAGCCAACAAACCAACAAACCAACAAACCAACAAGCCAACAAACCAACAAGCCAACAAACCAACAAACCAACAAGCCAACAAGCCAACAAACCAACAAACCAACAAACCAACAAGCCAACAAACCAATAAACCAACAAGCCAACAAACCAACAAACCAACAAACCAACAAGCCACCAAGCCAACAAATCAACAAACCAACAAAGCAACAAGCCAACAAACCAACAAACCAACAAACCAAGTAACCAAAAAGCCAGCAAACTCACAAACCAACAAGCCAACAAGCCAACAAACCAACAAACCAACAAAGCAACAAACCAACAAACCAACAAACCAACAAACCAACAAGCCAACAAGCCAACAAACCAACAAACCAACAAACCAACAAGCCAACAAGCCAACAAACCAACAAACCAACAAAGCAACAAACCAACAAACCAACAAACCAACAAACCAACAAACCAACAAGCCAACAAGCCAACAAACCAACAAACTAACAAACCAACAAACAAACTAACACACAAACAAACAAGCCAACAAGCCAACAAACCAACAAACCAACAAACCAACAAACCAAGTAACCAACAAGCCAACAAACCAACAAACCAACAAGCCAACAAACCAACAAACAAATAAACCAACAAACCAACAAACCAACAAACCAACAAACCAACAAACCAACAAACCAAAAAACCAACAAACCAACAAGCCAACAAGCAAACAAACCAACAAACTAACAAACCAACAAACGAACTAATCAACAAATCAACAAACTAAGTAACCAACAAGCCAACAAACCAACAAACCAACAAGCCAACAAGCCAACAAACCAACAAACCAACAAGCCAACAAACCAACAAACCAACAAACTAACAAACCAACAAACCAACAAACCAACAAACCAACAAACCAATAAGCCAACAAACCAACAAACAAATAAACCAACAAACCAAAACACCAACAAACCAACAAACCAACAAGCCAACAAACCAACAAACCAACAATCCAAGTAACCAACAAGCCAACAAAGCAACACACCAAAAACCGACAAGCCAACAAACCAACAAACCAACAAGCCAACAAACCAACAAACCAACAAGCCAACAAGCCAGCAAACCAACAAACTAACAAACCAACAAACAAACTAACCAACAAACCAACAAGCCAAAAAGGCCAACAAACCAACAAACCAACAAACCAACAAACCAAGTAACCAACAAGCCAACAAACCAACAAACAAAAAAACCAACAAGCCAACAAACCAACAAACCAAGAAGCCAACAAACCAACAAACCAACAAGCCAACAAACCAACAAGCCAACAAACCGAAAAACCAACAAACCAACAAACCAACAAACCAACAATCCAACAAGCCAACAAACCAACAAACCAACAAACCCACAAACCAACAAACCAAGTAACCAAAAAACCAACAAACTAACAAACCAACAAGCCAACAAACCAACAAGCCAACAAGCCAACAAGCCAACAAACCAACAAACCAACAAAGCAACAAACCAACAAACCAACAAACCAACAAACCAACAAACCAACAAGCCAACAAACCAACAAACTAACAAACCAACAAACGAACTAACCAACAAACCAACAAGCCAACAAGCCAACAAACCAACAAACCAAGAAACCAACAAACCAACAAACCAAGTAACCAAAAAGCCAACAAACTAACAAACCAACAAGCCAACAAACCAACAAACCAACAAACCAGCAAGCAAACAAACCAACAAACAAATAAACCAACAAACCAAAAAACCAACAAACCAACAAGCCAACAAGCCAACAAACCAACAAGCTAACAAACCAACAAACGAACTAACCAACAAACCAACAAGCCAACAAGCCAACAAACCAATAAACCAACAAACCAACAAACTAAGTAACCAACAAGCCAACAAACAAACAAACCAACAAGCCAACAAACCAACAAACCAACAAACCAACAAACCAACAAGCCAACAAACCAACAAACAAATAAACCAATAAACCAAAAAACCAACAAACCAACAAACCAACAAACCAACAAACCAACAAACCAAGTAACCAACAAACCAACAAACCAAAAAACCAACAAACCAACAAACCAACAAGCCAACAAACCAACAAACCAACAAACCAACAAAACAAGTAACCAACAAGCCAACAAACCAAAAACCAACAAGCCAACAAGCCAACAAACCAACAAACCAACAAGCCAACAAACCAACAAACCAACAAACCAACAAACCAACAAACCAACAAGCCAACAAACCAACAAATCAAGTAACCAAAAAGCCAACAAACTAACAAACCAACAAGCCAACAAGCCAACAAGCCAACAAACCAACAAGCCAGCAAACCAACAAACCAACAAGCCAACAAACCAACAAACCAACAAACCAAAAAACCAAGAAACCAACAAACCAACAAACCAACAAATCAACAAACCAACAAGCCAACAAGCCGAAAAACCAACAAACTAAGTAACCAACAAGCCAACAAACCAACAAACCAACAAACCAACATGCCAACAAACCAACAAGCCAACAAATCAACAAACCAACAAACCAACAAACCAACAAACCAACAAACCAACAAGCCAACAAGCCATAAAACCAACAAACCAACAAAGCAACAATCCAACAAGCCAACAAATCAACAAACCAACAAGCCAACAAACCAACAAACCAACAAACCAACAAGCCAACAAACCAACAAACCAACAAGCAAACAAACCAACAAACCAACAAACCAACAAGCCAACAAACCAACAAACCAACAAACCAAAAACCCAACAAACCAACAAACCAACAAACCAACAAACCAATAAACCAACAAACCAACAAGCCAACAAGCCAACAAACCAACCAACCAACAAGCCAACAAACCAACAAGCCAACAAACCAACAAACCAACAAACCAACAAGCCAACAAACCAACAAGCCAAAAAGCCAACAAACCAACAAACCAACAAAGCAACAAACCAAAAAACCAACAAACCAAAAAACCAACAAACCAACAAACCATCAAACGAACAAAGCAATAAGCCAACAAGCCAACAAACCAACAAACCAACAAGCCAACAAACCAACAAACCAACAAACCAACAAGCCAACAAACCAACAAACCAACAAGCCAACAAACCAACAAACCAACAAACCAACAAACCAACAAGCAAACAAGCCAACAAACCAACAAACCAACAAGCCAACAAACCAACGAACCAACAAGCCAATAAACCAACAAACCAACAAACCAACATGCCAACAAACCAACAAACCAACAAGCCAACAAACCAACAAACCAACAAACCAACAAACCAACAAGCAAACAAGCCAACAAACCAACAAACCAACAAACCAACATACCAACAAACCAAGTAACCAACAAACCAAAAAACCATCAAACGAACAAAGCAACAATACAACAAACCAAAAAACCAACAAGCCAACAAACCAACAAACAAATAAACCAACAAACCAACAAACAAATAAACCAACAAACCAACAAACCAACAAACCAACAAACCAACAAACCAACAAACCAACAAACCAAAAAACCAACAAACCAACAAACTAACAAGCCAACAAGCCAACAAACCAACAAGCCAACAAACCAACAAACCAACAAACCAACAAGGCAACAAACCAACAAACCAACAAGGCAACAAACCAACAAGCCAACAAACCAACAAATAAATAAACAAACAAACCAAAAAACCAACAAACCAACAAACCAACAAACCAACAAACCAACAAACCAACAAACCCACAAGCCAACAAACCAACAAACCAACAAACCAACAAGCCAACAAACCAACAAACAAATAAACCAACAAACCAACAAACCAACAAACCAAAAAACCAAAAAACCAACAAACCAACAAGCCAACAAGCCAACAAACCAACAAACTAACAAACCAACAAACGAACTAATCAACAAACCAGCAAACTAAGTAACCAACAAGCCAACAAACCAACAAACCAACAAGCCAACAAGCCCACAAACCAACAAACCACCAAGCCAACAAACCAACAAACCAACAAACTAACAAACCAACAAACCAACAAACCAACAAACCAACAAGCCAATAAACCAACAAACAAATAAACCAACAAACCAAAAAACCAACAAACCAACAAACCAACAAGCCAACAAACCAACAAACCAACAAACCAACAAACCAACAAACCAACAAACCAGGTAACCAACAAGCCAACAAACCAACAAACCAAAAACCGACAAGCCAACAAACCAACAAACCAACAAGCCAACAAACCAACAAACCAACTAACCAACAAGCCAACAAACCAACAAATAAATAAACCAACAAACCAAAAAACCAACAAACCAACAAACCAACAAACCAACAAACCAACAAACCAACAAACCAACAAACCAAGTAACCAACAAGCCAACAAACCAACAAACCAACAAGCCAACAAGCCAACAAACCAACAAACCAACAAGCCAACAAACCAACAAACCAACAAGCCTACAAACCAACAAACCAAAAACCCCCAAACCAACAAACCAAAAAACCAACAAACCAACAAACCAACAAGCCAACAAACCAACAAACCAACAAACCAACAAACCCAGTAACCAACAAGCCAACAAACCAACAAACCAAAAACCAACAAGCCAACAAACCAACAAACCAACAAGCCACCAAACCAACAAACCAAAAAACCAACAAACCAACAAGCCAACAAACTAACAAACCAACAAACCAACAAGCCAACAAACCAACAAACCAAGTTACCAAAAAGCCAACAAACTAACAAACCAACAAGCCAACAAGCCAACAAGCCAGCAAACCAACAAAACAACAAGCCAGCAAACCAACAAACCAACAAGCCAACAAACCAACAAACCAACAAACCAAAAAACCAACAAACCAACAAACCAACAAACCAACAAACCAACAAACCAACAAGCCAACAAACCAACAAACCAACAAACCAACAAACCAAGTAACCAAAAGACCAACAAACTAACAAACCAACAAGCCAACAAGCCAACAAACCAACAAGCCAACCAACCAAGTAACCAAAAAGCCAACAAACTAACAAACCAACAAGCCAACAAGCCAACAAGCCAACAAACCAACAAACCAACAAGCCAGCAAACCAACAAACCAACAAACCAACAAACCAACATGCCAACAAACCAACAAACTAAGTAACCAACAAGCCAACAAACCAACAAACCAACAAACCAACAAACCAACATGCCAACAAACCAACAAGCCAACAAAGCAACAAACCAACAAACCAACAAACCAACAAACCAACAAACCAACAAGCCAACAAGCCAACAAACCAACAAACTAACAAACCAACAAACCAACAAGCCAACAAACCAACAAGCCAACAAACCAACAAACCAACAAACCAAGTAACCAAAAAGCCAACAAACTAACAATCCAACAAGCCAACAAGCCAACAAACCAACAAACCAACAAAGCAACAAGCCAACAAGCCAACAAATCAATAAAACAAAAAACCAACAAACCAACAAACCAACAAACCAACAAACCAACAAACCAACAAGCCAACAAGCCAACAAACCAACAAACCAACAAACCAACAAGCCAACAAACCAACAAGCCAACAAACCAACAAACCAACAAACCAACAAGCCAACAAACCAACAAGCCAACAAGCCAACAAACCAACAAACCAACAAAGCAACAAACCAAAAAACCAACAATCCAAAAAACCAACAAACCAACAATCCATCAAACGAACAAAGCAACAAGCCAACAAGCCAACAAACCAACAAGCCAACAAACCAACAAACCAACAAACCAACAAGCCAACAAGCCAACAAACCAACAAACCAACAAACCAACAAGCCAACAAACCAACAAACCAACAAGCCAACAAACCAACAAACCAAAAACCGACAAGCCAACAAACCAACAAGCCAACAAACCAACAAGCTAACAAACCAACAAACGAACTAACCAACAAACCAACAAGCCAACAAGCCAACAAACCAACAAACCAACAAACCAACAAACCAACAAACTAAGTAACCAACAAGCCAACAAACCAACAAACCAACAAGCCAACAAACCAACAAACCAACAAACCAACTAACCAACAAGCCAACAAACCAACAAACAAATAAACCAACAAACCAAAAAACCAACAAACCAACAAACCAACAAACCAACAAACCAACAAACCAACAAACCAAGTAACCAACAAGCCAACAAACCAACAAACCAACAAACCAACAAGCCAACAAGCCAACAAACCAACAAACCAACAAGCCAACAAACCAACAAACCAACAAGCCTACAAACCAACAAACCAAAAACCCCCAAACCAACAAACCAAAAAACCAACAAAGCAACAAACCAACAAACCAACAAACCAACAAACCCACAAGCCAACAAACCAACAAACCAACAAACCAACAAGCCAACAAACCAACAAACAAATAAACCAACAAACCAACAAACCACAAACCAACAAACCAAAAAACCAAAAAACCAACAAACCAACAAGCCAACAAGCCAACAAACCAACAAACTAACAAACCAACAAACGAATAAATCAACAAACCAGCACACTAAGTAACCAACAGGCCAACAAACCAACAAACCAACAAGCCAACAAGCCCACAAACCAACAAACCAACAAGCTAACAAACCAACAAACCAACAAACTAACAAACCAACAAACCAACAAACCAACAAACCAACAAACCAACAAACCAACAAGCCAATAAACCAACAAACAAATAAACCAACAAACCAAAAAACCAACAAACCAACAAACCAACAAGCCAACAAACCAACAAACCAACAAACCAACAAACCAACAAACCAACAAACCAAGTAACCAACAAGCCAACAAACCAACAAACCAAAAACCGACAAGCCAACAAACCAACAAGCCAACAAACCAACAAGCTAACAAACCAACAAACGAACTAACCAACAAACGAACAAGCCAACAAGCCAACAAACCAACAAACCAACAAACCAACAAACCAACAAACTAAGTAACCAACAAGCCAACAAACCAACAAACCAACAAGCCAACAAGCCAACAAGCCAACAAACCAACAAAACAACAAGCCAGCAAACCAACAAACCAACAAGCCAACAAACCAACAAACCAACAAACCAAAAAACCAACAAACCAACAAAAAAACAAACCAACAAACCAACAAACCAACAAACCAACAAGCCAACATACCAACAAACCAACAAACCAACAAACCAAGTAACCAAAAGACCAACAAACTAACAAACCAACAAGCCAACAAGCCAACAAACCAACAAGCCAACCAACCAAGTAACCAAAAAGCCAACAAACTAACAAACCAACAAGCCAACAAGCCAACAAGCTAACAAACGAACAAACCAACAAGCCAGCAAACCAACAAACGAACAAACCAACAAACCAACATGCCAACAAACCGAAAAACTAAGTAACCAACAAGCCAACAAACCAACAAACCAACAAACCAACAAACCAACATGCCAACAAACCAACAAGCCAACAAAGCAACAAACCAACAAACCAACAAACCAACAAACCAACAAACCAACAAGCCAACAAGCCAACAAACCAACAAACTAACAAACCAACAAACCAACAAGCCAACAAACCAACAAGCCAACAAACCAACAAACCAACAAACCAAGTAACCAAAAAGCCAACAAACTAACAAACCAACAAGCCAACAAACCAACAAACCAACAAACCAACAAAGCAACAAGCCAACAAGCCAACAAATCAATAAACCAAAAAACCAACAAACCAACAAACCAACAAACCAACAAACCAACAAACCAACAAGCCAACAAGCCAACAAACCAACAAACCAACAAACCAACAAGCCGACAAACCAACAAGCCAACAAACCAACAAACCAACAAACCAACAAGCCAACAAACCAACAAGCCAACAAGCCGACAAACCAACAAACCAACAAAGCAACAAACCAAAAAACCAACAATCCAAAAAACCAACAAACCAACAAACCATCAAACGAACAAAGCAACAAGCCAACAAGCCAACAAACCAACAAGCTAACAAACCAACAAACCAACAAGCCAACAAGCCAACAAACCAACAAACCAACAAACCAACAAGCCAACAAACCAACAAACCAACAAGCCAACAAACCAACAAACCAAAAACCGACAAGCCAACAAACCAACAAGCCAACAAACCAACAAGCTAACAAACCAACAAACGAACAAACCAACATACCAACAAGCCAACAAGCCAACAAACCAACAAACCAACAAACTAAGTAACCAACAAGCCAACAAACCAACAAACCAACAAGGCAACAAACCAACAAACCAACAAACCAACTAACCAACAAGCCAACAAACCAACAAACAAATAAACCAACAAACCAAAAAACCAACAAACCAACAAACCAACAAACCAACAAACCAACAAACCAACAAACCAACAAACCAAGTAACCAACAAGCCAACAAACCAACAAACCAACAAACCAACAAGCCAACAAGCCAACAAACCAACAAACCAACAAGCCAACAAACCAACAAACCAACAAGCCTACAAACCAACAAACCAAAAACCCCCAAACCAACAAACCAAAAAACCAACAAACCAACAAACCAACACACCAACAAACCAACAAACCAACAAACCAACAAACCCACAAGCCAACAAACCAACAAACCAACAAACCAACAAGCCAACAAACCAACAAACAAATAAACCAACAAACCAACCAACCAACAAACCAACAAACCAAAAAACCAAAAAACCAACAAACCAACAAGCCAACAAGCCAACAACCAACAAACTAACAAACCAACAAACGAATAAATCAACAAACCAGCACACTAAGTAACCAACAAGCCAACAAACCAACAAACCAACAAGCCAACAAGCCCACAAACCAACAAACCAACAAGCCAACAAACCAGCAAACCAACAAACTAACAAACCAAGAAACCAACAAACCAACAAACCAACAAACCAACAAACCAACAAGCCAATAAACCAACAAACAAATAAACCAACAAACCAAAAAACCAACAAACCAACAAAACAACAAGCCAACAAACCAACAAACCAACAAACCAACAAATCAACAAACCAAGTAACTAACAAGCCAACAAACCAACAAACCAAAAACCGACAAGCCAACAAACCAACAAGCCAACCAACCAACAAGCTAACAAACCAACAAACGAACTAACCAACAAACCAACAAGCCAACAAGCGAACAAACCAACAAACCAACAAACCAACAAACCAACAAACTAAGTAACCAACAAGCCAACAAACCAACAAACCAACAAGCCAACAAACCAACAAACCAACAAACCAACTAACCAACAAGCCAACAAACCAACAAACAAATAAACCAACAAACCAAAAAACCAACAAACCAACAAACCAACAAACCAACAAACCAACAAACCAACAAACCAAGTAACCAACAAGCCAACAAACCAACAAACCAACAAGCCAACAAGCCAACAAACCAACAAACCAACAAGCCAACAAATCAACAAACCAACAAGCCTACAAACCAACAAACCAAAAACCCCCAAACCAACAAACCAAAAAACCAACAAACCAATAAACCAACAAGCCAACAAACCAACAAACCAACAAACCAACAAACCCAGTAACCAACAAGCCAACAAACCAACAAACCAAAAACCAACAAGCCAACAAACCAACAAACCAACAAGCCACCAAACCAACAAACCAACAAACCAACAAACCAACAAGCCAGCAAACTAACAAACCAACAAACCAACAAGCCAACAAACCAACAAACCAACAAACCAAGTTACCAAAAAGCCAAGAAACTAACAAACCAACAAGCCAACAAGCCAACAAGCCAACAAACCAACAAACCAACAAGCCAGCAAACCAACAAACCAACAAGCCAACAAACCAACAAACCAAAAAACCAACAAACCAACAAACCAACAAACCAACAAACCAACAAACCAACAAGCCAACAAACCAACAAACCAACAAACCAACAAACCAAGTAACCAAAAGACCAACAAACTAACAAACCAACAAGCCAACAAGCCAACAAACCAACAAGCCAACCAACCAAGTAACCAAAAAGCCAACAAACTAACAAACCAACAAGCCAACAAGCCAACAAGCCAACAAACCAACAAACCAACAAGCCAGCAAACTAACAAACCAACAAGCCAACAAACCAACAAACCAAAAAACCAACATGCCAACAAACCAACAAACTAAGTAACCAACAAGCCAACAAACCAACAAACCAACAAACCAACAAACCAACATGCCAAAAAACCAACAAGCCAACAAAGCAACAAACCAACAAACCAACAAACCAACAAACCAACAAACCAACAAGCCAACAAGCCAACACACCAACAAACTAACGAACCAACAAACCAACAAGCCAACAAACCAACAAGCCAACAAACCAACAAACCAACAAACCAAGTAACCAAAAAGCCAACAAACTTACAAACCAACAAGCCAACAAGCCAACAAACCAACAAACCAACAAAGCAACAAGCCAACAAGCCAACAAATCAACAAACCAAAAAACCAACAAACCAACAAACCAACAAACCAACAAACCAACAAACCAACAAGCCAACAAGCCAACAAACCAACAAACCAACAAACCAACAAGCCAACAAACCAACAAGCCAACAAACCAACAAACCAACAAACCAACAAGCCAACAAACCAACAAGCCAACAAGCCAACAAACCAACAAACCAACAAAGCAACAAACCAAAAAACCAACAAACCAAAAAACCAACAAACCAACAAACCATCAAACGAACAAAGCAACAAGCCAACAAGCCAACAAACCAACAAACCAACAAGCCAACAAACCAACAAACCAACAAGCGAACAAGCCAACAAACCAACAAACCAACAAACCAAGAAGCCAACAAACCAACAAACCAACAAGCCAACAAACCAACAAACCAACAAACCAACAAACCAACAAGCCAACAAGCCAACAAACCAACCAACCAACAAGCCAACAAACCAACAAACCAACAAACCAACAAACCAACAAACCAACATGCCAACAAACCAACAAACTAAGTAACCAACAAGCCAACAAACCAACAAACCAACAAGCCAACAAGCCAACAAGCCAACAAACCAACAAACCAACAAACCAACAAACCAAGTAACCAACAAACCAAAAAACCATCAAACGAACAAAGCAACAAACCAACAAACCAAAAAACCAACAAGCCAACAAACCAACAAACCAACAAACCAAAAAACCAAGAAACCAAGAAACCAACAAACCAACAAATCAACAAACCAACAAGCCAACAAGCCGAAAAACCAACAAACTAAGTAACCAACAAGCCAACAAGCCAACAAACCAACAAACCAACAAACCAACATGCCAACAAACCAACAAGCCAACAAAGCAACAAACCAACAAACCAACAAACCAACAAACCAGCAAACTAACAAACCAACAAGCCAACAAACCAACAAACCAAAAAACCAACATGCTAACAAACCAACAAACTAAGTAACCAACAAGCCAACAAACCAACAAACCAACAAACCAACAAACCAACATGTCAAAAAACCAACAAGCCAACAAAGCAACAAACCAACAAACCAACAAACCAACAAACCAACAAACCAACAAACCAACAAGCCAACAAGCCAACAAACCAACAAACTAACAAACCAACAAACCAACAAGCCAACAAACCAACAAGCCAACAAACCAACAAACCAACAAACCAAGTAACCAAAAAGCCAACAAACTAACAAACCAACAAGCCAACAAGCCAACAAACCAACAAACCAACAAAGCAACAAGCCAACAAGCCAACAAATCAACAAACCAAAAAACCAACAAACCAACAAACCAACAAACCAACAAACTAACAAACCAACAAGCCAACAAGCCAACAAACCAACAAACCAACAAACCAACAAGCCAACAAACCAACAAGCCAACAAACCAACAAACCAACAAACCAACAAACCAACAAGCCAACAAACCAACAAGCCAACAAGCCAACAAACCAACAAACCAACAAAGCAACAAACCAAAAAACCAACAAACCAAAAAACCAACAAACCAACAAACCATCAAACGAACAAAGCAACAAGCCAACAAGCCAACAAACCAACAAACCAACAAGCCAACAAACCAACAAACCAACAAGCGAACAAGCCAACAAACCAACAAACCAACAAACCAAGAAGCCAACAAACCAACAAACCAACAAGCCAACAAACCAACAAACCAACAAACCAACAAACCAACAAGCCAACAAACCAACCAACCAACAAGCCAACAAACCAACAAACCAACAAACCAACAAACCAACAAACCAACATGCCACCAAACCAACAAACTAAGTAACCAACAAGCCAACAAACCAACAAACCAACAAGCCAACAAGCCAACAAGCCAACAAACCAACAAACCAACAAACCAACAAACCAAGTAACCAACAAACCAAAAAACCATCAAACGAACAAAGCAACAAACCAACAAACCAAAAAACCAACAAGCCAACAAACCAACAAACCAACAAACCAAAAAACCAAGAAACCAACAAACCAACAAACCAACAAATCAACAAACCAACAAGCCAACAAGCCGAAAAACCAACAAACTAAGTAACCAACAAGCCAACAAACTAACAAACCAACAAGCCAACAAGCCAACAAACCAACAAGCCAACAAAGCAACAAGCCAACAAGCCAACAAATCAACAAACCAAAAAACCAACAAACCAACAAACCAACAAACCAACAAACTAACAAACCAACAAGCCAACAAGCCAACAAACCAACAAACCAACAAACCAACAAGCCAACAAACCAACAAGCCAACAAACCAACAAACCAACAAACCAACAAACCAACAAGCCAACAAACCAACAAGCCAACAAGCCAACAAACCAACAAACCAACAAAGCAACAAACCAAAAAACCAACAAACCAAAAAACCAACAAACCAACAAACCATCAAACGAACAAAGCAACAAGCCAACAAGCCAACAAACCAACAAACCAACAAGCCAACAAACCAACAAACCAACAAGCGAACAAGCCAACAAACCAACAAACCAACAAACCAAGAAGCCAACAAACCAACAAACCAACAAGCCAACAAACCAACAAACCAACAAACCAACAAACCAACAAGCCAACAAACCAACCAACCAACAAGCCAACAAACCAACAAACCAACAAACCAACAAACCAACAAACCAACAAGCCGAAAAACCAACAAACTAAGTAACCAACAAGCCAACAAGCCAACAAACCAACAAACCAACAAACCAACATGCCAACAAACCAACAAGCCAACAAAGCAACAAACCAACAAACCAACAAACCAACAAACCAGCAAACTAACAAACCAACAAGCCAACAAACCAACAAACCAAAAAACCAACATGCTAACAAACCAACAAACTAAGTAACCAACAAGCCAACAAACCAACAAACCAACAAACCAACAAACCAACATGTCAAAAAACCAACAAGCCAACAAAGCAACAAACCAACAAACCAACAAACCAACAAACCAACAAACCAACAAACCAACAAGCCAACAAGCCAACAAACCAACAAACTAACAAACCAACAAACCAACAAGCCAACAAACCAACAAGCCAACAAACCAACAAACCAACAAACCAAGTAACCAAAAAGCCAACAAACTAACAAACCAACAAGCCAACAAGCCAACAAACCAACAAACCAACAAAGCAACAAGCCAACAAGCCAACAAATCAACAAACCAAAAAACCAACAAACCAACAAACCAACAAACCAACAAACTAACAAACCAACAAGCCAACAAGCCAACAAACCAACAAACCAACAAACCAACAAGCCAACAAACCAACAAGCCAACAAACCAACAAACCAACAAACCAACAAACCAACAAGCCAACAAACCAACAAGCCAACAAGCCAACAAACCAACAAACCAACAAAGCAACAAACCAAAAAACCAACAAACCAAAAAACCAACAAACCAACAAACCATCAAACGAACAAAGCAACAAGCCAACAAGCCAACAAACCAACAAACCAACAAGCCAACAAACCAACAAACCAACAAGCGAACAAGCCAACAAACCAACAAACCAACAAACCAAGAAGCCAACAAACCAACAAACCAACAAGCCAACAAACCAACAAACCAACAAACCAACAAACCAACAAGCCAACAAACCAACCAACCAACAAGCCAACAAACCAACAAACCAACAAACCAACAAACCAACAAACCAACATGCCACCAAACCAACAAACTAAGTAACCAACAAGCCAACAAACCAACAAACCAACAAACCAACAAACCAACAAACCAACAAACCAAGTAACCAACAAACCAAAAAACCATCAAACGAACAAAGCAACAAACCAACAAACCAAAAAACCAACAAGCCAACAAACCAACAAACCAACAAACCAAAAAACCAAGAAACCAACAAACCAACAAACCAACAAATCAACAAACCAACAAGCCAACAAGCCGAAAAACCAACAAACTAAGTAACCAACAAGCCAACAAACCAACAAACCAACAAACCAACATGCCAACAAACCAACAAGCCAACAAAGCAACAAACCAACAAACCAACAAACCAACAAACCAACAAACCAACAAGCCAACAAGCCAACAAACCAACAAACCAACAAAGCAACAATCCAACAAGCCAACAAATCAACAAACCAACAAGCCTACAAACCAACAAACCAACAAGCCAACAAGCCAACAAACCAATAAACCAACAAACCAACAAGCCAACAAACCAACAAACCAACAAGCAAACAAACCAACAAACCAACAAACCAACAAGCCAACAAACCAACAAACCAACAAACCAAAAACCCAACAAACAAACAAACCAACAAACCAACAAACCAATAAACCAACAAACCAACAAGCCAACAAGCCAACAAACCAACCAACCAACAAGCCAACAAACCAACAAGCCATCAAACCAACAAACCAACAAACCAACAAACCAACAAGCCAACAAACCAACAAGCCAACAAGCCAACAAACCAACAAACCAACAAAGCAACAAACCAAAAAACCAACAAACCAAAAAACCAACAAACCAACAAACCATCAAACGAACAAAGCAACAAGCCAACAAGCCAACAAACCAACAAACCAACAAGCCAACAAACCAACAAACCAACAAGCCAACAAGCCAACAAACCAACAAACCAACAAACCAACAAGCCAACAAACCAACAAACCAACAAGCCAACAAACCAACAAACCAACAAACCAACAAACCAACAAACCAACAAGCAAACAAGCCAACAAACCAACAAACCAACAAGCCAACAAACCAACGAACCAACAAGCCAACAAACCAACAAACCAACAAACCAACATGCCAACAAACCAACAAACTAAAGTAACCAACAAGCCAACAAACCAACAAACCAACAAGCCAACAAGCCAACAAACCAACAAACCAACAAACCAACATACCAACAAACCAAGTAACCAACAAACCAAAAAACCATCAAACGAACAAAGCAATAATACAACAAACCAAAAAACCAACAAGCCAACAAACCAACAAACAAATAAACCAACAAACCAACAAACAAATAAACCAACAAACCAACAAACCAACAAACCAACAAACCAACAAACCAACAAACCAACAAACCAAAAAACCAACAAACCAACAAACTAACAAGCCAACAAGCCAACAAACCAACAAGCCAACAAACCAACAAACCAACAAACCAACAAGGCAACAAACCAACAAACCAACAAACCAACAAACCAACAAGCCAACAAACCAACAAATAAATAAACAAACAAACCAAAAAACCAACAAACCAACAAACCAACAAACCAACAAACCAACAAACCAACAAACCCACAAGCCAACAAACCAACAAACCAACAAACCAACAAGCCAACAAACCAACAAACAAATAAACCAACAAACCAACAAACCAACAAACCAACAAACCAAAAAACCAAAAAACCAACAAACCAACAAGCCAACAAGCCAACAAACCAACAAACTAAGAAACCAACAAACGAACTGATCAAAAACCAGCAAACTAAGTAACCAACAAGCCAACAAACCAACAAACCAACAAGCCAACAAGCCCACAAACCAACAAACCACCAAGCCAACAAACCAACAAACCAACAAACTAACAAACCAACAAACCAACAAACCAACAAACCAACAAGCCAATAAACCAACAAACAAATAAACCAACAAACCAAAAAACCAACAAACCAACAAACCAACAAGCCAACAAACCAACAAACCAACAAACCAACAAACCAACAAACCAAGTAACCAACAAGCCAACAAACCAACAAACCAAAAACCGACAAGCCAACAAACCAACAAACCAACAAGCCAACAAACCAACAAACCAACTAACCAACAAGCCAACAAACCAACAAACAAATAAACCAACAAACCAAAAAACCAACAAACCAACAAACCAAAAAACCAACAAACCAACAAACCAACAAACCAAGTAACCAACAAGCCAACAAACCAACAAACCAACAAGCCAACAAGCCAACAAACCAACAAACCAACAAGCCAACAAACCAACAAACCAACAAGCCTACAAACCAACAAACCAAAAACCCCCAAACCAACAAACCAAAAAACCAACAAACCAACAAACCAACAAGCCAACAAACCAACAAACCAACAAACCAACAAACCCAGTAACCAACAAGCCAACAAACCAACAAACCAAAAACCAACAAGCCAACAAACCAACAAACCAACAAGCCACCAAACCAACAAACCAACAAACCAACAAGCCAACAAACTAAAAACCAACAAACCAACAAGCCAACAAACCAACAAACCAACAAACCAAGTTACCAAAAAGCCAACAAACTAACAAACCAACAAGCCAACAAGCCAACAAGCCAACAAACCAACAAACCAACAAGCCAGCAAACCAACAAACCAACAAGCCAACAAACCAACAAACCAACAAACCAAAAAACCAACAAACCAACAAACCAACAAACCAACAAACCAACAAACCAACAAACCAACAAGCCAACAAACCAACAAACCAACAAACCAACAAACCAAGTAACCAAAAGACCAACAAACTAACAAACCAACAAGCCAACAAGCCAACAAACCAACAAACCAACAAACCAACATACCAACAAACCAAGTAACCAACAAACCAAAAAACCATCAAACGAACAAAGCAATAATACAACAAACCAAAAAACCAACAAGCCAACAAACCAACAAACAAATAAACCAACAAACCAACAAACAAATAAACCAACAAACCAACAAACCAACAAACCAACAAACCAACAAACCAACAAACCAACAAACCAAAAAACCAACAAACCAACAAACTAGCAAGCCAACAAGCCAACAAACCAACAAGCCAACAAACCAACAAACCAACAAACCAACAAGGCAACAAACCAACAAACCAACAAACCAACAAACCAACAAGCCAACAAACCAACAAATAAATAAACAAACAAACCAAAAAACCAACAAACCAACAAACCAACAAACCAACAAACCAACAAACCAACAAACCCACAAGCCAACAAACCAACAAACCAACAAACCAACAAGCCAACAAACCAACAAACAAATAAACCAACAAACCAACAAACCAACAAACCAACAAACCAAAAAACCAAAAAACCAACAAACCAACAAGCCAACAAGCCAACAAACCAACAAACTAAGAAACCAACAAACGAACTGATCAACAAACCAGCAAACTAAGTAACCAACAAGCCAACAAACCAACAAACTAACAAGCCAACAAGCCCACAAACCAACAAACCACCAAGCCAACAAACCAACAAACCAACAAACTAACAAACCAACAAACCAACAAACCAACAAACCAACAAGCCAATAAACCAACAAACAAATAAACCAACAAACCAAAAAACCAACAAACCAACAAACCAACAAGCCAACAAACCAACAAACCAACAAACCAACAAACCAACAAACCAACAAACCAAGTAACCAACAAGCCAACAAACCAACAAACCAAAAACCGACAAGCCAACAAACCAACAAACCAACAAGCCAACAAACCAACAAACCAACTAACCAACAAGCCAACAAACCAACAAACAAATAAACCAACAAACCAAAAAACCAACAAACCAACAAACCAAAAAACCAACAAACCAACAAACCAACAAACCAAGTAACCAACAAGCCAACAAACCAACAAACCAACAAGCCAACAAGCCAACAAACCAACAAACCAACAAGCCAACAAACCAACAAACCAACAAGCCTACAAACCAACAAACCAAAAACCCCCAAACCAACAAACCAAAAAACCAACAAACCAACAAACCAACAAGCCAACAAACCAACAAACCAACAAACCAACAAACCCAGTAACCAACAAGCCAACAAACCAACAAACCAAAAACCAACAAGCCAACAAACCAACAAACCAACAAGCCACCAAACCAACAAACCAACAAACCAACAAACCAACAAGCCAACAAACTAACAAACCAACAAACCAACAAGCCAACAAACCAACAAACCAACAAACCAAGTTACCAAAAAGCCAACAAACTAACAAACCAACAAGCCAACAAGCCAACAAGCCAACAAACCAACAAACCAACAAGCCAGCAAACCAACAAACCAACAAGCCAACAAACCAACAAACCAACAAACCAAAAAACCAACAAACCAACAAACCAACAAACCAACAAACCAACAAACCAACAAACCAACAAGCCAACAAACCAACAAACCAACAAACCAACAAACCAAGTCACCAAAAGACCAACAAACTAACAAACCAACAAGCCAACAAGCCAACAAACCAACAAGCCAACCAACCAAGTAACCAAAAAGCCAACAAACTAACAAACCAACAAGCCAACAAGCCAACAAGCCAACAAACCAACAAACCAACAAGCCAGCAAACCAACAAACCAACAAACCAACAAACCAACAAACTAAGTAACCAACAAGCCAACAAACCAACAAACCAACAAACCAACAAACCAACATGCCAACAAACCAACAAGCCAACAAAGCAACAAACCACCAAACCAACAAACCAACAAACCAACAAACCAACAAGCCAACAAGCCAACAAACCAACAAACTAACAAACCAACAAACCAACAAGCCAACAAACCAACAAGCCAACAAACCAACAAACCAACAAACCAAGTAACCAAAAAGCCAACAAACGAACAAACCAACAAGCCAACAAGCCAACAAACCAACAAACCAACAAAGCAACAAGCCAACAAGCCAACAAATCAATAAACCAAAAAACCAACAAACCAACAAACCAACAAACCAACAAACCAACAAACCAACAAACCAACAAACCAACAAGCCAACAAGCCAACAAACCAACAAAGCAACAAACCAACAAGCAAACAAACCAACAAGCCAACAAACCAACAAACCAACAAACCAACAAGCCAACAAACCAACAAGCCAACAAGCCAACAAACCAACAAACCAACAAAGCAACAAACCAAAAAACCAACAATCCAAAAAACCAACAAACCAACAAACCATCAAACGAACAAAGCAACAAGCCAACAAGCCAACAAACCAACAAGCCAACAAACCAACAAACCAACAAGCCAACAAGCCAACAAACCAACAAACCAACAAACCAACAAGCCAACAAACCAACAAACCAACAAGCCAACAAACCAACAAACCAAAAACCGACAAGCCAACAAACCAACAAGCCAACAAACCAACAAGCTAACAAACCAACAAACGAACTAACCAACAAACCAACAAGCCAACAAGCCAACAAACCAACAAACCAACAAACCAACAAACTTAGTAACCAACAAGCCAACAAACCAACAAACCAACAAGCCAACAAACCAACAAACCAACAAACCAACTAACCAACAAGCCAACAAACCAACAAACAAATAAACCAACAAACCAAAAAACCAACAAACCAACAAACCAACAAACCAACAAACCAAGTAACCAACAAGCCAACAAACCAACAAACCAACAAACCAACAAGCCACCAAGCCAACAAACCAACAAACCAACAAGCCAAGAAACCAACAAACCAACAAACCAACAAGCCTACAAACCAACAAACCAAAAACCCCCAAACCAACAAACCAAAAAACCAACAAACCAACAAACCAACAAGCCAACAAACCAACAAACCAACAAACCAACAAACCCAGTAACCAACAAGCCAATAAACCAACAAACAAATAAACCAACAAACCAAAAAACTAACAAACCAACAAACCAACAAGCCAACAAACCAACAAACCAACAAACCAACAAACCAACAAACCAAGTAACCAACAAGCCAACAAACCAACAAACCAAAAACCGACAAGCCAACAAACCAACAAGCCAACAAACCAACAAGCTAACAAACCAACAAACGAACTAACCAACAAACCAACAAGCCAACAAGCCAACAAACCAACAAACCAACAAACCAACAAACCAACAAACTAAGTAACCAACAAGCCAACAAACCAACAAACCAACAAGCCAACAAACCAACAAACCAACAAACCAACTAACCAACAAGCCAACAAACCAACAAACAAATAAACCAACAAACCAAAAAACCAACAAACCAACAAACCAACAAACCAACAAACCAACAAACCAACAAACCAACAAACCAAGTAACCAACAAGCCAACAAACCAACAAACCAACAAGCCAACAAGCCAACAAACCAACAAACCAACAAGCCAACAAACCAACAAACCAACAAGCCTACAAACCAACAAACCAAAAACCCCCAAACCAACAAACCAAAAAACCAACAAACCAACAAACCAACAAGCCAACAAACCAACAAACCAACAAACCAACAAACCCAGTAACCAACAAGCCAACAAACCAACAAACCAAAAACCAACAAGCCAACAAACCAACAAACCAACAAACCAACAAGCCACCAAACCAACAAACCAACAAACCAACAAACCAACAAGCCAACAAACTAACAAACCAACAAACCAACAAACCAACAAGCCAACAAACTGACAAACCAACAAACCAAGTAACCAAAAAGCCAACAAACTAACAAACCAACAAGCCAACAAGCCAACAAGCCAACAAACCAACAAACCAACAAGCCAGCAAACCAACAAACCAACAAGCCAACAAACCAACAAACCAACAAACCAAAAAACCAACAAACCAACAAACCAACAAACCAACAAACCAACAAACCAACAAACCAACAAGCCAACAAACCAACAAACCAACAAACCAACAAACCAAGTAACCAAAAGACCAACAAACTAACAAACCAACAAGCCAACAAGCCAACAAACCAACAAGCCAACCAACCAAGTAACCAAAAAGCCAACAAACTAACAAACCAACAAGCCAACAAGCCAACAAGCCAACAAACCAACAAACCAACAAGCCAGCAAACCAACAAACCAACAAGCCAACAAACCAACAAACCAAAAAACCAACATGCCAACAAACCAACAAACTAAGTAACCAACAAGCCAACAAACCAACAAACCAACAAACCAACAAACCAACATGCCAACAAACCAACAAGCCAACAAAGCAACAAACCAACAAACCAACAAACCAACAAACCAACAAACCAACAAACCAACAAACCAACAAGCCAACAAGCCAACAAACCAACAAACTAACAAACCAACAAACCAACAAGCCAACAAACCAACAAGCCAACAAACCAACAAACCAACAAACCAAATAACCAAAAAGCCAACAAACTAACAAACCAACAAGCCAACAAACCAACAAACCAACAAACCAACAAAGCAACAAGCCAACAAGCCAACAAATCAACAAACCAAAAAACCAACAAACCAACAAACCAACAAACCAACAAACCAACAAACCAACAAACCAACAAGCCAACAAGCCAACAAACCAACAAACCAACAAACCAACAAGCCAACAAACCAACAAGCCAACAAACCAACAAACCAACAAACCAACAAACCAACAAGCCAACAAACCAACAAGCCAACAAGCCAACAAACCAACAAACCAACAAAGCAACAAACCAAAAAACCAACAAACCAAAAAACCAACAAACCAACAAACCATCAAACGAACAAAACAACAAGCCAACAAGCCAACAAACCAACAAACCAACAAGCCAACAAACCAACAAACCAACAAGCCAACAAGCCAACAAACCAACAAACCAACAAACCAAGAAGCCAACAAACCAACAAACCAACAAGCCAACAAACCAACAAACCAACAAACCAACAAACCAACAAGCCAACAAGCCAACAAACCAACAAACCAACAAGCCAACAAACCAACAAACCAACAAACCAACAAACCAACAAACCAACATGCCAACAAACCAACAAACTAAGTAACCAACAAGCCAACAAACCAACAAACCAACAAGCCAACAAGCCAACAAACCAACAAACCAACAAACCAACAAACCAAGTAACCAACAAACCAAAAAACCATCAAACGAACAAAGCAACAAACCAACAAACCAAAAAACCAACAAGCCAACAAACCAACAAACAAATAAACCAACAAACCAACAAACAAATAAACCAACAAACCAACAAACCAACAAACCAACAAACCAACAAACCAACAAACCAAAAAACCAACAAACCAACAAACCAACAAGCCAACAAGCCAACAAACCAACAAGCCAACAAGCCAACAAACCAACAAACCAACAAACCAACAAGCCAACAAACCAACAAACCAACAAACCAACAAGCCAACAAACCAACAAATAAATAAACCAACAAACCAAAAAACCAACAAACCAACAAACCAACAAACCAACAAGCCAACAAACCAACAAACAAATAAACCAACAAACCAACAAACCAACAAACCAACTAACCAAAAAACCAACAAACCAACAATCCAACAAGCCAACAAACCAACAAACTAACAAACCAACAAATGAACTAATCAACAAACCAGCAAACTAAGTAACCAACAAGCCAACAAACCAACAAACCAACAAGCCAACAAGCCAACAAACCAACAAACTAACAAGCCAACAAACCAACAAACCAACAAACTAACAAACCAACAAACCAACAAACCAACAAACCAACAAGCCAACAAGCCAACAAACCAACAAACCAACAAACCAACAAGCCAACAAACCAACAAACCAACAAACCAACAAACCATCAAACGAACAAAGCAACAAGCCAACAAGCCAACAAACCAACAAACCAACAAGCCAACAAACCAACAAACCAACAAGCCAACAAGCCAACAAACCAACAAACCAACAAACCAAGAAGCCAACAAACCAACAAACCAACAAGCCAACAAACCAACAAACCAACAAACCAACAAACCAACAAGCCAACAAGCCAACAAACCAACAAACCAACAAGCCAACAAACCAACAAACCAACAAACCAACAAACCAACAAACCAACATGCCAACAAACCAACAAACTAAGTAACCAACAAGCCAACAAACCAACAAACCAACAAGCCAACAAGCCAACAAACCAACAAACCAACAAACCAACAAACCAAGTAACCAAAAAACCATCAAACGAACAAAGCAACAAACCAACAAACCAAAAAACCAACAAGCCAACAAACCAACAAACAAATAAACCAACAAACCAACAAACAAATAAACCAACAAACCAACAAACCAACAAACCAACAAACCAACAAACCAACAAACCAAAAAACCAACAAACCAACAAACCAACAAGCCAACAAGCCAACAAACCAACAAGCCAACAAGCCAACAAACCAACAAACCAACAAACCAACAAGCCAACAAACCAACAAACCAACAAACCAACAAGCCAACAAACCAACAAATAAATAAACCAACAAACCAAAAAACCAACAAACCAACAAACCAACAAACCAACAAGCCAACAAACCAACAAACCAACAATCCAACAAGCCAACAAACCAACAAACTAACAAACCAACAAATGAACTATTCAACAAACCAGCAAACTAAGTAACCAACAAGCCAACAAACCAACAAACCAACAAGCCAACAAGCCAACAAACCAACAAACCAACAAGCCAACAAACCAACAAACCAACAAACTAACAAACCAACAAACCAACAAACCAACAAACCAACAAGCCAACAAACCAACAAACAAATAAACCAACGAACCAAAACACCAACAAACCAACAAACCAACAAGCCAACAAACCAACAAACCAACAAACCAGCAAACCAAGTAACCAACAAGCCAACAAACCAACAAACCAAAAACCGACAAGCCAACAAACCAACAAACCAACAAACCAACAAGCCAAAAAACCAACAAACCAACAAACCAACAAACCAACAAGCCAACAAGCCAACAAGCCAACAAGCCACCAAACCAACAAACCAACAAACCAACAAGCCAACAAACCAACAAGCCAACAAACCAACAAACCAACAAACTAACAAACCAACAAACCAACAAACCAACAAACCAACAAACCAACAAGCCAATAAACCAACAAACAAATAAACCAACAAACCAAAAAACCAACAAACCAACAAACCAACAAGCCAACAAACCAACAAACCAACAAACCAACAAACCAACAAACCAAGTAACCAACAAGCCAACAAACCAACAAACCAAAAACCGACAAGCCAACAAACCAACAAGCCAACAAACCAACAAGCTAACAAACCAACAAACGAACTAACCAACAAACCAACAAGCCAACAAGCCAACAAACCAACAAACCAACAAACCAACAAACCAACAAACTAAGTAACCAACAAGCCAACAAACCAACAAACCAACAAGCCAACAAACCAACAAACCAACAAACCAACTAACCAACAAGCCAACAAACCAACAAACAAATAAACCAACAAACCAAAAAACCAACAAACCAACAAACCAACAAACCAACAAACCAACAAACCAACAAACCAACAAACCAAGTAACCAACAAGCCAACAAACCAACAAACCAACAAGCCAACAAGCCAACAAACCAACAAACCAACAAGCCAACAAACCAACAAACCAACAAGCCTACAAACCAACAAACCAAAAATCCCCAAACCAACAAACCAAAAAACCAACAAACCAACAAACCAACAAGCCAACAAACCAACAAACCAACAAACCAACAAACCCAGTAACCAACAAGCCAACAAACCAACAAACCAAAAACCAACAAGCCAACAAACCAACAAACCAACAAGCCACCAAACCAACAAACCAACAAACCAACAAACCAACAAGCCAACAAACTAACAAACCAACAAACCAACAAACCAACAAGCCAACAAACCAACAAACCAACAAACCAAGTAACCAAAAAGCCAACAAACTAACAAACCAACAAGCCAACAAGCCAACAAGCCAACAAACCAACAAACCAACAAGCCAGCAAACCAACAAACCAACAAGCCAACAAACCAACAAACCAACAAACCCAAAAACCAACAAACCAACAAACCAACAAACCAACAAACCAACAAACCAACAAACCGACAAGCCAACAAACCAACAAACCAACAAACCAACAAACCAAGTAACCAAAAGACCAACAAACTAACAAACCAACAAGCCAACAAGCCAACAAACCAACAAGCCAACCAACCAAGTAACCAAAAAGCCAACAAACTAACAAACCAACAAGCCAACAAGCCAACAAGCCAACAAACCAACAAACCAACAAGCCAGCAAACCAACAAACCAACAAGCCAACAAACCAACAAACCAAAAAACCAACATGCCAACAAACCAACAAACTAAGTAACCAACAAGCCAACAAACCAACAAACCAACAAACCAACAAACCAACATGCCAACAAACCAACAAGCCAACAAAGCAACAAACCAACAAACCAACAAACCAACAAACCAACAAACCAACAAGCCAACAAGCCAACAAACCAACAAACTAACAAACCAACAAACCAACAAGCCAACAAACCAACAAGCCAACAAACCAACAAACCAACAAACCAAGTAACCAAAAAGCCAACAAACTAACAAACCAACAAGCCAACAAGCCAACAAACCAACAAACCAACAAAGCAACAAGCCAAGAAGCCAACAAATCAACAAACCAAAAAACCAACAAACCAACAAACCAACAAACCAACAAACCAACAAACCAACAAACCAACAAGCCAACAAGCCAACAAACCAACAAACCAACAAACCAACAAGCCAACAAACAAACAAGCCAACAAACCAACAAACCAACAAACCAACAAGCCAACAAACCAACAAGCCAACAAGCCAACAAACCAACAAACCAACAAAGCAACAAACCAAAAAACCAACAAACCAAAAAACCAACAAACCAACAAACCATCAAACGAACAAAGCAACAAGCCAACAAGCCAACAAACCAACAAACCAACAAGCCAACAAACCAACAAACCAACAAGCCAACAAGCCAACAAACCAACAAACCAACAAACCAAGAAGCCAACAAACCAACAAACCAACAACCCAACAAACCAACAAACCAACACACCAACAAACCAACAAGCCAACAAGCCAACAAACCAACAAACCAACAAGCCAACAAACCAACAAACCAACAAACCAACAAACCAACAAACCAACATGCCAACAAACCAACAAACTAAGTAACCAACAAGCCAACAAACCAACAAACCAACAAACCAACAAGCCAACAAGCCAACAAACCAACAAACCAACAAACCAACAAACCAAGTAACCAACAAACCAAAAAACCATCAAACGAACAAAGCAACAAACCAACAAACCAAAAAACCAACAAGCCAACAAACCAACAAACAAATAAACCAACAAACCAACAAACAAATAAACCAACAAACCAGCAAACCAACAAACCAACAAACCAACAAACCAACAAACCAAAAAACCAACAAACCAACAAACCAACAAGCCAACAAGCCAACAAACCAACAAGCCAACAAGCCAACAAACCAACAAACCAACAAACCAACAAGCCAACAAACCAACAAACCAACAAACCAACAAGCCAACAAACCAACAAATAAATAAACCAACAAACCAAAAAACCAACAAACCAACAAACCAACAAACCAACAAGCCAACAAACCAACAAACAAATAAACCAACAAACCAACAAACCAACAAACCAACTAACCAAAAAACCAACAAACCAACAATCCAACAAGCCAACAAACCAACAAACTAACAAACAAACAAATGAACTAATCAACAAACCAGCAAACTAAGTAACCAACAAGCCAACAAACCAACAAACCAACAAGCCAACAAGCCAACAAACCAACAAACCAACAAGCCAACAAACCAACAAACCAACAAACTAACAAACCAACAAACCAACAAACCAACAAACCAACAAGCCAACAAACCAACAAACAAATAAACCAACGAACCAAAACACCAACAAACCAACAAACCAACAAGCCAACAAACCAACAAACTAACAAACCAGCAAACCAAGTAACCAACAAGCCAACAAACCAACAAACCAAAAACCGACAAGCCAACAAACCAACAAACCAACAAACCAACAAGCCAAAAAACCAACAAACCAACAAACCAACAAACCAACAAGCCAACAAGCCAACAAGCCAACAAGCCACCAAACCAACAAACCAACAAACCAACAAGCCAACAAACCAACAAGCCAACAAACCAACAAACCAACAAACCAACAAGCCAACAAACCAACAAACCAACAAACCAACAAACCAACAAACCAACAAGCCAGCAAACCAACAAACCAACAAGCCAACAAACCAACAAACCAACAAACCAAAAAACCAACAAACCAACAAACCAACAAACCAACAAACCAACAAACCAACAAGCCAAAAAACCAACAAACCAACAAACCAACAAACCAAGTAACCAAAAGACCAACAAACTAACAAACCAACAAGCCTACAAGCCAACAAACCAACAAGCCAACCAACCAAGTAACCAAAAAGCCAACAAACTAACAAACCAACAAGCCAACAAGCCAACAAGCCAACAAGCCAACAAACCAACAAACCAACAAGCCAGCAAACCAACAAACCAACGAGCCAACAAACTAACAAACCAAAAAACCAACATGCCAACAAACCAACAAACTAAGTAACCAACAAGCCAACAAACCAACAAACCAACAAACCAACAAACCAACAAGCCAACAAGCCAACAAACCAACAAACTAACAAACCAACAAACCAACAAGCCAACAAACCAACAAGCCAACAAACCAACAAACCAAGTAACCAAAAAGCCAACAAACTACCAAACCAATAAGCCAACAAGCCAACAAACCAACAAACCAACAAAGCAACAAGCCAACAAGCCAACAAATCAACAAACCAAAAAACCAACGAACCAACAAACCAACAAACCAACAAACCAACAAACCAACAAGCCAACAAGCCAACAAACCAACAAACCAACAAACCAACAAGCCAACAAGCCAACAAGCCAACAAACCAACAAACCAACAAACCAACAAGCCAACAAACCAACAAGCCAACAAGCCAACAAGCCAACAAACCAACAAACCAACAAAGCAACAAACCAAAAAACCAACAAACCAAAAAACCAACAAACCAACAAACCATCAAACGAACAAAGCAACAAGGCAACAAGCCAACAAACCAACAAACCAACAAGCCAACAAACCAACAAACCAACAAGCCAACAAGCCAACAAACCAACAAACCAACAAACCAACAAGCCAACAAACCAACAAACCAACAAGCCAACAAACCAACAAACCAACAAACCAACAAACCAACAAGCCAACAAGCCAACAAACCAACAAACCAACAAGCCAACAAACCAACAAACCAACAAGCCAACAAACCAACAAACCAACATGCCAACAAACCAACAAACTAAGTAACCAACAAGCCAACAAACCAACAAACCGACAAGCCAACAAGCCAACAAACCAACAAACCAACAAACCAACAAACCAAGTAACCAACAAACCAAAAAACCATCAAACGAACAAAGCAACAAACCAACAAACCAAAAAACCAACAAGCCAACAAACCAACAAACAAATAAACCAACAAACCAACAAACAAATAAACCAACAAACCAACAAACCAACAAACCAACAAACCAACAAACCAAAAAACCAACAAACCAACAAACCAACAAGCCAACAAGCCAACAAACCAACAAGCCAACAAGCCAACAAACCAACAAACCAACAAACCAACAAGCCAACAAACCAACAAACCAACAAACCAACAAACCAACAAGCCAAAAACCAACAAATAAATAAACCAACAAACCAAAAAACCAACAAACCAACAAACCAACAAACCAACAAGCCAACAAACCAACAAACAAATAAACCAACAAACCAACAAACCAACAAACCAACTAACCAAAAAACCAACAAACCAACAATCCAACAAGCCAACAAACCAACAAACTAACAAACCAACAAACGAACTAATCAACAAACCAGCAAACTAAGTAACCAACAAGCCAACAAACCAACAAACCAACAAGCCAACAAGCCAACAAACCAACAAACCAACAAGCCAACAAACCAACAAACCAACAAACTAACAAACCAACAAACCAACAAACCAACAAACCAACAAGCCAACAAACCAACAAACAAATAAACCAACAAACCAAAACACCAACAAACCAACAAACCAACAAGCCAACAAACCAACAAACCAACAGACCAGCAAACCAAGTAACCAACAAGCCAACAAACCAACAAACCAAAAACCGACAAGCCAACAAACCAACAAACCAACAAACCAACAAGCCAACAAACCAACAAGCCAACAAGCCAACAAGCCAACAAACCAACAAACCAACAAAGCAACAAACCAAAAAACCAACAAACCAAAAAACCAACCAACCAACAAACCATCAAACGAACAAAGCAACAAGCCAACAAGCCAACAAACCAACAAACCAACAAGCCAACAAACCAACAAACCAACAAGCCAACAAGCCAACAAACCAACAAACCAACAAACCAACAAGCCAACAAACCAACAAACCAACAAGCCAACAAACCAACAAACCAACAAACCAACAAACCAACAAGCCAACAAGCCAACAAACCAACAAACCAACAAGCCAACAAACCAACAAACCAACAAGCCAACAAACCAACAAACCAACAAACTAACAAACCAACAAACCAACAAACCAACAAACCAACAAGCCAACAAACCAACAAACAAATAAACCAACGAACCAAAACACCAACAAACCAACAAACCAACAAGCCAACAAACCAACAAACCAACAAACCAGCAAACCAAGTAACCAACAAGCCAACAAACCAACAAACCAAAAACCGACAAGCCAACAAACCAACAAACCAACAAACCAACAAGCCAAAAAACCAACAAACCAACAAACCAACAAACCAACAAGCCAACAAGCCAACAAGCCAACAAGCCACCAAACCAACAAACCAACAAACCAACAAGCCAACAAACCAACAAGCCAACAAACCAACAAACCAACAAACCAACAAGCCAACAAACCAACAAACCAACAAACCAACAAACCAACAAACCAACAAGCCAGCAAACCAACAAACCAACAAGCCAACAAACCAACAAACCAACAAACCAAAAAACCAACAAACCAACAAACCAACAAACCAACAAACCAACAAACCAACAAGCCAAAAAACCAACA
Source organism: Atherix ibis (assembly GCA_958298945.1). Lineage (NCBI taxonomy): Eukaryota > Metazoa > Arthropoda > Insecta > Diptera > Athericidae > Atherix > Atherix ibis. Next base: position 22,813,153 of record OY282608.1, read on the forward strand.
AACCAACAAACCAACAAACCAAGTAACCAAAAGACCAACAAACTAACAAACCAACAAGCCAACAAGCCAACAAACCAACAAGCCAACCAACCAAGTAACCAAAAAGCCAACAAACTAACAAACCAACAAGCCAACAAGCCAACAAGCCAACAAACCAACAAACCAACAAGCCAGCAAACCAACAAACCAACGAGCCAACAAACTAACAAACCAAAAAACCAACATGCCAACAAACCAACAAACTAAGTAACCAACAAGCCAACAAACCAACAAACCAACAAACCAACAAACCAACAAGCCAACAAGCCAACAAACCAACAAACTAACAAACCAACAAACCAACAAGCCAACAAACCAACAAGCCAACAAACCAACAAACCAACAAACCAAGTAACCAAAAAGCCAACAAACTACCAAACCAATAAGCCAACAAGCCAACAAACCAACAAACCAATAAAGCAACAAGCCAACAAGCCAACAAATCAACAAACCAAAAAACCAACGAACCAACAAACCAACAAACCAACAAACCAACAAACCAACAAGCCAACAAGCCAACAAACCAACAAACCAACAAACCAACAAGCCAACAAGCCAACAAGCCAACAAACCAACAAACCAACAAACCAACAAGCCAACAAACCAACAAGCCAACAAGCCAACAAGCCAACAAACCAACAAACCAACAAAGCAACAAACCAAAAAACCAACAAACCAAAAAACCAACAAACCAACAAACCATCAAACGAACAAAGCAACAAGCCAACAAGCCAACAAACCAACAAACCAACAAGCCAACAAACCAACAAACCAACAAGCCAACAAGCCAACAAACCAACAAACCAACAAACCAACAAGCCAACAAACCAACAAACCAACAAGCCAACAAACCAACAAACCAACAAACCAACAAACCAACAAGCCAACAAGCCAACAAAGCAACAAACCAACAAACCAACAAACCAACAAACCAACAAGCCAACAAACCAACAAACCAACATGCCAACAAACCAACAAACTAAGTAACCAACAAGCCAACAAACCAACAAACCAACAAGCCAACAAGCCAACAAACCAACAAACCAACAAACCAACAAACCAAGTAACCAACAAACCAAAAAACCATCAAACGAACAAAGCAACAAACCAACAAACCAAAAAACCAACAAGCCAACAAACCAACAAACAAATAAACCAACAAACCAACAAACAAATAAACCAACAAACCAACAAACCAACAAACCAACAAACCAACAAACCAAAAAACCAACAAACCAACAAACCAACAAGCCAACAAGCCAACAAACCAACAAGCCAACAAGCCAACAAACCAACAAACCAACAAACCAACAAGCCAACAAACCAACAAACCAACAAACCAACAAACCAACAAGCCAACAAACCAACAAATAAATAAACCAACAAACCAAAAAACCAACAAACCAACAAACCAACAAACCAACAAGCCAACAAACCAACAAACAAATAAACCAACAAACCAACAAACCAACTAACCAAAAAACCAACAAACCAACAATCCAACAAGCCAACAAACCAACAAACTAACAAACCAACAAACGAACTAATCAACAAACCAGCAAACTAAGTAACCAACAAGCCAACAAACCAACAAACCAACAAGCTAACAAGCCAACAAACCAACAAACCAACAAGCCAACAAACCAACAAACCAACAAACTAACAAACCAACAAACCAACAAACCAACAAACCAACAAGCCAACAAACCAACAAACAAATAAACCAACAAACCAAAACACCAACAAACCAACAAACCAACAAGCCAACAAACCAACAAACCAACAGACCAGCAAACCAAGTAACCAACAAGCCAACAAACCAACAAACCAAAAACCGACAAGCCAACAAACCAACAAACCAACAAACCAACAAACCAACAAGCCAAAAAACCAACAAACCAACAAAACAACAAACCAACAAGCCAACAAGCCAACAAGCCAACAAGCCAACAAACCAACAAACCAACAAACCAACAAGCCAACAAACCAACAAGCCAACAAACCAACAAACCAACAAACCAACAAGCCAACAAACCAACAAACCAACAAACCAAGTAACCAAAAAGCCAACAAACTAAAAAACCAACAAGCCAACAAGCCAACAAGCCAACAAGCCAACAAACCAACAAACCAACAAGCCAACAAACCCACAAAACAAAAAAGCCAACAAACCAACAAACCAACAAACCAAAAAACCAACAAACCAACAAACCAACAAACCAACAAACCAACAAACCAACAAGCCAACAAACCAACAAACCAACAAACCAACAAACCAAGTAACCAAAAGGCCAACAAACTAACAAACCAACAAGCCAACAAGCCAACAAGCCAACAAACCAACAAGCCAACAAACCAACAAACCAACAAAGCAACAAGCCAACAAGCCAACAAACCAACAAACCAACAAACCAAGTAACCAAAAGGCCAACAAACTAACAAGCCAACAAGCCAACAAACCAACAAGCCAACAAACCAACAAACCAACAAACCAACAAACCAACAAACCAACAAACCAACAAACCAACAAACCAACAAACTAACAAACCAACATGCCAACAAACCAACAAACTAAGTAACCAACAAGCCAACAAACCCACAAACCAACAAACCAACATGCCAACAAACCAACAAACTAAGTAACCAAAAAGCCAACAAACCAACAAACCAACAAGCCAACAAGCCAACAAACCAACAAACCAATAAACCAACAAGCCAACAAACCAACAAGCCAACAAACCAACAAGCCAACAAGCCAACAAACCAACAAACCAACAAACCAACAAGCCAACAAACCAACAAACCAACAAGCCAACAAACCAACAAACCAACAAACCAACAAACCAACAAGCCAACAAGCCAACAAACCAACAAACCAACAAACCAACAAAGCAACAAGCCAACAAGCCAACAAACCAACAAACCAATAAACCAACAAGCCAACAAACCAACAAGCCAACAAACCAACAAACCAACAAGCCAACAAGCCAACAAACCAACAAACCAACAAACCAACAAATCAACAAACCAACAAACCAACAAACTAAGTAACCAAAAAGCCAACAAACTAACAAACCAACAAGCCAACAAGCCAACAAACCAACAAACCAACAAAGCAGCAAACCAACAAACCAACAAACCAACAAACCAACAAACCAGCAAGCCAACAAGCCAACAAACCAACAAACCAACAAGCCAACAAGCCAACAAACCAACAAACCAACAAAGGAACAAACCAACAAACCAACAAACCAACAAACCAACAAACCAACAAGCCAACAAGCCAACAAACCAACAAACTAAGAAACCAACAAACGAACTAACCAACAAACCAACAAGCCAACAAGCCAACAAACCAACAAACCAACAAACCAACAAACCAAGTAACCAACAAGCCAACAAACCAACAAACCAACAAGCCAACAAGCCAACAAACCAACAAACCAACAAGCCAACAAACCAACAAACCAACAAGCCAACAAACCAACAAACCAACAAACCAAAAAACCAACAAACCAACAAACCAACAAACCAACATACCAAGTAACCAAAAAGCCAACAAACTGACAAACCAACCAGCCAACAAACCAACAAGCCAACAAGCCAACAAACCAACAAACCAACAAAGCAACAAACCAACAAACCAACAAACCAACAAACCAACAAGCCAACAAACCAACAAACTAACAAACCAACAAACGAACTAACCAACTAACCAACAAACCAACAAGCCAACAAGCCAACAAACCAACAAACCAACAAACCAACAAACCAAGTAACCAAAAAGCCAACAAACTAACAAACCAACAAGCCAACAAGCCAACAAACCAACAAACCAACAAACCAGCAAGCCAACAAACCAACAAACAAATAAACCAACAAACCAACAAACCAACAAACCAACAAACCAAAAAACCAACAAACCAAAAAACTAACAAACCAACAAGCCAACAAGCCAACAAACCAACAAACTAACAAACCAACAAACGAACTAACCAACAAACCAACAAGCCAACAAGCCAACACACCAACAAACCAACAAACCAACAAACTAAGTAACCAACAAGCCAACAAACCAACAAACCAGCAAGCAAACAAACCAACAAACCAACAAACCAACAAACCAACAAGCCAACAAACCAACAAACAAATAAACCAACAAACCAAAAAACCAATAAACCAACAAACCAACAAGCCAACAAACCAACAAACCAACAAACCAAAAAACAGAGTAACCAACAAGCCAACAAACCAACAAACCAACAAGCTAACAAGCAAACAAACCAACAAACCAACAAGCCAACAAACCAACAAATCAACAAGCCAACAAACCAACAAACCAACAAACCAACAAACCAAAAAACCAACAAACCAACAAACCAAAAAACCAACAAACCAACAAACCAACAAACCAAGTAACCAACAAGCCAACAAACCAACAAACCAAAAACTAACAAGCCAACAAACCAACAAACCAACAAGCCAACAAACCAACAAACCAACAAACCAACAAACCAATAAGCCAACAAACCAACACACCAACAAACCAACAAGACAACAAACCAACAAACCAACAAACCAAGTAACCAAAAAGCCAACAAACTAACAAACCAACAAGCCAACAAGCCAACAAGCCAACAAACCAACAAACCAACAAGCCAACAAACCAACAAACCAACAAGCCAACAAACCAACAAACCAACAAACCAAAAACTAACAAACCAACAAACCAACAAACCAACAAACCAACAAACCAACAAGCCAACAAACCAACAAACCAACAAACCAAGTAACCAAAAGGCCAACAAACTAACAAACCAACAAGCCAACAAGCCAACAAACCAACAAACCAAGTAACCAAAAAGCCAACAAACTAACAAACCAACAAGCCAATAAGCCAACAAACCAACAAGCCAACAAAGCAACAAAGCAACAAACCAACAAACCAACAAACCAACAAACCAACAAACCAACAAGCCAACAAGCCAACAAACCAACAAACCAACAAGTCAACAAACCAACAAACCAACAAACCAACAAAGCAACAAACCAACAAACTAACAAACCAACAAACGCACTAACCAACAAACCAACAAGCCAACAAGCCAACAAACCAACAAACTAACAAACCAACAAACCAACAAACCAACAAACCAAGTAACCAACAAGCCAACAAACCAACAAGCCAACAAGCCAACAAGCCAACAAACAAACAAACCAACAAGCCAACAAACCAACAAACCAACAAACCAACAAACCAACAAACCAACAAACCAACAAACCAAGTAACCAAAAAGCCAACAAACTAACAAACCAACAAGCCAACAAACCAACAAGCCAACAAACCAACAAACCAACAAGCCAACAAACCAACAAACCAACAAAGCAACAAACCAACAAACCAACAACCCAACAAACCAACAAACCAACAAGCCAACAAACCAACAAACTAACAAACCAACAAACGAACTAAAAAACAAACCAACAATCCAACAAGCCAACAAACCAACAAACCAGCAAACCAACAAACCAAGTAACCAAAAAGCCAACAAACTAACAAACAAACAAACCAACAAGCCAACAAACCAACAAACCAACAAACCAACAAACCAGCAAGTCAACAAACCAACAAACAAATAAACCAACAAACCAACAAGCCAACAAACCAACAAACCAACAAACCAAAAAACCAACAAATCAAAAAACCAACAAACCAACAAGCCAACAAGCCAATAAACCAACAAACTAACAAACCAACAAACGAACTAACCAACAAACCAACAAGCCAACAAGCCAACAAACCAACAAACCAACAAACCAACAAACCAACAAACTAAGTAACCAACAAGCCAACAAACCAACAAACCAACAAGCCAACAAACCAACAAACCAACAAACCAACAAGCCAACAAGCCAACAAACCAACAAACAAATAAACCAACAAACCAAAAAACCAACAAACCAACAAACCAACAAGCCAACAAACCAACAAACCAACAAACCATCAAACCAAGTAACCAACAAGCCAAAAAACCAACAAACCAACAATCCAACAAGCCAACAAACCAACAAACCAACAAGCCAACAAACCAACAAACCTACAAGCCAACAAACCAACAAACCAACAAACCAAAAAACCAACAAACCAACAAACCAACAAACTAACAAACCAACAAACCAACAAACCAACAAGCCAACAAACCAACAAACCAATAAACCAACAAACCAAGTAACCAAAAAGCCAACAACCTAACAAACCAACAAGCCAACAAGCCAACAAACCAACAAACCAACAAACCAACAAACCAAGTAACCAAAAAGCCAACAAACTAACAAACAAACAAGCCAACAAGCCAACAAACCAACAAACCAACAAACCAGCAAGCCAACAAACCAACAAACAAATAAACCAACAAACCAACAAGCCAACAAACCAACAAACCAACAAATTAAAAAACCAACAAACCAAAAAACCAACAAACCAACAAGCCAACAAGCCAACAAACCAACAAACTAACAAACCAACAAACGAACTAACTAACAAACCAACAAGCCAACAAGCCAACAAACCAACAAACCAACAAACTAAGTAACCAACAAGCCAACAAACCAACAAACCAACAAGCCAACAAACCAACAAACCAACAAACCAACAAATCAACAAACCAACAAACAAATAAACCAACAAACCAAAAAACCAACAAACCAACAAACCAACAAGCCAACAAACCAACAAACCAACCAACCATCAAACCAAATAACCAACAAGCCAACAAACCAACAAACCAACAAGCCAACAAGCCAACAAACCAACAAACCAACAAACCAACAAACCAACAAACCAACAAGCCAACAAACCAACAAACCAACAAACCAAAAAACCAACAAACCAACAAACCAACAAACCAACAAACCAACAAACCAACAAACCAACAAGCCAACAAACCAACAAACCAATAAACCAACAAACCAAGTAACCAAAAAGCCAACAACCTAACAAACCAACAAGCCAACAAGCCAACAAACCAACAAGCCAACAAACCAACAAACCAACAAAGCAACAAGCCAACAACCCAACATATCAACAAACCAACAAGCCAACAAACCAACAAACCAACAAGCCAACAAGCCAACAAACCAACACACCAAGTAACCAAAAAGCCAACAAACTAACAAACCAACAAGCCAACAAGCCAACAAATCAACAAACCAACAAACCAACAAGCCAAGAAACCAACAAACAAATAAACCAATAAACTAAAAAACCAACAAACCAACAAACCAACAAACCAACAAACCAAAAACCAACAAACCAACAAGCCAACAAGCCAACAAACCAACAAACTAACAAACCAACAAACGAACTAACCAACAAACCAACAAACCAACAAACCAACAAGCCAACAAACCAACAAACCAACAAACCAAAAAGCCAACAAGCCAACAAACCAACAAACCAACAAACCAAAAAACCAAAAAGCCAACAAACTAACAAACCAACAAGCCAACAAGCCAACAAACCAACAAACCAACAAGCCAACAAGCCAACAAACCAACAAACCAACAAAGCAACAAACCAACAAACCAACAAACCAACAAACCAACAAGCCAACAAGCCAACAAACCAACAAACCAACAAGCCAACAAACCAACAAACCAACAAGCGAACAAACCAACAAACCAACAAACTAAAAAACCAACAAACCAATAAACCAACAAACCAACAAACCAACAAGCCAACAAACCAACAAACCAACAAACCAACAAGCCAAGTAACCAAAAAGCCAACAAACTAACAAACCAACAAGCCAACAAACCAACAAGCCAACAAGCCAACAAACCAACAAACCAACAAAGCAACAAACCAACAAACCAACAAACCAACAAGCCAACAAACCAACAAACCAACAAACCAACAAACCAAGTAACCAAAAAGCCAACAAACTAGCACCCCAACAAACGAAATAACCAACAAACTAACAAGCCAACAAGCCAACAAACCAACAAACCAACAAACCAACAAACCAACAAGCCAACAAACCAACAAACCAACAAGCCAACAAACCAACAAACCAACAAACCAAAAAACCAACAAACCAACAAACCAACAAACCAACAAACTAACAAACCAACAAGCCCACAAACCAACAAACCAATAAACCAACAAACCAAGTAACCAAAAAGCCAACAACCTAACAAACCAACAAGCCAACAAGCCAACAAACCAACAAGCCAACAAACCAACAAACCAACAAAGCAACAAGCCAACAAGCCAACATATCAACAAACCAACAAGCCAACAAACCAACAAACCAACAAGCCAACAAGCCAACAAACCAACACACCAAGTAACCAAAAAGCCAACAAACTAACAAACCAACAAGCCAACAAGCCAACAAATCAACAAACCAACAAACCAACAAGCCAAGAAACCAACAAACAAATAAACCAATAAACTAACAAACCAACAAACCAACAAACCAACAAACCAACAAACCAAAAAACCAACAAACCAACAAGCCAACAAGCCAACAAACCAACAAACTAACAAACCAACAAACGAACTAACCAACAAACCAACAAACCAACAAACCAACAAGCCAACAAACCAACAAACCAACAAACCAAAAAGCCAACAAGCCAACCAACCAACAAACCAACAAACCAAAAAACCAAAAAGCCAACAAACTAACAAACCAACAAACCAACAAACCATCAAACCAAGTAACCAACAAGCCAAAAAACCAACAAACCAACAATCCAACAAGCCAACAAACCAACAAACCAACAAGCCAACAAACCAACAAACCTACAAGCCAACAAACCAACAAACCAACAAACCAAAAAACCAACAAACCAACAAACCAACAAACTAACAAACCAACAAACCAACAAACCAACAAGCCAACAAACCAACAAACCAATAAACCAACAAACCAAGTAACCAAAAAGCCAACAACCTAACAAACCAACAAGCCAACAAGCCAACAAACCAACAAACCAACAAACCAACAAACCAAGTAACCAAAAAGCCAACAAACTAACAAACAAACAAGCCAACAAGCCAACAAACCAACAAACCAACAAACCAGCAAGCCAACAAACCAACAAACAAATAAACCAACAAACCAACAAGCCAACAAACCAACAAACCAACAAATTAAAAAACCAACAAACCAAAAAACCAACAAACCAACAAGCCAACAAGCCAACAAACCAACAAACTAACAAACCAACAAACGAACTAACTAACAAACCAACAAGCCAACAAGCCAACAAACCAACAAACCAACAAACTAAGTAACCAACAAGCCAACAAACCAACAAACCAACAAGCCAACAAACCAACAAACCAACAAACCAACAAATCAACAAACCAACAAACAAATAAACCAACAAACAAAAAAACCAACAAACCAACAAACCAACAAGCCAACAAACCAACAAACCAACCAACCATCAAACCAAATAACCAACAAGCCAACAAACCAACAAACCAACAAGCCAACAAGCCAACAAACCAACAAACCAACAAACCAACAAACCAACAAACCAACAAGCCAACAAACCAACAAACCAACAAACCAAAAAACCAACAAACCAACAAACCAACAAACCAACAAACCAACAAACCAACAAACCAACAAGCCAACAAACCAACAAACCAATAAACCAACAAACCAAGTAACCAAAAAGCCAACAACCTAACAAACCAACAAGCCAACAAGCCAACAAACCAACAAGCCAACAAACCAACAAACCAACAAAGCAACAAGCCAACAAGCCAACATATCAACAAACCAACAAGCCAACAAACCAACAAACCAACAAGCCAACAAGCCAACAAACCAACACACCAAGTAACCAAAAAGCCAACAAACTAACAAACCAACAAGCCAACAAGCCAACAAATCAACAAACCAACAAACCAACAAGCCAAGAAACCAACAAACAAATAAACCAATAAACTAAAAAACCAACAAACCAACAAACCAACAAACCAACAAACCAAAAACCAACAAACCAACAAGCCAACAAGCCAACAAACCAACAAACTAACAAACCAACAAACGAACTAACCAACAAACCAACAAACCAACAAACCAACAAGCCAACAAACCAACAAACCAACAAACCAAAAAGCCAACAAGCCAACAAACCAACAAACCAACAAACCAAAAAACCAAAAAGCCAACAAACTAACAAACCAACAAGCCAACAAGCCAACAAACCAACAAACCAACAAGCCAACAAGCCAACAAACCAACAAACCAACAAAGCAACAAACCAACAAACCAACAAACCAACAAACCAACAAACCAACAAGCCAACAAGCCAAGAAACCAACAAACTAACAAACCAACAAACGAACTAACCAACAAACCAACAAATCAACAAGCCAACAAGCCAACAAACCAACAAACCAACAAACCAACAAACCAAGTAACCAACAAGCCAACAAACCAACAAACCAACAAGCCAACAAGCCAACAAACCAACAAACCAACAAGCCAACAAACCAACAAACCAACAAGCGAACAAACCAACAAACCAACAAACTAAAAAACCAACAAACCAATAAACCAACAAACCAACAAACCAACAAGCCAACAAACCAACAAACCAACAAACCAACAAGCCAAGTAACCAAAAAGCCAACAAACTAACAAACCAACAAGCCAACAAACCAACAAGCCAACAAGCCAACAAACCAACAAACCAACAAAGCAACAAACCAACAAACCAACAAACCAACAAGCCAACAAACCAACAAACCAACAAACCAACAAACCAAGTAACCAAAAAGCCAACAAACTAGCACCCCAACAAACGAAATAACCAACAAACTAACAAGCCAACAAGCCAACAAACCAACAAACCAACAAACCAACAAACCAACAAGCCAACAAACCAACAAACCAACAAGCCAACAAACCAACAAACCAACAAACCAAAAAACCAACAAACCAACAAACCAACAAACCAACAAACTAACAAACCAACAAGCCCACAAACCAACAAACCAATAAACCAACAAACCAAGTAACCAAAAAGCCAACAACCTAACAAACCAACAAGCCAACAAGCCAACAAACCAACAAGCCAACAAACCAACAAACCAACAAAGCAACAAGCCAACAAGCCAACATATCAACAAACCAACAAGCCAACAAACCAACAAACCAACAAGCCAACAAGCCAACAAACCAACACACCAAGTAACCAAAAAGCCAACAAACTAACAAACCAACAAGCCAACAAGCCAACAAATCAACAAACCAACAAACCAACAAGCCAAGAAACCAACAAACAAATAAACCAATAAACTAACAAACCAACAAACCAACAAACCAACAAACCAACAAACCAAAAAACCAACAAACCAACAAGCCAACAAGCCAACAAACCAACAAACTAACAAACCAACAAACGAACTAACCAACAAACCAACAAACCAACAAACCAACAAGCCAACAAACCAACAAACCAACAAACCAAAAAGCCAACAAGCCAACCAACCAACAAACCAACAAACCAAAAAACCAAAAAGCCAACAAACTAACAAACCAACAAGCCAACAAGCCAACAAACCAACAAACCAACAAGTTAACAAGCCAACAAACCAACAAACCAACAAAGCAACAAACCAACAAACCAACAAACCAACAAACCAACAAACCAACAAGCCAACAAGCCAAGAAACCAACAAACTAACAAACCAACAAACGAACTAACCAACAAACCAACAAATCAACAAGCGAACAAGCCAACAAACCAACAAACCAACAAACCAACAAACCAAGTAACCAACAAGCCAACAAACCAACAAACCAACAAGCCAACAAGCCAACAAACCAACAAACCAACAAGCCAACAAACCAACAAACCAACAAGCGAACAAACCAACAAACCAACAAACCAAAAAACCAACAAACCAATAAACCAACAAACCAACAAACCAACAAACCAACAAGCCAACAAACCAACAAACCAACAAACCAACAAACCAAGTAACCAAAAAGCCAACAAACTAACGAACCAACAAGCCAACAAACCAACAAGCCAACAAGCCAACAAACCAACAAACCAACAAAGCAACAAACCAACAAACCAACAAACCAACAAGCCAACAAACCAACAAACCAACAAACCAACAAACCAACAAACCAAGTAACCAAAAAGCCAACAAACTAACACCCCAACAAACGAACTAAACAACAAACTAACAAGCCAACAAGCCAACAAACTAACAAACCAACAAACCAACAAACCAACAAACCAAGTAACCAACAAGCCAACAAACCAACAAACCAACAAGCCAACAGGCCAACAAACCAACAAGCCAACAAGCCAACAAGCCAACAAACGAACAAACCAACAAGCCAACAAGCCAACAAACCAAAACACCAAGTAACCAAAAAGCCAACAAACTAACAAACCAACAAGCCAACAAGCCAACAAACCGACAAACCAACAAGCCAACAAACCAACAAACAAATAAACCAACAAACAAACAAACCAACAAATCAACAAACCAACAAACCAAAAAACCAACAAACCAACAAGCCAACAAGCCAAAAACCAACAAACTAACAAACCAACAAACGAACTAACCAACAAACCAACAAACCAACAAACCAACAAGCCAACAAGCCAACAAACCAACAAACCAACAAGCCAACAAGCCAACCAACCAACAAACCAACAAACCAAAAAACCAAAAAGCCAACAAACTGACAAACCAACAAGCTAACAAACCAACAAGCCAACAAGCCAACAAACCAATAAACCAACAAAGCAACAAACCGACAAACCAACAAGCCAACAAACCAACAAACAAATAAACCAACAAGCCAACCAACCAACAAACCAACAAACCAAAAAACCAAAAAGCCAACAAACTAACAAACCAACAAGCCAACAAGCCAACAAACCAACAAACCAACAAGTTAACAAGCCAACAAACCAACAAACCAACAAAGCAACAAACCAACAAACCAACAAACCAACAAACCAACAAACCAACAAGCCAACAAGCCAAGAAACCAACAAACTAACAAACCAACAAACGAACTAACCAACAAACCAACAAATCAACAAGCGAACAAGCCAACAAACCAACAAACCAACAAACCAACAAACCAAGTAACCAACAAGCCAACAAACCAACAAACCAACAAGCCAACAAGCCAACAAACCAACAAACCAACAAGCCAACAAACCAACAAACCAACAAGCGAACAAACCAACAAACCAACAAACCAAAAAACCAACAAACCAATAAACCAACAAACCAACAAACCAACAAACCAACAAGCCAACAAACCAACAAACCAACAAACCAACAAACCAAGTAACCAAAAAGCCAACAAACTAACGAACCAACAAGCCAACAAACCAACAAGCCAACAAGCCAACAAACCAACAAACCAACAAAGCAACAAACCAACAAACCAACAAACCAACAAGCCAACAAACCAACAAACCAACAAACCAACAAACCAACAAACCAAGTAACCAAAAAGCCAACAAACTAACACCCCAACAAACGAACTAAACAACAAACTAACAAGCCAACAAGCCAACAAACTAACAAACCAACAAACCAACAAACCAACAAACCAAGTAACCAACAAGCCAACAAACCAACAAACCAACAAGCCAACAGGCCAACAAACCAACAAGCCAACAAGCCAACAAGCCAACAAACGAACAAACCAACAAGCCAACAAGCCAACAAACCAAAACACCAAGTAACCAAAAAGCCAACAAACTAACAAACCAACAAGCCAACAAGCCAACAAACCGACAAACCAACAAGCCAACAAACCAACAAACAAATAATACAATAAACAAACAAACCAACAAATCAACAAACCAACAAACCAAAAAACCAACAAACCAACAAGCCAACAAGCCAAAAACCAACAAACTAACAAACCAACAAACGAACTAACCAACAAACCAACAAACCAACAAACCAACAAGCCAACAAGCCAACAAACCAACAAACCAACAAGCCAACAAGCCAACCAACCAACAAACCAACAAACCAAAAAACCAAAAAGCCAACAAACTGACAAACCAACAAGCTAACAAACCAACAAGCCAACAAGCCAACAAACCAATAAACCAACAAAGCAACAAACCGACAAACCAACAAGCCAACAAACCAACAAACAAATAAACCAACAAACAAACAAACCAACAAATCAACAAACCAACAAACCAAAAAACCAACAAACCAACAAGCCAACAAGCCAAAAACCAACAAACTAACAAACCAACAAACGAACTAACCAACAAACCAACAAACCAACAAACCAACAAGCCAACAAGCCAACAAACCAACAAACCAACAAGCCAACAAGCCAACCAACCAACAAACCAACAAACCAAAAAACCAAAAAGCCAACAAACTGACAAACCAACAAGCTAACAAACCAACAAGCCAACAAGCCAACAAACCAATAAACCAACAAAGCAACAAACCAACAAACCAACAAACCAACAAACCAACAAACCAACAAGCCAACAAGCCAACAAACCAACAAACTAACAAACCAACAAACAAACTAACCAACAAACTAACAAGCCAACAAGCCAACAAACCAACAAACCAACAAACCAACAAACCAAGTAACCAACAAGCCAACAAACCAACAAACCAACAAACCAACAAACCAACAAACCAAAAAACCAACAAACCAACAAACCAACAAACCAACAAACCAACAAGCCAGCAAACCAACAAACCAACAAACCAACAAACCAAGTAACCAAAAAGCCAACAAACTAACAAACCAACAAGCCAACAAACCAACAAACCAACAAGCCAACAAACCAACAAACCAACAAACCAACAAACCAAGTAACAAAAAAGCCAACAAACTAACAAACCAACAAACGAACTAACCAACAAACCAACATGCCAACAAGCCAACAAACCAACAAACCAACAAACCAACAAACCAACAAACCAAGTAACCAACAAGCCAACAAACCAACAAACCAACAAGCCAACAAGCCAACAAACCAACAAACCAACGAGCCAACAAACCAACAAACCAACAAGCCAACAAACCAACAAACCAACAAACCAACAAACCAACAAACCAAAAAACCAACAAACCAACAAACCAACCAACCAACAATCCAACAAGCCAACAAACCAACAAACCAACAAGCCAACAAGCCAACAAACCAACAAACCAAAAAGCCAACAAACTAACAAACCAACAAACCAACAAACCAACAAACCAACAAACCAACAAACCAACAAACCAACAAGCCAACAAACCAACAAACTAACAAACCAACAAACGAACTAACCAACAAACCAACAAGCCAACAAGCCAACAAACCAACAAACCAACAAACCAACAAACCAAGTAGCCAAAAAGAAAACAAACTAACAAACAAACAAGCCAACAAGCCAACAAACCAACAAACCAACAAACCAGCAAGCCAACAAACCAACAAACCAAAAAACCAACAAACCAACAAGCCAACAAGCCAACAAACCAACAAACTAACAAACCAACAAACGAACTAGCCAACAAACCAACAAGCCAACAAGCCAACAAACCAACAAACCAACAAACCAACAAACCAACAATCCAACAAGCCAACAAAATAACAAACCAACAAACCAACAAACCAAGTAACCAAAAAGCCAACAAACTAACAAACCAACAAACCAACAAACCAACAAGCCAACAAGCCCACAAACCAACAAAGCAACAAACCAACAAACCAACAAACCAACAAACCAACAAACCAAAAAACCAACAAACCAACAAGCCAACAAACCAACAAACTAACAAACCAACAAACGAACTAACCAACAAACCAACAAGCCAACAAGCCAACAAACCAACAAACCAACAAACCAACAAACCAAGTAGCCAAAAAGAAAACAAACTAACAAACAAACAAGCCAACAAGCCAACAAACCAACAAACCAACAAACCAGCAAGCCAACAAACCAACAAACCAAAAAACCAACAAACCAACAAGCCAACAAGCCAACAAACCAACAAACTAACAAACCAACAAACGAACTAGCCAACAAACCAACAAGCCAACAAGCCAACAAACCAACAAACCAACAAACCAACAAACTAAGTAACCAACAAGCCAACAAGCCAACAAACCAACAAACCAACAAGCCAACAAACCAACAAACCAACAAATTAATAAGCAAACAAACCAACAAACAAATAAACCAACAAACCAAGTAACCAAAAAGCCAACAAACTAACACCCCAACAAACGAACTAAACAACAAACTAACAAGCCAACAAGCCAACAAACTAACAAACCAACAAACCAACAAACCAACAAACCAAGTAACCAACAAGCCAACAAACCAACAAACCAACAAGCCAACAGGCCAACAAACCAACAAGCCAACAAGCCAACAAGCCAACAAACGAACAAACCAACAAGCCAACAAGCCAACAAACCAAAACACCAAGTAACCAAAAAGCCAACAAACTAACAAACCAACAAGCCAACAAGCCAACAAACCGACAAACCAACAAGCCAACAAACCAACAAACAAATAAACCAACAAACAAACAAACCAACAAATCAACAAACCAACAAACCAAAAAACCAACAAACCAACAAGCCAACAAGCCAAAAACCAACAAACTAACAAACCAACAAACGAACTAACCAACAAACCAACAAACCAACAAACCAACAAGCCAACAAGCCAACAAACCAACAAACCAACAAGCCAACAAGCCAACCAACCAACAAACCAACAAACCAAAAAACCAAAAAGCCAACAAACTGACAAACCAACAAGCTAACAAACCAACAAGCCAACAAGCCAACAAACCAATAAACCAACAAAGCAACAAACCGACAAACCAACAAGCCAACAAACCAACAAACAAATAAACCAACAAGCCAACCAACCAACAAACCAACAAACCAAAAAACCAAAAAGCCAACAAACTAACAAACCAACAAGCCAACAAGCCAACAAACCAACAAACCAACAAGTTAACAAGCCAACAAACCAACAAACCAACAAAGCAACAAACCAACAAACCAACAAACCAACAAACCAACAAACCAACAAGCCAACAAGCCAAGAAACCAACAAACTAACAAACCAACAAACGAACTAACCAACAAACCAACAAATCAACAAGCGAACAAGCCAACAAACCAACAAACCAACAAACCAACAAACCAAGTAACCAACAAGCCAACAAACCAACAAACCAACAAGCCAACAAGCCAACAAACCAACAAACCAACAAGCCAACAAACCAACAAACCAACAAGCGAACAAACCAACAAACCAACAAACCAAAAAACCAACAAACCAATAAACCAACAAACCAACAAACCAACAAACCAACAAGCCAACAAACCAACAAACCAACAAACCAACAAACCAAGTAACCAAAAAGCCAACAAACTAACGAACCAACAAGCCAACAAACCAACAAGCCAACAAGCCAACAAACCAACAAACCAACAAAGCAACAAACCAACAAACCAACAAACCAACAAGCCAACAAACCAACAAACCAACAAACCAACAAACCAACAAACCAAGTAACCAAAAAGCCAACAAACTAACACCCCAACAAACGAACTAAACAACAAACTAACAAGCCAACAAGCCAACAAACTAACAAACCAACAAACCAACAAACCAACAAACCAAGTAACCAACAAGCCAACAAACCAACAAACCAACAAGCCAACAGGCCAACAAACCAACAAGCCAACAAGCCAACAAGCCAACAAACGAACAAACCAACAAGCCAACAAGCCAACAAACCAAAACACCAAGTAACCAAAAAGCCAACAAACTAACAAACCAACAAGCCAACAAGCCAACAAACCGACAAACCAACAAGCCAACAAACCAACAAACAAATAAACCAACAAACAAACAAACCAACAAATCAACAAACCAACAAACCAAAAAACCAACAAACCAACAAGCCAACAAGCCAAAAACCAACAAACTAACAAACCAACAAACGAACTAACCAACAAACCAACAAACCAACAAACCAACAAGCCAACAAGCCAACAAACCAACAAACCAACAAGCCAACAAGCCAACCAACCAACAAACCAACAAACCAAAAAACCAAAAAGCCAACAAACTGACAAACCAACAAGCTAACAAACCAACAAGCCAACAAGCCAACAAACCAATAAACCAACAAAGCAACAAACCGACAAACCAACAAGCCAACAAACCAACAAACAAATAAACCAACAAACAAACAAACCAACAAATCAACAAACCAACAAACCAAAAAACCAACAAACCAACAAGCCAACAAGCCAAAAACCAACAAACTAACAAACCAACAAACGAACTAACCAACAAACCAACAAACCAACAAACCAACAAGCCAACAAGCCAACAAACCAACAAACCAACAAGCCAACAAGCCAACCAACCAACAAACCAACAAACCAAAAAACCAAAAAGCCAACAAACTGACAAACCAACAAGCTAACAAACCAACAAGCCAACAAGCCAACAAACCAATAAACCAACAAAGCAACAAACCAACAAACCAACAAACCAACAAACCAACAAACCAACAAGCCAACAAGCCAACAAACCAACAAACCAACAAACCAAGTAGCCAAAAAGAAAACAAACTAACAAACAAACAAGCCAACAAGCCAACAAACCAACAAACCAACAAACCAGCAAGCCAACAAACCAACAAACCAAAAAACCAACAAACCAACAAGCCAACAAGCCAACAAACCAACAAACTAACAAACCAACAAACGAACTAGCCAACAAACCAACAAGCCAACAAGCCAACAAACCAACAAACCAACAAACCAACAAACCAACAATCCAACAAGCCAACAAAATAACAAACCAACAAACCAACAAACCAAGTAACCAAAAAGCCAACAAACTAACAAACCAACAAACCAACACACCAACAAGCCAACAAGCCCACAAACCAACAAAGCAACAAACCAACAAACCAACAAACCAACAAACCAACAAACCAAAAAACCAACAAACCAACAAGCCAACAAACCAACAAACTAACAAACCAACAAACGAACTAACCAACAAACCAACAAGCCAACAAGCCAACAAACCAACAAACCAACAAACCAACAAACCAAGTAGCCAAAAAGAAAACAAACTAACAAACAAACAAGCCAACAAGCCAACAAACCAACAAACCAACAAACCAGCAAGCCAACAAACCAACAAACCAAAAAACCAACAAACCAACAAGCCAACAAGCCAACAAACCAACAAACTAACAAACCAACAAACGAACTAGCCAACAAACCAACAAGCCAACAAGCCAACAAACCAACAAACCAACAAACCAACAAACCAACAAACTAAGTAACCAACAAGCCAACAAGCCAACAAACCAACAAACCAACAAGCCAACAAACCAACAAACCAACAAATCAATAAGCAAACAAACCAACAAACAAATAAACCAACAAACCAAGTAACCAAAAAGCCAACAAACTAACACCCCAACAAACGAACTAAACAACAAACTAACAAGCCAACAAGCCAACAAACTAACAAACCAACAAACCAACAAACCAACAAACCAAGTAACCAACAAGCCAACAAACCAACAAACCAACAAGCCAACAGGCCAACAAACCAACAAGCCAACAAGCCAACAAGCCAACAAACGAACAAACCAACAAGCCAACAAGCCAACAAACCAAAACACCAAGTAACCAAAAAGCCAACAAACTAACAAACCAACAAGCCAACAAGCCAACAAACCGACAAACCAACAAGCCAACAAACCAACAAACAAATAAACCAACAAACAAACAAACCAACAAATCAACAAACCAACAAACCAAAAAACCAACAAACCAACAAGCCAACAAGCCAAAAACCAACAAACTAACAAACCAACAAACGAACTAACCAACAAACCAACAAACCAACAAACCAACAAGCCAACAAGCCAACAAACCAACAAACCAACAAGCCAACAAGCCAACCAACCAACAAACCAACAAACCAAAAAACCAAAAAGCCAACAAACTGACAAACCAACAAGCTAACAAACCAACAAGCCAACAAGCCAACAAACCAATAAACCAACAAAGCAACAAACCGACAAACCAACAAGCCAACAAACCAACAAACAAATAAACCAACAAGCCAACCAACCAACAAACCAACAAACCAAAAAACCAAAAAGCCAACAAACTAACAAACCAACAAGCCAACAAGCCAACAAACCAACAAACCAACAAGTTAACAAGCCAACAAACCAACAAACCAACAAAGCAACAAACCAACAAACCAACAAACCAACAAACCAACAAACCAACAAGCCAACAAGCCAAGAAACCAACAAACTAACAAACCAACAAACGAACTAACCAACAAACCAACAAATCAACAAGCGAACAAGCCAACAAACCAACAAACCAACAAACCAACAAACCAAGTAACCAACAAGCCAACAAACCAACAAACCAACAAGCCAACAAGCCAACAAACCAACAAACCAACAAGCCAACAAACCAACAAACCAACAAGCGAACAAACCAACAAACCAACAAACCAAAAAACCAACAAACCAATAAACCAACAAACCAACAAACCAACAAACCAACAAGCCAACAAACCAACAAACCAACAAACCAACAAACCAAGTAACCAAAAAGCCAACAAACTAACGAACCAACAAGCCAACAAACCAACAAGCCAACAAGCCAACAAACCAACAAACCAACAAAGCAACAAACCAACAAACCAACAAACCAACAAGCCAACAAACCAACAAACCAACAAACCAACAAACCAACAAACCAAGTAACCAAAAAGCCAACAAACTAACACCCCAACAAACGAACTAAACAACAAACTAACAAGCCAACAAGCCAACAAACTAACAAACCAACAAACCAACAAACCAACAAACCAAGTAACCAACAAGCCAACAAACCAACAAACCAACAAGCCAACAGGCCAACAAACCAACAAGCCAACAAGCCAACAAGCCAACAAACGAACAAACCAACAAGCCAACAAGCCAACAAACCAAAACACCAAGTAACCAAAAAGCCAACAAACTAACAAACCAACAAGCCAACAAGCCAACAAACCGACAAACCAACAAGCCAACAAACCAACAAACAAATAAACCAACAAACAAACAAACCAACAAATCAACAAACCAACAAACCAAAAAACCAACAAACCAACAAGCCAACAAGCCAAAAACCAACAAACTAACAAACCAACAAACGAACTAACCAACAAACCAACAAACCAACAAACCAACAAGCCAACAAGCCAACAAACCAACAAACCAACAAGCCAACAAGCCAACCAACCAACAAACCAACAAACCAAAAAACCAAAAAGCCAACAAACTGACAAACCAACAAGCTAACAAACCAACAAGCCAACAAGCCAACAAACCAATAAACCAACAAAGCAACAAACCGACAAACCAACAAGCCAACAAACCAACAAACAAATAAACCAACAAACAAACAAACCAACAAATCAACAAACCAACAAACCAAAAAACCAACAAACCAACAAGCCAACAAGCCAAAAACCAACAAACTAACAAACCAACAAACGAACTAACCAACAAACCAACAAACCAACAAACCAACAAGCCAACAAGCCAACAAACCAACAAACCAACAAGCCAACAAGCCAACCAACCAACAAACCAACAAACCAAAAAACCAAAAAGCCAACAAACTGACAAACCAACAAGCTAACAAACCAACAAGCCAACAAGCCAACAAACCAATAAACCAACAAAGCAACAAACCAACAAACCAACAAACCAACAAACCAACAAACCAACAAGCCAACAAGCCAACAAACCAACAAACTAACAAACCAACAAACAAACTAACCAACAAACTAACAAGCCAACAAGCCAACAAACCAACAAACCAACAAACCAACAAACCAAGTAACCAACAAGCCAACAAACCAACAAACCAACAAACCAACAAACCAACAAACCAAAAAACCAACAAACCAACAAACCAACAAACCAACAAACCAACAAGCCAGCAAACCAACAAACCAACAAACCAACAAACCAAGTAACCAAAAAGCCAACAAACTAACAAACCAACAAGCCAACAAACCAACAAACCAACAAGCCAACAAACCAACAAACCAACAAACCAACAAACCAAGTAACAAAAAAGCCAACAAACTAACAAACCAACAAACGAACTAACCAACAAACCAACATGCCAACAAGCCAACAAACCAACAAACCAACAAACCAACAAACCAACAAACCAAGTAACCAACAAGCCAACAAACCAACAAACCAACAAGCCAACAAGCCAACAAACCAACAAACCAACGAGCCAACAAACCAACAAACCAACAAGCCAACAAACCAACAAACCAACAAACCAACAAACCAACAAACCAAAAAACCAACAAACCAACAAACCAACCAACCAACAATCCAACAAGCCAACAAACCAACAAACCAACAAGCCAACAAGCCAACAAACCAACAAACCAAAAAGCCAACAAACTAACAAACCAACAAACCAACAAACCAACAAACCAACAAACCAACAAACCAACAAACCAACAAGCCAACAAACCAACAAACTAACAAACCAACAAACGAACTAACCAACAAACCAACAAGCCAACAAGCCAACAAACCAACAAACCAACAAACCAACAAACCAAGTAGCCAAAAAGAAAACAAACTAACAAACAAACAAGCCAACAAGCCAACAAACCAACAAACCAACAAACCAGCAAGCCAACAAACCAACAAACCAAAAAACCAACAAACCAACAAGCCAACAAGCCAACAAACCAACAAACTAACAAACCAACAAACGAACTAGCCAACAAACCAACAAGCCAACAAGCCAACAAACCAACAAACCAACAAACCAACAAACCAACAATCCAACAAGCCAACAAAATAACAAACCAACAAACCAACAAACCAAGTAACCAAAAAGCCAACAAACTAACAAACCAACAAACCAACAAACCAACAAGCCAACAAGCCCACAAACCAACAAAGCAACAAACCAACAAACCAACAAACCAACAAACCAACAAACCAAAAAACCAACAAACCAACAAGCCAACAAACCAACAAACTAACAAACCAACAAACGAACTAACCAACAAACCAACAAGCCAACAAGCCAACAAACCAACAAACCAACAAACCAACAAACCAAGTAGCCAAAAAGAAAACAAACTAACAAACAAACAAGCCAACAAGCCAACAAACCAACAAACCAACAAACCAGCAAGCCAACAAACCAACAAACCAAAAAACCAACAAACCAACAAGCCAACAAGCCAACAAACCAACAAACTAACAAACCAACAAACGAACTAGCCAACAAACCAACAAGCCAACAAGCCAACAAACCAACAAACCAACAAACCAACAAACCAACAAACTAAGTAACCAACAAGCCAACAAGCCAACAAACCAACAAACCAACAAGCCAACAAACCAACAAACCAACAAATCAATAAGCAAACAAACCAACAAACAAATAAACCAACAAACCAAAAAACCAACAAACCAACAAACCAACAAGCCAACAAGCCAACAAAC
Source organism: Atherix ibis (assembly GCA_958298945.1). Classification (NCBI taxonomy): domain Eukaryota; kingdom Metazoa; phylum Arthropoda; class Insecta; order Diptera; family Athericidae; genus Atherix; species Atherix ibis. The sequence goes on from OY282608.1 coordinate 22,836,807, forward strand.
CAACAAACGAACAAAGTAACAAACCAACAAACCAACAAAGCAACAAGCCAACAAGCCAACAAACCAACAAACCAACAAGCCAACAAACCAACAAACCAACAAGCCAACAAGCCAACAAACCAACAAACCAAGTAACCAAAAAGCCAACAAACTAACAAACCAACAAGCCAACAAGCCAACAAACCAACAAACCAACAAACCAACAAACCAACAAGCCAACAAACCAACAAACAAATAAACCAACAAACCAACAAACCAACAAACCAACAAACCAACAAACCAACAAACCAAAAAACCAACAAACCAACAAGCCAACAAGCCAACAAACCAACAAACTAACAAACCAACAAACGAACTAACCAACAAACCAACAAACCAACAAACCAACAAACCAACAAGCCAATAAGCCAACAAACCAACAAACCAACAAGCCAACCAACCAACAAACCAACAAACCAAAAAACCAAAAAGCCAACAAACTAACAAACCAACAAGCCGACAAACCAACAAGCCAACAAGCCAACAAACCAACAAACCAACAAAGCAACAAACCAACAAACCAACAAACCAACAAACCAACAAACCAACAAACCAACAAGCCAACAAGCCAACAAACCAACAAACTAACAAAGTAACAAACGAACTAACCAACAAACCAACAAGCCAACAAGCCAACAAACCAACAAACCAACAAACCAACAAACCAAGTAACCAACAAACCAACAAACCAACAAGCCAACAAACCAACAAACCAACAAACCAACAAGCCAACAAACCAACAAACCAACAAGCCAACAAACCAACAAACCAACAAACCAAAAAACCAACAAACCAACAAACCAACAAACCAACAAACCAACAAACCAACAAACCAACAAACCAACAAGCCAACAAACCAACAAACCAACAAACCAACAAACCAAGTAACCAAAGAGCCAACAAACTAACAAACCAACAAGCCAACAAACCAACAAGCCAACAAGCCAGCAAACCAACAAACCAACAAAGCAACAAAGCAACAAAGCAACAAACCAACAAACCAACAAACCAACAAGCCAACAAACCAACAAACCAAGTAACCCAAAAGCCAACAAACTAACAAATCAACAAGCCAACAAGCCAACAAACCAACAAGCCCACAAACCAACAAACCAACAAAGCAACAAGCCAACAAGCCAACAAACCAACAAACCAACAAGCCAACAAACCCACAAACCAAGTAACCTAAAAGCCAACAAACTAACAAACCAACAAGCCAACAAGCCATCAAGCCAACAAACCAACAAAACAACAAGCCAACAAACCAACAAACAAATAAACCAACAAACCAACAAACCAACAAATCAACAAACCAACAAACCAACAAACCAAAAAACCAACAAACCAACAAGCCAACAAGCCAACAAACCAACAAACTAACAAACCAACAAACGAACTAACCAACAAACCAACAAACCAACAAACCAACAAGCCAACAAGCCAACAAACCAACAAACCAACAAGCCAACAAACCAACAAACCAACAAACCAACACACCAACAAACCAACAAACCAACAAACCAACAAACCAACAAACCAACAAACCAAGTAACCAAAAAGCCAACAAACTAACAAACCAACAAGCCAACAAGCCAACAAACCAACAAACCAACAAACCAACAAACCAACAAGCCAACAAACCAACAAACCAACAAACCAACAAACCAACAAACCAAGTAACCAAAAAGCCAACAAACTAACAAACCAACAAGCCAACAAGCCAACGAACCAATAAACCAACAAACCAAAAACCAACAAACCCACAAACCAACAAACCAAGTAACCAAAAAGCCAACAAACTAACAAACCAACAAGCCAACAAACCAACAAACCAACAAACCAACAAAGCAACAAGCCAACAAACCAACAAACCAACAAGCCAACAAACCAACAAACCAACAAGCGAACAAGCCAACAAACCAACAAACCAACAAACCAAGTAACCAAAAAGCCAACAAACTAACAAACCAACAAGCCAAAAAGCCAACAAACCAACAAACCAACAAATCAAAAAACCAACAAACCAATAAGCCAACAAGCCAACAAACCAACAAACTAACAAACCAACAAACGAACTAACCAACAAACCAACAAACCAACAAACCAACAAGCCAACAAGCCAACAAACCAACAAACCAACAAGCCAACAAACCAACAAACCAACAAACCAAAAACCAAAAAGCCAACAAACTAACAAACCAACAAGCCAACAAACCAACAAGCCAACAAGCCAACAAACCAACAAACCAACAAACCAACAAACCAACAAAGTAACAAACCAACAAGCCAACAAGCCAACAAACCAACAAACTAACAAACCTACAAACGAACTAACCAACAAACCAACAAGCCAACAAACCAACAAACCAACAAACCAACAAACCAACAAACCAACAAACCAACAAACCAACAAACCAAGTAACCAACAAGCCAACAAACCAACAAACCAACAAGCCAACAAGCCAACAAACCAACAAACCAACAAGCCAACAAGCCAACAAACCAACAAGGCAACAAACCAACAAACCAACAAACCAAAAAACGAACAAACCAACAAACCAACAAACCAACAAACCAACAAACCAACAAGTCAACAAACCAACAAACCAACAAACCAACAAACCAACAAACCAAGCAACCAAAAACCCAACAAACTAACAAACCAACAAGCCAACAAGCCAACAAACCAACAAGCCAACAAACCAACAAACCAACAAAGCAACAAGCCAACAAGCCAACAAACCAACAAACCAACAAGCCAACAAACCAACAAACCAACAAGCCAACAAGCCAACAAACCAACAAACCAAGTAACCAAAAAGCCAACAAACTAACAAACCAACAAGCCAACAAGCCAACAAACCAACAAACCAACAAACCAACAAACCAACAAACCAACAAACCAAAAAACCAACAAACCAACAAGCCAACAAGCCAACAAATCAACAAACCAACAAGCCAACAAACCAACAAACCAACAAACCAAAAACCAAAAAGCCAACAAACTAACAAACCAACAAGCCAACAAACCAACAAGCCAACAAGCCAACAAACCAACAAACCAACAAACCAACAAACCAACAAAGTAACAAACCAACAAACCAACAAACCAACAAGCCAACAAGCCAACAAACCAACAAACTAACAAACCAACAAACCAACAAACCAACAAACCAACAAACCAACAAACCAACAAACCAAGTAACCAACAAGCCAACAAACCAACAAACCAACAAGCCAACAAGCCAACAAACCAACAAACCGACAAGCCAACAAGCCAACAAACCAACAAGCCAACAAACTAACAAACCAACAAACGAACTAACCAACAAACCAATAAGCCAACAAGCCAACAAACCAACAAAACAACAAACCAACAAACCAAGTAACCAACAAGCCAACAAACCAACAAACCAACAAACCAACAAGCCAACAAACCAACAAACCAACAAGCCAACAAAGCAACAAACCAACAAACCAGAAAACCAACAAACCAACAAACCAACAAACCAACAAACCAACAACCCAACAAACCAACAAACCGACAAACCAAGTAACCAAAAAGCCAACAAACTAACAAACCAACAAGCCAACAAACCAACAAGCCAACAAGCCAACAAACCAACAAACCAACAAAGCAACAAACCAACAAACCAACAAACCAACAAGCCAACAAACCAACAAACCAACAAACCAACAAACCAACAAACCAAGTAACCAGAAAGCCAACAAACTAACAAACCAAAAAGTCAACAAGCCAACAAACCAACAAGCCAACAAACCAACAAACCAACAAAGCAACAAGCCAACAAGCCAAAAAATCAACAAACCAACAAGCCAACAAACCAACAAACCAACAAGCCAACAAGCCAACAAGCCAACAAACCAACAAACCAACAAACCAAGCAACCAAAAAGCCAACAAACTAACAAACCAACAAGCCAACAAGCTAACAAACCAACAAAACAACAAACCAACAAACCAAGTAACCAACAAGCCAACAAACCAACAAACCAACAAACCAACAAGCCAACAAACCAACAAACCAACAAGCCAACAAACCAACAAACCAACAAACCAGAAAACCAACAAACCAACAACCCAACAAACCAACAAACCGACAAACCAAGTAACCAAAAAGCCAACAAACTAACAAACCAACAAGCCAACAAACCAACAAACCAACAAGCCAACAAGCCAACAAACCAACAAACCAACAAAGCAACAAACCAACAAACCAGCAAACCAACAAGCCAACAAACCAACAAACCAACAAACCAACAAACCAAGTAACCAGAAAGCCAACAAACTAACAAACCGAAAAGTCAACAAGCCAACAAACCAACAAGCCAACAAACCAACAAACCAACAAAGCAACAAGCCAACAAGCCAAAAAATCAACAAACCAACAAGCCAACAAACCAACAAACCAACAAGCCAACAAGCCAGCAAGCCAACAAACCAACAAACCAACAAACCAAGCAACCAAAAAGCCAACAAACTAACAAACCAACAAGCCAACAAGCTAACAAACCAACAAACCAACAAACCAACAAGCCAACAAACCAACAAACAAATAAACCAACAAACTAACAAACCAACAAACCAAGAAACCAACAAACCAAAAAACCAACAAACCAACAAGCCAACAAGCCAACAAACCAACAAACTAACAAACCAACAAACGAACTAACCAACAAACCAACAAACCAACAAACCAACAAGCCAACAAGCCAACAAACCAACAAACCAACAAGCCCACAAACCAACAAACCAACAAACCAACAAAACAACAAAGCAACAAACCAAGTAACTAAAAAGCCAACAAACTAACAAACCAACAGGCCAACAAGCCAACCAACCAACAAACCAACAAACTAACAAACCAACAAGCCAACAAACCAACAAGCCAACAAGCCAACAAACCAACAAACCAACAAACCAACAAACCAACAAAGTAACAAACCAACAAACCAACAAACCAACAAGCCAACAAGCCAACAAACCAACAAACTAACAAACCTACAAACGAACTAACCAACAAACCAACAAGCCAACAAACCAACAAACCAACAAACCAACAAACCAACAAACCAACAAACCAACAAACCAACAAACCAACAAACCAACAAACCAAGTAACCAATAAGCCAACAAACCAACAAACCAACAAGCCAACAAGCCAACAAACCAACAAACCAACAAGCCAACAAGCCAACAAACCAACAAGGCAACAAACCAACAAACCAACAAACCAAAAAACGAACAAACCAACAAACCAACAAACCAACAAACCAACAAACCAACAAGTCAACAAACCAACAAACCAACAAACCAACAAACCAAGCAACCAAAAACCCAACAAACTAACAAACCAACAAGCCAACAAGCCAACAAACCAACAAGCCAACAAACCAACAAACCAACAAAGCAACAAGCCAACAAGCCAACAAACCAACAAACCAACAAGCCAACAAACCAACAAACCAACAAGCCAACAAGCCAACAAACCAACAAACCAAGTAACCAAAAAGCCAACAAACTAACAAACCAACAAGCCAACAAGCCAACAAACCAACAAACCAACAAACCAACAAACCAACAAACCAACAAACCAACAAACCAAAAAACCAACAAACCAACATGCCAACAAGCCAACAAATCAACAAACTAACAAACCAACAAACGAACTAACCAACAAACCAACAAACCAACAAACCAACAAGCCAACAAGCCAACAAACCAACAAACCAACAAGCCAACAAACCAACAAACCAACAAACCAAAAAACCAAAAAGCCAACAAACTAACAAACCAACAAGCCAACAAACCAACAAGCCAACAAGCCAACAAACCAACAAACCAACAAAGCAACAAACCAACAAACCAACAAACTAACAAACCAACAAACCAACAAGCCAACAAACTAACAAACCAACAAACGAACTAACCAACAAACCAATAAGCCAACAAGCCAACAAACCAACAAAACAACAAACCAACAAACCAAGTAACCAACAAGCCAACAAACCAACAAACCAACAAACCAACAAGCCAACAAACCAACAAACCAACAAGCCAACAAACCAACAAACCAACAAACCAGAAAACCAACAAACCAACAAACCAACAAACCAACAAACAAACAAACCAACAACCCAACAAACCAACAAACCGACAAACCAAGTAACCAAAAAGCCAACAAACTAACAAACCAACAAGCCAACAAACCAACAAGCCAACAAGCCAACAAACCAACAAACCAACAAAGCAACAAACCAACAAACCAACAAACCAACAAGCCAACAAACCAACAAACCAACAAACCAACAAACCAAGTAACCAGAAAGCCAACAAACTAACAAACCAAAAAGTCAACAAGCCAACAAACCAACAAGCCAACAAACCAACAAACCAACAAAGCAACAAGCCAACAAGCCAAAAAATCAACAAACCAACAAGCCAACAAACCAACAAACCAACAAGCCAACAAGCCAACAAGCCAACAAACCAACAAACCAACAAACCAAGCAACCAAAAAGCCAACAAACTAACAAACCAACAAGCCAACAAGCTAACAAACCAACAAACCAACAAACCAACAAGCCAACAAACCAACAAACAAATAAACCAACAAACTAACAAACCAACAAACCAAGAAACCAACAAACCAAAAAACCAACAAACCAACAAGCCAACAAGCCAACAAACCAACAAACTAACAAACCAACAAACGAACTAACCAACAGACCAACAAACCAACAAATCAACAAGCCAACAAGCCAACAAGCCAACAAACCAACAAACCAACAAGCCCACAAACCAACAAACCAACAAACCAACAAAACAACAAAGCAACAAACCAAGTAACTAAAAAGCCAACAAACTAACAAACCAACAGGCCAACAAGCCAACCAACCAACAAACCAACAAACCAACAAAGTAACAAACCAACAAACCAACAAACCAACAAGCCAACAAGCCAACAAACCAACAAACTAACAAACCTACAAACGAACTAACCAACAAACCAACAAGCCAACAAGCCAACAAGCCAACAAACCGACAAACCAACAAACCAACAAACCAACAAACAAAGTAACCAACAAGCCAACAAACCAACAAACCAACAAGCCAACAAGCCAACAAACCAACAAACCAACAAGCCAACAAACCAACAAACCAACAAGGCAACAAACCAACAAACCAACAAACCAAAAAACCAACCAACCAACAAACCAACAAACCAACAAACCAACAAGTCAACAAACCAACAAACCAACAAACCAAGCAACCAAAAACCCAACAAACTAACAAACCAACAAGCCAACAAGCCAACAAACCAACAAGCCAACAAACCAACAAACCAACAAAGCAACAAGCAAACAAGCCAACAAACCAACAAACCAACAAGCCAACAAACCAACAAACCAACAAGCCAACAAGCCAATAAACCAACAAACCAAGTAACCAAAAAGCCAACAAACTAACAAACCAACAAGCCAACAAGCTAACAAACCAACAAACCAACAAACCAACAAACCAACTAACCAACAAACCAACAAACCAACAAACCAACAAACCAAAAAACCAACAAACCAACAAGCCAACAAGCCAACAAATCAACAAACTAACAAACCAACAAACAAACTAACCAACAAACCAACAAACAAACAAACCAACAAGCCAACAAGCCAACAAACCAACAAACCAACAAGCCAACAAACCAACAAATCAACAAACCAAAAAACCAAAAATCCAACAAACTAACAAACCAACAAGCCAACAAACCAACAAGCCAACAAGCCAACAAACCAACAAACCAACAAAGCAACAAACCAACAAACCAACAAACAAACAAACCAACAAACCAACAAGCCAACAAACTAACAAACCAACAAACGTACTAGCCAACAAACCAACAAGCCAACAAGCCAACAAACAAACAAAACAACAAACCAACAAACCAAGTAACCAACAAGCCAACAAACCAACAAACCAACAAACCAACAAACCAACAAAGCAACAAGCCAACAAGCCAACAAACCAACAAACCAACAAGCCAACAAACCAACAAACCAACAAGCCAACAAACCAACAAACCAACAAACCAACAAACCAAAAAACCAACAAACCAACAAGCCAACAAGCCAACAAACCAACAAACTAACAAACCAACAAACGAACTAACCAAGAAACCAACAAACCAACAAACCAACAAGCCAACAAGCCAACAAACCAACAAACCAACAAACCAACAAGCCAACAAGCCAACAAACCAACAAACCAAAAAACCAACAAGCCAACAAACCAACAAACCAACAAACCAACAAACCAAGTAACCAAAACGCCAACAAACTAACAAACCAACAAGCCAACAAGCCAACAAACCAACAAACCAACAAACCAACAACCAACAAACCAACAAACCAACAAACCAAGTAACCAAAAAGCCAACAAACTAACAAACCAATAAGCCAACAAGCCAACAAACCAACAAACCAACAAAGCAACAAGCCAACAAGCCAACAAACCAACAAACCAACAAGCCAACAAACCAACAAACCAACAAGCCAACAAGCCAACAAACCAACAAACCAACAAACCAACAAACCAAGTAACCAAAAGCCAACAAACTAACAAACCAACAAGCCAAAAAGCCAACAAACCAACAAACCAACAAACCAACAAGCCAACAAACCAACAAACAAATAAACCAACAAACCAACAAACCAACAAACCAACAAACCAACAAACCAACAAACCAAAAAACCAACAAACCAACAAGCCAACAAGCCAACAAACCAACAAACTAACAAACCAAAAAGACAACAAACTAACAAACCAACAAGCCAACAAACCAACAACCAACAAACCAACAAACCAACAAGCCAAGTAACCAAAAAGCCAACAAACTAACAAACCAATAAGCCAACAAGCCAACAAACCAACAAACCAACAAAGCAACAAGCCAACAAGCCAACAAACCAATAAACCAACAAGCCAACAAACCAACAAACCAACAAGCCAACAAGCCAACAAACCAACAAACCAACAAACCAACAAACCAACAAACCAAGTAACCAAAAGCCAACAAACTAACAAACCAACAAGCCAAAAAGCCAACAAACCAACAAACCAACAAACCAACAAACCAACAAGCCAACAAACCAACAAACAAATAAACCAACAAACCAACAAACCAACAAACCAACAAACCAACAAACCAAAAAACCACCAAACCAACAAGCCAACAAGCCAACAAACCAACAAACTAACAAACCAAAAAGACAACAAACCAACCAACCAACAAACCAACAAACCAACAAACCAACAAGTAAACAAACCAACAAACCAACAAACCAAGCAACCAAAAACCCAACAAACTAACAAACTAACAAGCCAACAAGCCAACAAACCAACAAGCCAACAAACCAACAAACCAACAAAGCAACAAGCCAACAAGCCAACAAACCAACAAATCAACAAGCCAACAAACCAACAAAACAACAAGCCAACAAGCCAATAAACCAACAAACCAAGTAACCAAAAAGCCAACAAACTAACAAACCAACAAGCCAACAAGCCAACAAGCCAACAAACCAACAAACCAACAAACCAACAAACCAACAAACCAACAAACCAACAAACCAACAAACAAACAAAACAACAAACCAAAAAACCAACAAACCAACAAGCCAACAAGCCAACAAATCAACAAACTAACAAACCAACAAACAAACTAACCAACAAACCAACAAACAAACAAACCAACAAGCCAACAAGCCAACAAACCAACAAACCAAGAAGCCAACAAACCAACAAACCAACAAACCAAAAAACCAAAAAGCCAACAAACTAACAAACCAACAAGCCAACAAACCAACAAGCCAACAAGCCAACAAACCAACAAACCAACAAAGCAACAAACCAACAAACCAACAAACCAACAAACCAACAAACCAACAAGCCAACAAACAAACAAACCAAAAAACGAACTAGCCAACAAACCAACAAGCCAACAAGCCAACAAACAAACAAAACAACAAACCAACAAACCAAGTAACCAACAAGCCAACAAACCAACAAACCAACAAACCAACAAACCAACAAAGCAACAAGCCAACAAGCCAACAAACCAACAAACCAACAAGCCAACAAACCAACAAACCAACAAGCCAACAAGCCAACAAACCAACAAACTAACAAACCAACAAACGAACTAACCAACAAACCAACAAACCAACAAACCAACAAGCCAACAAGCCAACAAACCAACAAACCAACAAGCCAACATACCAACAAACCAACAAACCAACAAACCAACAAACCAACAAACCAAGTAACTAAAAAGCCAACAAACTAACAAACCAACAAGCCAACAAGCCAACAAACCAACAAACCAACAAACCAACAAGCCAACAAACCAACAAACCAACAAACCAACAATCCAAGTAACCAAAAAGCCAACAAACTAACAAACCAACAAGCCAACAAGCCAACAAACCAACAAACCAACAAACCAACAACCAACAAACCAACAAACCAACAAACCAAGTAACCAAAAAGCCAACAAACTAACAAACCAATAAGCCAACAAGCCAACAAACCAACAAACCAACAAAGCAACAAGCCAACAAGCCAACAAACCAACAAACCAACAAGCCAACAAACCAACAAACCATCAAGCCAACAAGCCGACAAACCAACAAACCAACAAACCAACAAACTAACAAACCAAGTAACCAAAAGCCAACAAACTAACAAACCAACAAGCCAAAAAGCCAACAAACCAACAAACCAACAAACCAACAAGCCAACAAACCAACAAACAAATAAACCAACAAACCAACAAACCAACAAACCGACAAACCAACAAACCAAAAAACCAACAAACCAACAAGCCAACAAGCCAACAAACTAACAAACCAAAAAGACAACAAACCAACCAACCAACAAACCAACAAACCAACAAACCAACAAGTCAACAAACCAACAAACCAACAAACCAAGCAACCAAAAACCCAACAAACTAACAAACCAACAAGCCAACAAGCCAACAAACCAACAAGCCAACAAACCAACAAACCAACAAAGCAACAAGCCAACAAGCCAACAAACCAACAAATCAACAAGCCAACAAACCAACAAACCAACAAGCCAACAAGCCAATAAACCAACAAACCAAGTAACCAAAAAGCCAACAAACTAACAAACCAACAAGCCAACAAGTCAACAAACCAACAAACCAACAAACCAACAAACCAACAAACCAACAAACCAACAAACCAACAAACCAACAAAACAACAAACCAAAAAACCAACAAACCAACAAGCCAACAAGCCAACAAATCAACAAACTAACAAACCAACAAACAAACTAACCAACAAACCAACAAACAAACAAACCAACAAGCCAACAAGCCAACAAACCAACAAACCAACAAGCCAACAAACCAACAAACCAAAAAACCAAAAAGCCAACAAACTAACAAACCAACAAGCCAACAAACCAACAAGCCAACAAGCCAACAAACCAACAAACCAACAAAGCAACAAACCAACAAACCAACAAACCAACAAACCAACAAACCAACAAACCAACAAGCCAACAAACTAACAAACCAAAAAACGAACTAGCCAACAAACCAACAAGCCAACAAGCCAACAAACAAACAAAACAACAAACCAACAAACCAAGTAACCAACAAGCCAACAAACCAACAAACCAACAAACCAACAAACCAACAAAGCAACAAGCCAACAAGCCAACAAACCAACAAACCAACAAGCCAACAAACCAACAAACCAACAAGCCAACAAACCAACAAACCAACAAACCAACAAACCAAAAAACCAACAAACCAACAAGCCAACAAGCCAACAAACCAACAAACTAACAAACCAACAAACGAACTAACCAACAAACCAACAAACCAACAAACCAACAAGCCAACAAGCCAACAAACCAACAAACCAACAAGCCAATATACCAACAAACCAACAAACCAACAAACCAAGTAACTAAAAAGCCAACAAACTAACAAACCAACAAGCCAACAAGCCAACAAACCAACAAACCAACAAACCAACAAGCCAACAAACCAACAAACCAACAAACCAACAAACCAAGTAACCAAAAAGCCAACAAACTAACAAACCAACAAGCCAACAAGCCAACAAACCAACAAACCAACAAACCAACAACCAACAAACCAACAAACCAACAAACCAAGTAACCAAAAAGCCAACAAACTAACAAACCAATAAGCCAACAAGCCAACAAACCAACAAACCAACAAAGCAACAAGCCAACAAGCCAACAAACCAACAAACCAACAAGCCAACAAACCAACAAACCAACAAACCAAGAAACCAACAAACCAAGTAACCAAAAGCCAACAAACTAACAAACCAACAAGCCAAAAAGCCAACAAACCAACAAACCAACAAACCAACAAGCCAACAAACCAACAAACAAATAAACCAACAAACCAACAAACCAACAAACCAACAAAACAACAAACCAAAAAACCAACAAACCAACAAGCCAACAAGCCAACAAACCAACAAACTAACAAACCAAAAAGACAACAAACTAACAAACCAACAAGCCAACAAACCAACAAGCCAACAAGCCAACAAACCAAAAAACCAACAAAGTAACAAATCAACAAACCAACAAACCAACAAGCCAACAAGCCAACAAACCAACAAGCCAACAAGCCAACAAACCAACAAACCAACAAACCAACAAACCAACAACCAAGTAAGCAACAAGCCAACAAACCAACAAACCAACAAGCCAACAAGCCAACAAACCAACAAACCAACAAACCAACAAACCAAGTAACCAAAAAGCCAACAAACTAACAAACCAATAAGCCAACAAGCCAACAAACCAACAAACCAACAAAGCAACAAGCCAACAAGCCAACAAACCAACAAACCAACAAGCCAACAAACCAACAAACCAACAAGCCAACAAGCCAACAAACCAACAAACCAACAAACCAACAAACCAAGTAACCAAAAGCCAACAAACTAACAAACCAACAAGCCAAAAAGCCAACAAACCAACAAACCAACAAACCAAAAAGACAACAAACTAACAAACCAACAAGCCAACAAACCAACAACCAACAAACCAACAAACCAACAAACCAAGTAACCAAAAAGCCAACAAACTAACAAACCAATAAGCCAACAAGCCAACAACCAACAAACCAACAAAGCAACAAGCCAACAAGCCAACAAACCAATAAACCAACAAGCCAACAAACCAACAAACCAACAAACCAACAAACCAACAAACCAAGTAACCAAAAGCCAACAAACTAACAAACCAACAAGCCAAAAAGCCAACAAACCAACAAACCAACAAACCAACAAGCCAACAAACCAACAAACAAATAAACCAACAAACCAACAAACCAACAAACCAACAAACCAACAAACCAAAAAACCAACAAACCAACAAGCCAACAAGCCAACAAACCAACAAACTAACAAACCAAAAAGACAACAAACCAACCAACCAACAAACCAACAAACCAACAAACCAACAAGTCAACAAACCAACAAACCAACAAACCAAGCAACCAAAAACCCAACAAACTAACAAACTAACAATGCAACAAGCCAACAAACCAACAAGCCAACAAACCAACAAACCAACAAAGCAACAAGCCAACAAGCCAACAAACCAACAAATCAACAAGCCAACAAACCAACAAACCAACAAGCCAACAAGCCAATAAACCAACAAACCAAGTAACCAAAAAGCCAACAAACTAACAAACCAACAAGCCAACAAGCCAACAAACCAACAAACCAACAAACCAACAAACCAACAAACCAACAAACCAACAAACCAACAAACCAACAAAACAACAAACCAAAAAACCAACAAACCAACAAGCCAACAAGCCAACAAATCAACAAACTAACAAACCAACAAACAAACTAACCAACAAACCAACAAACAAACAAACCAACAAGCCAACAAGCCAACAAACCAACAAACCAACAAGCCAACAAACCAACAAACCAACAAACCAAAAAACCAAAAAGCCAACAAACTAACAAACCAACAAGCCAACAAACCAACAAGCCAACAAGCCAACAAACCAACAAACCAACAAAGCAACAAACCAACAAACCAACAAACCAACAAACCAACAAACCAACAAACCAACAAGCCAACAAACTAACAAACCAAAAAACGAACTAGCCAACAAACCAACAAGTCAACAAGCCAACAAACAAACAAAACAACAAACCAACAAACCAAGTAACCAACAAGCCAACAAACCAACAAACCAACAAATCAACAAACCAACAAACCAACAAAGCAACAAGCCAACAAGCCAACAAACCAACAAACCAACAAGCCAACAAACCAACAAACCAACAAGCCAGCAAACCAACAAACCAACAAACCAACAAACCAAAAAACTAACAAACCAACAAACCAACAAACCAACAAACCAACAAAGTAACAAACCAACAAGCCAACAAGCCAACAAACCAACAAACTAACAAACCTACAAACGAACTAACCAACAAACCAACAAGCCAACAAACCAACAAACCAACAAACCAACAAACCAACAAACCAACAAACCAACAAACCAACAAACCAAGTAACCAACAAGCCAACAAACCAACAAACCAACAAGCCAACAAGCCAACAAACCAACAAACCAACAAGCCAACAAGCCAACAAACCAACAAGGCAACAAACCAACAAACCAACAAACCAAAAAACGAACAAACCAACAAACCAACAAACCAACAAACCAACAAACCAACAAGTCAACAAACCAACAAACCAACAAACCAACAAACCAACAAACCAAGCAACCAAAAACCCAACAAACTAACAAACCAACAAGCCAACAAGCCAACAAACCAACAAACCAACAAACCAACAAACCAACAAACCAACAAACCAAAAAACCAACAAACCAACAAGCCAACAAGCCAACAAATCAACAAACCAACAAGCCAACAAACCAACAAACCAACAAACCAAAAACCAAAAAGCCAACAAACTAACAAACCAACAAGCCAACAAACCAACAAGCCAACAAGCCAACAAACCAACAAACCAACAAACCAACAAACCAACAAAGTAACAAACCAACAAACCAACAAACCAACAAGCCAACAAGCCAACAAACCAACAAACTAACAAACCTACAAACGAACTAACCAACAAACCAACAAGCCAACAAACCAACAAACCAACAAACCAACAAACCAACAAACCAACAAACCAACAAACCAACAAACCAACAAGCCAACAAACCAACAAACCAACAAACCAAAAAACCAAAAAGCCAACAAACTAACAAACCAACAAGCCAACAAACCAACAAGCCAACAAGCCAACAAACCAACAAACCAACAAAGCAACAAACCAACAAACCAACAAACCAACAAACCAACAAACCAACAAACCAACAAGCCAACAAACTAACAAACCAAAAAACGAACTAGCCAACAAACCAACAAGTCAACAAGCCAACAAACAAACAAAACAACAAACCAACAAACCAAGTAACCAACAAGCCAACAAACCAACAAACCAACAAATCAACAAACCAACAAACCAACAAAGCAACAAGCCAACAAGCCAACAAACCAACAAACCAACAAGCCAACAAACCAACAAACCAACAAGCCAACAAACCAACAAACCAACAAACCAACAAACCAAAAAACTAACAAACCAACAAACCAACAAACCAACAAACCAACAAAGTAACAAACCAACAAGCCAACAAGCCAACAAACCAACAAACTAACAAACCTACAAACGAACTAACCAACAAACCAACAAGCCAACTAACCAACAAACCAACAAACCAACAAACCAACAAACCAACAAACCAACAAACCAACAAACCAAGTAACCAACAAGCCAACAAACCAACAAACCAACAAGCCAACAAGCCAACAAACCAACAAACCAACAAGCCAACAAGCCAACAAACCAACAAGGCAACAAACCAACAAACCAACAAACCAAAAAACGAACAAACCAACAAACCAACAAACCAACAAACCAACAAACCAACAAGTCAACAAACCAACAAACCAACAAACCAACAAACCAACAAACCAAGCAACCAAAAACCCAACAAACTAACAAACCAACAAGCCAACAAGCCAACAAACCAACAAGCCAACAAACCAACAAACCAACAAAGCAACAAGCCAACAAGCCAACAAACCAACAAACCAACAAGCCAACAAACCAACAAACCAACAAGCCAACAAGCCAACAAACCAACAAACCAAGTAACCAAAAAGCCAACAAACTAACAAACCAACAAGCCAACAAGCCAACAAACCAACAAACCAACAAACCAACAAACCAACAAACCAACAAACCAAAAAACCAACAAACCAACAAGCCAACAAGCCAACAAATCAACAAACCAACAAGCCAACAAACCAACAAACCAACAAACCAAAAACCAAAAAGCCAACAAACTAACAAACCAACAAGCCAACAAACCAACAAGCCAACAAGCCAACAAACCAACAAACCAACAAACCAACAAACCAACAAAGTAACAAACCAACAAACCAACAAACCAACAAGCCAACAAGCCAACAAACCAACAAACTAACAAACCTACAAACGAACTAACCAACAAACCAACAAGCCAACAAACCAACAAACCAACAAACCAACAAACCAACAAACCAACAAACCAACAAACCAAGTAACCAACAAGCCAACAAACCAACAAACCAACAAGCCAACAAGCCAACAAACCAACAAACCGACAAGCCAACAAGCCAACAAACCAACAAGCCAACAAACTAACAAACCAACAAACGAACTAACCAACAAACCAATAAGCCAACAAGCCAACAAACCAACAAAACAACAAACCAACAAACCAAGTAACCAACAAGCCAACAAACCAACAAACCAACAAACCAACAAGCCAACAAACCAACAAACCAACAAGCCAACAAAGCAACAAACCAACAAACCAGAAAACCAACAAACCAACAAACCAACAAACCAACAAACCAACAACCCAACAAACCAACAAACCGACAAACCAAGTAACCAAAAAGCCAACAAACTAACAAACCAACAAGCCAACAAACCAACAAGCCAACAAGCCAACAAACCAACAAACCAACAAAGCAACAAAGCAACAAACCAACAAACCAACAAACCAACAAGCCAACAAACCAACAAACCAACAAACCAACAAACCAACAAACCAAGTAACCAGAAAGCCAACAAACTAACAAACCAAAAAGTCAACAAGCCAACAAACCAACAAGCCAACAAACCAACAAACCAACAAAGCAACAAGCCAACAAGCCAAAAAATCAACAAACCAACAAGCCAACAAACCAACAAACCAACAAGCCAACAAGCCAACAAGCCAACAAACCAACAAACCAACAAACCAAGCAACCAAAAAGCCAACAAACTAACAAACCAACAAGCCAACAAGCTAACAAACCAACAAAACAACAAACCAACAAACCAAGTAACCAACAAGCCAACAAACCAACAAACCAACAAACCAACAAGCCAACAAACCAACAAACCAACAAGCCAACAAACCAACAAACCAACAAACCAGAAAACCAACAAACCAACAACCCAACAAACCAACAAACCGACAAACCAAGTAACCAAAAAGCCAACAAACTAACAAACCAACAAGCCAACAAACCAACAAACCAACAAGCCAACAAGCCAACAAACCAACAAACCAACAAAGCAACAAACCAACAAACCAGCAAACCAACAAGCCAACAAACCAACAAACCAACAAACCAACAAACCAAGTAACCAGAAAGCCAACAAACTAACAAACCGAAAAGTCAACAAGCCAACAAACCAACAAGCCAACAAACCAACAAACCAACAAAGCAACAAGCCAACAAGCCAAAAAATCACCAAACCAACAAGCCAACAAACCAACAAACCAACAAGCCAACAAGCCAGCAAGCCAACAAACCAACAAACCAACAAACCAAGCAACCAAAAAGCCAACAAACTAACAAACCAACAAGCCAACAAGCTAACAAACCAACAAACCAACAAACCAACAAGCCAACAAACCAACAAACAAATAAACCAACAAACTAACAAACCAACAAACCAAGAAACCAACAAACCAAAAAACCAACAAACCAACAAGCCAACAAGCCAACAAACCAACAAACTAACAAACCAACAAACGAACTAACCAACAAACCAACAAACCAACAAACCAACAAGCCAACAAGCCAACAAACCAACAAACCAACAAGCCCACAAACCAACAAACCAACAAACCAACAAAACAACAAAGCAACAAACCAAGTAACTAAAAAGCCAACAAACTAACAAACCAACAGGCCAACAAGCCAACCAACCAACAAACCAACAAACCAACAAACTAACAAACCAACAAGCCAACAAACCAACAAGCCAACAAGCCAACAAACCAACAAACCAACAAACCAACAAACCAACAAAGTAACAAACCAACAAACCAACAAACCAACAAGCCAACAAGCCAACAAACCAACAAACTAACAAACCTACAAACGAACTAACCAACAAACCAACAAGCCAACAAACCAACAAACCAACAAACCAACAAACCATCAAACCAACAAACCAACAAACCAACAAACCAACAAACCAAGTAACCAATAAGCCAACAAACCAACAAACCAACAAGCCAACAAGCCAACAAACCAACAAACCAACAAGCCAACAAGCCAACAAACCAACAAGGCAACAAACCAACAAACCAACAAACCAAAAAACGAACAAACCAACAAACCAACAAACCAACAAACCAACAAACCAACAAGTCAACAAACCAACAAACCAACAAACCAACAAACCAAGCAACCAAAAACCCAACAAACTAACAAACCAACAAGCCAACAAGCCAACAAACCAACAAGCCAACAAACCAACAAACCAACAAAGCAACAAGCCAACAAGCCAACAAACCAACAAACCAACAAGCCAACAAACCAACAAACCAACAAGCCAACAAGCCAACAAACCAACAAACCAAGTAACCAAAAAGCCAACAAACTAACAAACCAACAAGCCAACAAGCCAACAAACCAACAAACCAACAAACCAACAAACCAACAAACCAACAAACCAACAAACCAAAAAACCAACAAACCAACATGCCAACAAGCCAACAAATCAACAAACTAACAAACCAACAAACGAACTAACCAACAAACCAACAAACCAACAAACCAACAAGCCAACAAGCCAACAAACCAACAAACCAACAAGCCAACAAACCAACAAACCAACAAACCAAAAAACCAAAAAGCCAACAAACTAACAAACCAACAAGCCAACAAACCAACAAGCCAACAAGCCAACAAACCAACAAACCAACAAAGCAACAAACCAACAAACCAACAAACTAACAAACCAACAAACCAACAAGCCAACAAACTAACAAACCAACAAACGAACTAACCAACAAACCAATAAG
Source organism: Atherix ibis (assembly GCA_958298945.1). Lineage (NCBI taxonomy): Eukaryota > Metazoa > Arthropoda > Insecta > Diptera > Athericidae > Atherix > Atherix ibis. The sequence continues at coordinate 22,856,356 of OY282608.1, forward strand.
CCAACAAGCCAACAAACCAACAAAACAACAAACCAACAAACCAAGTAACCAACAAGCCAACAAACCAACAAACCAACAAACCAACAAGCCAACAAACCAACAAACCAACAAGCCAACAAACCAACAAACCAACAAACCAGAAAACCAACAAACCAACAAACCAACAAACCAACAAACCAACAAACCAACAACCCAACAAACCAACAAACCTACAAACCAAGTAACCAAAAAGCCAACAAACTAACAAACCAACAAGCCAACAAACCAACAAGCCAACAAGCCAACAAACCAACAAAACAACAAACCAACAAACCAAGTAACCAACAAGCCAACAAACCAACAAACCAACAAACCAACAAGCCAACAAACCAACAAACCAACAAGCCAACAAACCAACAAACCAACAAACCAGAAAACCAACAAACCAACAACCCAACAAACCAACAAACCGACAAACCAAGTAACCAAAAAGCCAACAAACTAACAAACCAACAAGCCAACAAACCAACAAACCAACAAGCCAACAAGCCAACAAACCAACAAACCAACAAAGCAACAAACCAACAAACCAGCAAACCAACAAGCCAACAAACCAACAAACCAACAAACCAACAAACCAAGTAACCAGAAAGCCAACAAACTAACAAACCGAAAAGTCAACAAGCCAACAAACCAACAAGCCAACAAACCAACAAACCAACAAAGCAACAAGCCAACAAGCCAAAAAATCACCAAACCAACAAGCCAACAAACCAACAAACCAACAAGCCAACAAGCCAGCAAGCCAACAAACCAACAAACCAACAAACCAAGCAACCAAAAAGCCAACAAACTAACAAACCAACAAGCCAACAAGCTAACAAACCAACAAACCAACAAACCAACAAGCCAACAAACCAACAAACAAATAAACCAACAAACTAACAAACCAACAAACCAAGAAACCAACAAACCAAAAAACCAACAAACCAACAAGCCAACAAGCCAACAAACCAACAAACTAACAAACCAACAAACGAACTAACCAACAAACCAACAAACCAACAAACCAACAAGCCAACAAGCCAACAAACCAACAAACCAACAAGCCCACAAACCAACAAACCAACAAACCAACAAAACAACAAAGCAACAAACCAAGTAACTAAAAAGCCAACAAACTAACAAACCAACAGGCCAACAAGCCAACCAACCAACAAACCAACAAACTAACAAACCAACAAGCCAACAAACCAACAAGCCAACAACCCAACAAACCAACAAACCAACAAACCAACAAACCAACAAAGTAACAAACCAACAAACCAACAAACCAACAAGCCAACAAGCCAACAAACCAACAAACTAACAAACCTACAAACGAACTAACCAACAAACCAACAAGCCAACAAACCAACAAACCAACAAACCAACAAACCATCAAACCAACAAACCAACAAACCAACAAACCAACAAACCAAGTAACCAATAAGCCAACAAACCAACAAACCAACAAGCCAACAAGCCAACAAACCAACAAACCAGCAAGCCAACAAGCCAACAAACCAACAAGGCAACAAACCAACAAACCAACAAACCAAAAAACGAACAAACCAACAAACCAACAAACCAACAAACCAACAAACCAACAAACCAACAAGTCAACAAACCAACAAACCAACAAACCAACAAACCAAGCAACCAAAAACCCAACAAACTAACAAACCAACAAACCAACAAGCCAACAAGCCAACAAACCAACAAGCCAACAAACCAACAAACCAACAAAGCAACAAGCCAACAAGCCAACAAACCAACAAACCAACAAGCCAACAAACCAACAAACCAACAAGCCAACAAGCCAACAAACCAACAAACCAAGTAACCAAAAAGCCAACAAACTAACAAACCAACAAGCCAACAAGCCAACAAACCAACAAACCAACAAACCAACAAACCAACAAACCAACAAACCAACAAACCAAAAAACCAACAAACCAACATGCCAACAAGCCAACAAATCAACAAACTAACAAACCAACAAACGAACTAGCCAACAAACCAACAAACCAACAAACCAACAAGCCAACAAGCCAACAAACCAACAAACCAACAAGCCAACAAACCAACAAACCAACAAACCAAAAAACCAAAAAGCCAACAAACTAACAAACCAACAAGCCAACAAACCAACAAGCCAACAAGCCAACAAACCAACAAACCAACAAAGCAACAAACCAACAAACCAACAAACTAACAAACCAACAAACCAACAAGCCAACAAACTAACAAACCAACAAACGAACTAACCAACAAACCAATAAGCCAACAAGCCAACAAACCAACAAAACAACAAACCAACAAACCAAGTAACCAACAAGCCAACAAACCAACAAACCAACAAACCAACAAGCCAACAAACCAACAAACCAACAAGCCAACAAACCAACAAACCAACAAACCAGAAAACCAACAAACCAACAAACCAACAAACCAACAAACCAACAAACCAACAACCCAACAAACCAACAAACCTACAAACCAAGTAACCAAAAAGCCAACAAACTAACAAACCAACAAGCCAACAAACCAACAAGCCAACAAGCCATCAAACCAACAAACCAACAAAGCAACAAACCAACAAACCAACAAACCAACAAGCCAACAAACCAACAAACCAACAAACCAACAAACCAAGTAACCAGAAAGCCAACAAACTAACAAAGCAAAAAGTCAACAAGCCAACAAACCAACAAGCCAACAAACCAACAAACCAACAAAGCAACAAGCCAACAAGCCAAAAAATCAACAAACCAACAAGCCAACAAACCAACAAACCAACAAGCCAACAAGCCAACAAGCCAACAAACCAACAAACCAACAAACCAAGCAACCAAAAAGCCAACAAACTAACAAACCAACAAGCCAACAAGCTAACAAACCAACAAACCAACAAACCAACAAGCCAACAAACCAACAAACAAATAAACCAACAAACTAACAAACCAACAAACCAAGAAACCAACAAACCAAAAAACCAACAAACCAACAAGCCAACAAGCCAACAAACCAACAAACTAACAAACCAACAAACGAACTAACCAACAGACCAACAAACCAACAAATCAACAAGCCAACAAGCCAACAAGCCAACAAACCAACAAACCAACAAGCCCACAAACCAACAAACCAACAAACCAACAAAACAACAAAGCAACAAACCAAGTAACTAAAAAGCCAACAAACTAACAAACCAACAGGCCAACAAGCCAACCAACCAACAAACCAACAAACCAACAAAGTAACAAACCAACAAACCAACAAACCAACAAGCCAACAAGCCAACAAACCAACAAACTAACAAACCTACAAACGAACTAACCAACAAACCAACAAGCCAACAAGCCAACAAGCCAACAAACCGACAAACCAACAAACCAACAAACCAACAAACAAAGTAACCAACAAGCCAACAAACCAACAAACCAACAAGCCAACAAGCCAACAAACCAACAAACCAACAAGCTAACAAACCAACAAACCAACAAACCAACAAGGCAACAAACCAACAAACCAACAAACCAAAAAACCAACCAACCAACAAACCAACAAACCAACAAACCAACAAGTCAACAAACCAACAAACCAACAAACCAAGCAACCAAAAACCCAACAAACTAACAAACCAACAAGCCAACAAGCCAACAAACCAACAAGCCAACAAACCAACAAACCAACATAGCAACAAGCAAACAAGCCAACAAACCAACAAACCAACAAGCCAACAAACCAACAAACCAACAAGCCAACAAGCCAATAAACCAACAAACCAAGTAACCAAAAAGCCAACAAACTAACAAACCAACAAGCCAACAAGCTAACAAACCAACAAACCAACAAACCAACAAACCAACTAACCAACAAACCAACAAACCAACAAACCAACAAACCAAAAAACCAACAAACCAACAAGCCAACAAGCCAACAAATCAACAAACTAACAAACCAACAAACAAACTAACCAACAAACCAACAAACAAACAAACCAACAAGCCAACAAGCCAACAAACCAACAAACCAACAAGCCAACAAACCAACAAACCAACAAACCAAAAAACCAAAAATCCAACAAACTAACAAACCAACAAGCCAACAAACCAACAAGCCAACAAGCCAACAAACCAACAAACCAACAAAGCAACAAACCAACAAACCAACAAACAAACAAACCAACAAACCAACAAGCCAACAAACTAACAAACCAACAAACGTACTAGCCAACAAACCAACAAGCCAACAAGCCAACAAACAAACAAAACAACAAACCAACAAACCAAGTAACCAACAAGCCAACAAACCAACAAACCAACAAACCAACAAACCAACAAAGCAACAAGCCAACAAGCCAACAAACCAACAAACCAACAAGCCAACAAACCAACAAACCAACAAGCCAACAAACCAACAAACCAACAAACCAACAAACCAAAAAACCAACAAACCAACAAGCCAACAAGCCAACAAACCAACAAACTAACAAACCAACAAACGAACTAACCAAAAAACCAACAAACCAACAAACCAACAAGCCAACAAGCCAACAAACCAACAAACCAACAAACCAACAAGCCAACAAGCCAACAAACCAACAAACCAAAAAACCAACAAGCCAACAAACCAACAAACCAACAAACCAACAAACCAAGTAACCAAAACGCCAACAAACTAACAAACCAACAAGCCAACAAGCCAACAAACCAACAAACCAACAAACCAACAACCAACAAACCAACAAACCAACAAACCAAGTAACCAAAAAGCCAACAAACTAACAAACCAATAAGCCAACAAGCCAACAAACCAACAAACCAACAAAGCAACAAGCCAACAAGCCAACAAACCAACAAACCAACAAGCCAACAAACCAACAAACCAACAAGCCAACAAGCCAACAAACCAACAAACCAACAAACCAACAAACCAAGTAACCAAAAGCCAACAAACTAACAAACCAACAAGCCAAAAAGCCAACAAACCAACAAACCAACAAACCAACAAGCTAACAAACCAACAAACAAATAAACCAACAAACCAACAAACCAACAAACCAACAAACCAACAAACCAACAAACCAAAAAACCAACAAACCAACAAGCCAACAAGCCAACAAACCAACAAACTAACAAACCAAAAAGACAACAAACTAACAAACCAACAAGCCAACAAACCAACAACCAACAAACCAACAAACCAACAAGCCAAGTAACCAAAAAGCCAACAAACTAACAAACCAATAAGCCAACAAGCCAACAAACCAACAAACCAACAAAGCAACAAGCCAACAAGCCAACAAACCAATAAACCAACAAGCCAACAAACCAACAAACCAACAAGCCAACAAGCCAACAAACCAACAAACCAACAAACCAACAAACCAACAAACCAAGTAACCAAAAGCCAACAAACTAACAAACCAACAAGCCAAAAAGCCAACAAACCAACAAACCAACAAACCAACAAACCAACAAGCCAACACACCAACAAACAAATAAACCAACAAACCAACAAACCAACAAACCAACAAACCAACAAACCAAAAAACCACCAAACCAACAAGCCAACAAGCCAACAAACTAACAAACCAAAAAGACAACAAACCAACCAACCAACAAACCAACAAACCAACAAACCAACAAGTCAACAAACCAACAAACCAACAAACCAAGCAACCAAAAACCCAACAAACTAACAAACTAACAAGCCAACAAGCCAACAAACCAACAAGCCAACAAACCAACAAACCAACAAAGCAACAAGCCAACAAGCCAACAAACCAACAAATCAACAAGCCAACAAACCAACAAAACAACAAGCCAACAAGCCAATAAACCAACAAACCAAGTAACCAAAAAGCCAACAAACTAACAAACCAACAAGCCAACAAGCCAACAAGCCAACAAACCAACAAACCAACAAACCAACAAACCAACAAACCAACAAACCAACAAACCAACAAACCAACAAAACAACAAACCAAAAAACCAACAAACCAACAAGCCAACAAGCCAACAAATCAACAAACTAACAAACCAACAAACAAACTAACCAACAAACCAACAAACAAACAAACCAACAAGCCAACAAGCCAACAAACCAACAAACCAACAAGCCAACAAACCAACAAACCAACAAACCAAAAAACCAAAAAGCCAACAAACTAACAAACCAACAAGCCAACAAACCAACAAGCCAACAAGCCAACAAACCAACAAACCAACAAAGCAACAAACCAACAAACCAACAAACCAACAAACCAACAAACCAACAAGCCAACAAACAAACAAACCAAAAAACGAACTAGCCAACAAACCAACAAGCCAACAAGCCAACAAACAAACAAAACAACAAACCAACAAACCAAGTAACCAACAAGCCAACAAACCAACAAACCAACAAACCAACAAACCAACAAAGCAACAAGCCAACAAGCCAACAAACCAACAAACCAACAAGCCAACAAACCAACAAACCAACAAGCCAACAAGCCAACAAACAAACAAACTAACAAACCAACAAACGAACTAACCAACAAACCAACAAACCAACAAACCAACAAGCCAACAAGCCAACAAACCAACAAACCAACAAGCCAACATACCAACAAACCAACAAACCAACAAACCAACAAACCAACAAACCAAGTAACTAAAAAGCCAACAAACTAACAAACCAACAAGCCAACAAGCCAACAAACCAACAAACCAACAAACCAACAAGCCAACAAACCAACAAACCAACAAACCAACAAACCAAGTAACCAAAAAGCAAACAAACTAACAAACCAACAAGCCAACAAGCCAACAAACCAACAAACCAACAAACCAACAACCAACAAACCAACAAACCAACAAACCAAGTAACCAAAAAGCCAACAAACTAACAAACCAATAAGCCAACAAGCCAACAAACCAACAAACCAACAAAGCAACAAGCCAACAAGCCAACAAACCAACAAACCAACAAGCCAACAAACCAACAAACCAACAAGCCAACAAGCCGACAAACCAACAAACCAACAAACCAACAAACTAACAAACCAAGTAACCAAAAGCCAACAAACTAACAAACCAACAAGCCAAAAAGCCAACAAACCAACAAACCAACAAACCAACAAGCCAACAAACCAACAAACAAATAAACCAACAAACCAACAAACCAACAAACCGACAAACCAACAAACCAAAAAACCAACAAACCAACAAGCCAACAAGCCAACAAACTAACAAACCAAAAAGACAACAAACCAACCAACCAACAAACCAACAAACCAACAAACCAACAAGTCAACAAACCAACAAACCAACAAACCAAGCAACCAAAAACCCAACAAACTAACAAACCAACAAGCCAACAAGCCAACAAACCAACAAGCCAACAAACCAACAAACCAACAAAGCAACAAGCCAACAAGCCAACAAACCAACAAATCAACAAGCCAACAAACCAACAAACCAACAAGCCAACAAGCCAATAAACCAACAAACCAAGTAACCAAAAAGCCAACAAACTAACAAACCAACAAGCCAACAAGTCAACAAACCAACAAACCAACAAACCAACAAACCAACAAACCAACAAACCAACAAACCAACAAACCAACAAACCAACAAAACAACAAACCAAAAAACCAACAAACCAACAAGCCAACAAGCCAACAAATCAACAAACTAACAAACCAACAAACAAACTAACCAACAAACCAACAAACAAACAAACCAACAAGCCAACAAGCCAACAAACCAACAAACCAACAAGCCAACAAACCAACAAACCAAAAAACCAAAAAGCCAACAAACTAACAAACCAACAAGCCAACAAACCAACAAGCCAACAAGCCAACAAACCAACAAACCAACAAAGCAACAAACCAACAAACCAACAAACCAACAAACCAACAAACCAACAAACCAACAAACCAACAAACCAACAAGCCAACAAACTAACAAACCAAAAAACGAACTAGCCAACAAACCAACAAGCCAACAAGCCAACAAACAAACAAAACAACAAACCAACAAACCAAGTAACCAACAAGCCAACAAACCAACAAACCAACAAACCAACAAACCAACAAAGCAACAAGCCAACAAGCCAACAAACCAACAAACCAACAAGCCAACAAACCAACAAACCAACAAGCCAACAAACCAACAAACCAACAAACCAACAAACCAAAAAACCAACAAACCAACAAGCCAACAAGCCAACAAACCAACAAACTAACAAACCAACAAACGAACTAACCAACAAACCAACAAACCAACAAACCAACAAGCCAACAAGCCAACAAACCAACAAACCAACAAGCCAACATACCAACAAACCAACAAACCAACAAACCAAGTAACTAAAAAGCCAACAAACTAACAAACCAACAAGCCAACAAGCCAACAAACCAACAAACCAACAAACCAACAAGCCAACAAACCAACAAACCAACAAACCAAGTAACCAAAAAGCCAACAAACTAACAAACCAACAAGCCAACAAGCCAACAAACCAACAAACCAACAAACCAACAACCAACAAACCAACAAACCAACAAACCAAGTAACCAAAAAGCCAACAAACTAACAAACCAATAAGCCAACAAGCCAACAAACCAACAAACCAACAAAGCAACAAGCCAACAAGCCAACAAACCAACAAACCAACAAGCCAACAAACCAACAAACCAACAAACCAAGAAACCAACAAACCAAGTAACCAAAAGCCAACAAACTAACAAACCAACAAGCCAAAAAGCCAACAAACCAACAAACCAACAAACCAACAAGCCAACAAACCAACAAACAAATAAACCAACAAACCAACAAACCAACAAACCAACAAAACAACAAACCAAAAAACCAACAAACCAACAAGCCAACAAGCCAACAAACCAACAAACTAACAAACCAAAAAGACAACAAACTAACAAACCAACAAGCCAACAAACCAACAAGCCAACAAGCCAACAAACCAAAAAACCAACAAAGTAACAAATCAACAAACCAACAAACCAACAAGCCAACAAGCCAACAAACCAACAAGCCAACAAGCCAACAAACCAACAAACCAACAAACCAACAAACCAACAACCAAGTAAGCAACAAGCCAACAAACCAACAAACCAACAAGCCAACAAGCCAACAAACCAACAAACCAACAAACCAACAAACCAAGTAACCAAAAAGCCAACAAACTAACAAACCAATAAGCCAACAAGCCAACAAACCAACAAACCAACAAAGCAACAAGCCAACAAGCCAACAAACCAACAAACCAACAAGCCAACAAACCAACAAACCAACAAGCCAACAAGCCAACAAACCAACAAACCAACAAACCAACAAACCAAGTAACCAAAAGCCAACAAACTAACAAACCAACAAGCCAAAAAGCCAACAAACCAACAAACCAACAAACCAAAAAGACAACAAACTAACAAACCAACAAGCCAACAAACCAACAACCAACAAACCAACAAACCAACAAACCAAGTAACCAAAAAGCCAACAAACTAACAAACCAATAAGCCAACAAGCCAACAACCAACAAACCAACAAAGCAACAAGCCAACAAGCCAACAAACCAATAAACCAACAAGCCAACAAACCAACAAACCAACAAACCAACAAACCAACAAACCAAGTAACCAAAAGCCAACAAACTAACAAACCAACAAGCCAAAAAGCCAACAAACCAACAAACCAACAAACCAACAAGCCAACAAACCAACAAACAAATAAACCAACAAACCAACAAACCAACAAACCAACAAACCAACAAACCAAAAAACCAACAAACCAACAAGCCAACAAGCCAACAAACCAACAAACTAACAAACCAAAAAGACAACAAACCAACCAACCAACAAACCAACAAACCAACAAACCAACAAGTCAACAAACCAACAAACCAACAAACCAAGCAACCAAAAACCCAACAAACTAACAAACTAACAATGCAACAAGCCAACAAACCAACAAGCCAACAAACCAACAAACCAACAAAGCAACAAGCCAACAAGCCAACAAACCAACAAATCAACAAGCCAACAAACCAACAAACCAACAAGCCAACAAGCCAATAAACCAACAAACCAAGTAACCAAAAAGCCAACAAACTAACAAACCAACAAGCCAACAAGCCAACAAGCCAACAAACCAACAAACCAACAAACCAACAAACCAACAAACCAACAAACCAACAAACCAACAAACCAACAAAACAACAAACCAAAAAACCAACAAACCAACAAGCCAACAAGCCAACAAATCAACAAACTAACAAACCAACAAACAAACTAACCAACAAACCAACAAACAAACAAACCAACAAGCCAACAAGCCAACAAACCAACAAACCAACAAGCCAACAAACCAACAAACCAACAAACCAAAAAACCAAAAAGCCAACAAACTAACAAACCAACAAGCCAACAAACCAACAAGCCAACAAGCCAACAAACCAACAAACCAACAAAGCAACAAACCAACAAACCAACAAACCAACAAACCAACAAACCAACAAACCAACAAGCCAACAAACTAACAAACCAAAAAACGAACTAGCCAACAAACCAACAAGTCAACAAGCCAACAAACAAACAAAACAACAAACCAACAAACCAAGTAACCAACAAGCCAACAAACCAACAAACCAACAAATCAACAAACCAACAAACCAACAAAGCAACAAGCCAACAAGCCAACAAACCAACAAACCAACAAGCCAACAAACCAACAAACCAACAAGCCAACAAACCAACAAACCAACAAACCAACAAACCAAAAAACTAACAAACCAACAAGCCAACAAGCCAACAAACCAACAAACTAACAAACCAACAAACGAACTAACCAACAAACCAACAAACCAACAAACCAACAAGCCAACAAGCCAACAAACCAACAAACCAACAAGCCAACATACCAACAAACCAACAAACCAACAAACCAACAAACCAAGTAACTAAAAAGCCAACAAACTAACAAACCAACAAGCCAACAAGCCAACAAACCAACAAACCAACAAACCAACAAGCCAACAAACCAACAAACCAACAAACCAACAAACCAAGTAACCAAAAAGCCAACAAACTAACAAACCAACAAGCCAACAAGCCAACAAACCAACAAACCAACAAACCAACAACCAACAAACCAACAAAACAACAAACCAAGTAACCAAAAAGCCAACAAACTAACAAACCAATAAGCCAACAAGCCAACAAACCAACAAACCAACAAACCAACAAAGCAACAAGCCAACAAGCCAACAAACCAACAAACCAACAAGCCAACAAACCAACAAACCAACAAGCCAACAAGCCGACAAACCAACAAACCAACAAACCAACAAACCAACAAACCAAGTAACCAAAAGCCAACAAACTAACAAACCAACAAGCCAAAAAGCCAACAAACCAACAAACCAACAAACCAACAAGCCAACAAACCAACAAACAAATAAACCAACAAACCAACAAACCAACAAACCAACAAACCAACAAACCAACAAACCAAGTAACCAAAAGCCAACAAACTAACAAACCAACAAGCCAAAAAGCCAACAAACCAACAAACCAACAAACCAACAAGCCAACAAACCAACAAACAAATAAACCAACAAACCAACAAACCAACAAACCAACAAACCAACAAACCAAAAAACCAACAAACCAACAAGCCAACAAGCCAACAAACCAACAAACTAACAAACCAAAAAGACAACAAACCAACCAACCAACCAACAAACAAACCAACAAACCAACAAACCAACAAGTCAACAAACCAACAAACCAACAAACCAAGCAACCAAAAACCCAACAAACTAACAAACCAACAAGCCAACAAGCCAACAAACCAACAAGCCAACAAACCAACAAACCAACAAAGCAACAAGCCAACAAGCCAACAAACCAACAAATCAACAAGCCAACAAACCAACAAACCAACAAGCCAACAAGCCAATAAACCAACAAACCAAGTAACCAAAAAGCCAACAAACTAACAAACCAACAAGCCAACAAGCCAACAAACCAACACACCAACAAACCAACAAACCAACAAACCAACAAACCAACAAACCAACAAACCAACAAACCAACAAAACAACAAACCAAAAAACCAACAAACCAACAAGCCAACAAGCCAACAAATCAACAAACTAACAAACCAACAAACAAACTAACCAACAAACCAACAAACAAACAAACCAACAAGCCAACAAGCCACCAAACCAACAAACCAACAAGCCAACAAACCAACAAACCAAAAAAACAAAAAGCCAACAAACTAACAAACCAACAAGCCAACAAACCAACAAGCCAACAAGCCAACAAACCAACAAACCAAAAAAGCAACAAACCAACAAACCAACAAACCAACAAACCAACAAACCAACAAGCCAACAAAACTAACAAACCAAAAAACGAACTAGCCAACAAACCAACAAGCCAACAAGCCAACAAACAAACAAAACAACAAACCAACAAACCAAGTAACCAACAAGCCAACAAACCAACAAACCAACAAACCAACAAACCAACAAAGCAACAAGCCAACAAGCCAACAAACCAACAAACCAACAAGCCAACAAGCCAACAAGCCAACAAACCAACAAGCCAACAAACCAACAAACCAACAAACCAACAAACCAACAAGCCAACAAGCCAACAAACCAACAAACCAACAAGCCAACATACCAACAAACCAACAAACCAACAAACCAACAAACCAAGTAACTAAAAAGCCAACAAACTAACAAACCAACAAGCCAACAAGCCAACAAACCAACAAACCAACAAACCAACAAGCCAACAAACCAACAAACCAACAAACCAAGTAACCAAAAAGCCAACAAACTAACAAACCAACAAGCCAACAAGCCAACAAACCAACAAACCAACAAACCAACAACCAACAAACCAACAAACCAACAAACCAAGTAACCAGAAAGCCAACAAACTAACAAACCAATAAGCCAACAAGCCAACAAACCAACAAACCAACAAAGCAACAAGCCAACAAGCCAACAAACCAACAAACCAACAAGCCAACAAACCAACAAACCAACAAACCAACAAACCAACAAACCAAGTAACCAAAAGCCAACAAACTAACAAACCAACAAGCCAAAAAGCCAACAAACCAACAAACCAACAAACCAACAAGCCAACAAACCAACAAACAAATAAACCAACAAACCAACAAACCAACAAACCAACAAACCAACAAACCAAAAAACCAACAAACCAACAAGCCAACAAGCCAACAAACCAACAAACTAACAAACCAAAAAGACAACAAACTAACAAACCAACAAGCCAACAAACCAACAAGCCAACAAGCCAACAAAATAAAAAACCAACAAAGTAACAAATCAACAAACCAACAAACCAACAAGCCAACAAGCCAACAAACCAACAAGCCAACAAGCCAACAAACCAACAAACCAACAAACCAACAAACCAACAACCAAGTAAGCAACAAGCCAACAAACCAACAAACCAACAAGCCAACAAGCCAACAAACCAACAAACCAACAAGCCAACAAACCAACAAACCAACAAGCCAACAAACCAACAAACCAACAAACCAAAAAATCAACAAACCAACAAACCAACAAACCAACAAACCAACAAACCAACAAACCAACAAACCAACAAGCCAACAAACCACAAACCAACAAACCAACAAACCAAACAACGAAAAAGCCAACAAACCAACAAGCCAACAAGCCAACAAACCAACAAACCAACAAAGCAACAAACCAACAAACCAACAAACCAACAAACCAACAAACCAAACAACGAAAAAGCCAACAAACCAACAAGCCAACAAGCCAACAAACCAACAAACCAACAAAGCAACAAACCAACAAACCAACAAACCAACAAACCAACAAACCAACAAACCAACAAGCCAACAAACTAACAAACCAACAAACGAACTAGCCAACAAACCAACAAACCAACAAACCAACAAGCCAACAAACCAACAAACCAACAAACCAAAAAACCAACAAACCAACAAACCAACAAACCAACAAACCAACAAACCAACAAACCAACAAACCAACAAGCCAACAAACCACAAACCAACAAACCAACAAACCAAACAACGAAAAATCCAACAAACTAACAAACCAACAAGCCAACAAACCAACAAGCCAAAAAGCCAACAAACCAACATACCAACAAAGCAACAAACCAACAAACCAACAAATCAACAAACCAACAAACCAAACAGCCAACAAACCAACAAATTAACAAACCAACAACCGAACTAACCAACAAACCAACATGCCAACAAGCCCATAAACCAACAAACCAACAAACCAACAAACCAAGTAACCAAAAAGCCAACAAACTAACAAACCAACAAGCCAACAAGCCAACAAACCAACAAACCAACAAACCAGCAAGCCAACAAACCAACAAACAAATAAACCAACAAACCAACAAACCAACAAACCAACAAACCAACAAACCAAAAAACCAACAAACCAAAAAACCAACAAACCAAAAAACCAACAAACCAACAAGCCAACAAAGCAACAAACCAACAAACTAACAAACCAACAAACGAACTAACCAACAAACCAACAAGCCAACAAGCCAACAAACCAACAAACCAACAAACCAACAAACCAACAAACTAAGTAACCAACAAGCCAACAAGCCAACAAGCCAACAAACCAACAAACCAACAAGCCAACAAACCAACAAACCAATAAACTAACAAACCAACAAACCAACAAACCAACAAACCAACAAGGCAACAAACCAACAAACAAATAAACCAATAAACCAACAAACCAACAAGCCAACAAACCAACAAACCAACAAACCAACAAACCAAGTAACCAACAAGCCAACAAACCAACAAACCAACAAACGAACTAACCAACAAACCAACAAACCAACAAACCAACAAGCCAACAAGCCAACAAACCAACAAACCAACAAGCCAACATACCAACAAACCAACAAACCAACAAACCAAGTAACTAAAAAGCCAACAAACTAACAAACCAACAAGCCAACAAGCCAACAAACCAACAAACCAACAAACCAACAAGCCAACAAACCAACAAACCAACAAACCAAGTAACCAAAAAGCCAACAAACTAACAAACCAACAAGCCAACAAGCCAACAAACCAACAAACCAACAAACCAACAACCAACAAACCAACAAACCAAGTAACCAAAAAGCCAACAAACTAACAAACCAATAGGCCAACAAGCCAACAAACCAACAAACCAACAAAGCAACAAGCCAACAAGCCAACAAACCAACAAACCAACAAGCCAACAAACCAACAAACCAACAAGCCAACAAGCCAACAAACCAACAAACCAACAAACCAACAAACCAACAAACCAAGTAACCAAAAGCCAACAAACTAACAAACCAACAAGCCAAAAAGCCAACAAACCAACAAACCAACAAACCAACAAGCTAACGAACCAACAAACAAATAAACCAACAAACCAACAAACCAACAAACCAACAAACCAACAAACCAAAAAACCAACAAACCAACAAGCCAACAAACTAACAAACCAAAAAGACAACAAACTAACAAACCAACAAGCCAACAAACCAACAACCAACAAACCAACAAACCAACAAACCAAGTAACCAAAAAGCCACCAAACTAACAAACCAATAAGCCAACAAGCCAACAAACCAACAAACCAACAAAGCAACAAGCCAACAAGCCAACAAACCAACAAACCAACAAGCCAACAAACCAACAAACCAACAAGCCAACAAGCCAACAAACCAACAAACCAACAAACCAACAAACCAACAAACCAAGTAACCAAAAGCCAACAAACTAACAAACCAACAAGCCAAAAAGCCAACAAACCAACAAACCAACAAACCAACAAGCCAACAAACCAACAAACAAATAAACCAACAAACCAACAAACCAACAAACCAATAAACCAACAAACCAACAAACCAAAAAACCAACAAACCAACAAGCCAACAAGCCAACAAACCAACAAACTAACAAACCAAAAAGACTACAAACCAACCAACCAACAAACCAACAAACCAACAAACCAACAAGTCAACAAACCAACAAACCAACAAACCAAGCAACCAAAAACCCAACAAACTAACAAACCAACAAGCCAACAAGCCAACAAACCAACAAGCCAACAAACCAACAAACCAACAAAGCAACAAGCCAACAAGCCAACCAACCAACAAACCAACAAGCCAACAAACCAACAAACCAACAAGCCAATAAGCCAATAAACCAACAAACCAAGTAACCAAAAAGCCAACAAACTAACAAACCAACAAGCAAACAAGCCAACAAACCAACAAACCAACAAACCAACAAACCAACAAATCAACAAACCAACAAACCAACAAACCAACAAACCAACAAACCAAAAAACCAACAAACCAACAAGCCAACAAGTCAACAAATCAACAAACTAACAAACCAACAAACAAACTAACCAACAAACCAACAAACAAACAAACCAACAAGCCAACAAGCCAACAAACCAACAAACCAACAAGCCAACAAACCAACAAACCAACAAACCAAAAAACCAAAAAGCCAACAAACTAACAAACCAACAAGCCAACAAACCAACAAGCCAACAAGCCAACAAACCAACAAACCAACAAAGCAACAAACCAACAAACCAACAAACCAACAAACCAACAAACCAACAAATCAACAAGCCAACAAACTAACAAACCAACAAACGAACTAGCCAACAAACCAACAAGCCAACAAGCCAACAAACAAACAAAACAACAAACCAACAAACCAAGTAACCAACAAGCCAACAAACCAACAAACCAACAAACCAACAAACCAACAAAGCAACAAGCCAACAAGCCAACAAACCAACAAACCAACAAACCAACAAGCCAACAAACCAACAAACCAACAAGCCAACAAACCAACAAACCAACAAACCAACAAACCAAAAAACCAACAAACCAACAAGCCAACAAGCCAACAAACCAACAAACTAACAAACCAACAAACGAACTAACCAACAAACCAACAAACCAACAAACCAACAAGCCAACAAGCCAACAAACCAACAAACCAACAAGCCAACATACCAACAAACCAACAAACCAACAAACCAACAAACCAAGTAACTAAAAAGCCAACAAACTAACAAACCAACAAGCCAACAAGCCAACAAACCAACAAACCAACAAACCAACAAGCCAACAAACCAACAAACCAACAAACCAACAAACCAAGTAACCAAAAAGCCAACAAACTAACAAACCAACAAGCCAACAAGCCAACAAACCAACAAACCAACAAACCAACAACCAACAAACCAATAAACCAACAAACCAAGTAACCAAAAAGCCAACAAACTAACAAACCAATAAGCCAACAAGCCAACAAACCAACAAACCAACAAAGCAACAAGCCAACAAGCCAACAAACCAACAAACCAACAAGCCAACAAACCAACAAACCAACAAGCCAACAAGCCGACAAACCAACAAACCAACAAACCAACAAACCAACAAACCAAGTAACCAAAAGCCAACAAACTAACAAACCAACAAGCCAAAAAGCCAACAAACCAACAAACCAACAAACCAACAAGCCAACAAACCAACAAACAAATAAACCAACAAACCAACTAACCAACAAACCAACAAGCCAACAAACCAAAAAACCAACAAAGTAACAAATCAACAAACAAACAAACCAACAAGCCAACAAGCCAACAACCCAACAAGCCAACAAGCCAACAAACCAACAAACCAAAAAACCAACAAACCAACAAACCAAGTAAGCAACAAGCCAACAAACCAACAAACCAACAAGCCAACAAGCCAACAAACCAACAAACCAACAAACCAACAAGCCAACAAACCAACAAACCAACAAGCCAACAAACCAACAAACCAACAAACCAAAAAACCAACAAACCAACAAACCAACAAACCAACAAACCAACAAACCAACAAACCAACAAACCAACAAGCCAACAAACCACAAACCAACAAACCAACAAACCAAACAACGAAAAAGCCAACAAACCAACAAGCCAACAAGCCAACAAACCAACAAACCAACAAAGCAACAAACCAACAAACCAACAAACCAACAAACCAACAAGCCAACAAACTAACAAACCAACAAACGAACTAGCCAACAAACCAACAAGCCAACAAGCCAAAAAACAAACAAAACAACAAACCAACAAACCAAGTAACCAACAAGCCAACAAACCAACAAGCCAACAAACCAACAAACCAACAAGCCAACAAACCAACAAACCAACAAGCCAACAAACCAACAAACCAACAAGCCAACAAACCACAAACCAACAAACTAACAAACCAACAAGCCAACAAACCAACAAGCCAAAAAGTCAACAAACCAACATACCAACAAAGCAACAAACCAACAAACCAACAAATCAACAAACCAACAAACCAACAAGCCAACAAACCAACAAATTAACAAACCAACAACCGAACTAACCAACAAACCAACATGCCAACAAGCCAACAAACCAACAAACCAACAAACCAACAAACCAAGTAACCAAAAAGCCAACAAACTAACAAACCAACAAGCCAAGAAGCCAACAAACCAACAAACCAACAAACCAGCAAGCCAACAAACCAACAAACAAATAAACCAACAAACCAACAAACCAACAAACCAACAAACCAACAAACCAACAAACCAAAAAACCAACAAACCAAAAAATCTACAAACCAACAAACCAACAAAGCAACAAACCAACAAACTAACAAACCAACAAACGAACTAACCAACAAACCAACAAGCCAACAAGCCAACAAACCAACAAACCAACAAACCAACAAACCAACAAACCAACAAACTAAGTAACCAACAAGCCAACAAATCAACAAGCCAACAAGCCAACAAACCAACAAACCAACAAGCCAACAAACCAACAAAACAATAAACTAACAAACCAACAAACCAACAAACCAACAAACCAACAAGGCAACAAACCAACAAACAAATAAACCAACAAACCAACAAACCAACAAGCCAACAAACCAACAAACCAACAAACCAACAAACCAAGTAACCAACAAGCCAACAAACCAACAAACCAACAAGCCAACAAGCCAACAAACCAACAAACCAACAAGCCAACAAACCAACAAACCAACAAGCCAACAAACCAACAAACCAACAAACCAAAAACCAACAAACCAACAAACCAACAAACCAACAAACCAACAAGCCAACAAACAACAAACCAACAAAACAAGTAAACAAAAAGCCATCAAACTAACAAACCAACAAGCCAACAAGGCAACAAACCAACAAACCAACAAACCAACAAACCAACAAAGTAACAAACCAACAAACCAACAAACCAACAAGCCAACAAGC
The DNA here is from genome assembly GCA_958298945.1 of Atherix ibis. Classification (NCBI taxonomy): domain Eukaryota; kingdom Metazoa; phylum Arthropoda; class Insecta; order Diptera; family Athericidae; genus Atherix; species Atherix ibis. Next base: position 22,875,783 of record OY282608.1, read on the forward strand.
CAACAAGCCAACAAACCAACAAATTAACAAACCTACAAACGAACTAACCAACAAACCAAAAAGCCAACAAGCCAACAAACCAACAAACCAACAAACCAACAAACCAACAAACCAACAAACCAACAAACCAAGTAACCAAAAAGCCAACAAACCAACAAACCAACAAGCCAACAAGCCAACAAACCAACAAACCAACAAGCCAACAAACCAACAAACCAACAAGGCAACAAACCAACAAACCAACAAACCAAAAAACCAACAAACCAACAAACCAACAAACCAACAAACCAACAAACCAACAAGTCAACAAACCAACAAACCAACAAACCAACAAACCAAGCAACCAAAAAGCCAACAAACTAACAAACCAACAAACCAACAAACCAACAAGCCAACAAACCAACAAACCAACAAAGCAACAAGCCCACAAGCCAACAAACCAACAAACCAACAAGCCAACAAACCAACAAACCAACAAGCCAACAAGCCAACAAACCAACAAACCAAGTAACCAAAAAGCCAACAAACTAACAAACGAACAAGCCAACAAGCCAACAAACCAACAAACCAACAACCAACAAGCCAACAAGCCAACAAACCAACAAACCAACATGCCAACAAACCAACAAACCAACAAACCAAAAAACCAAAAAGCCAACAAACTAACAAACCAACAAGCCAACAAACCAGCAAGCCAACAAGCCAACAAACCAACAAACCAACAAACCAAAAAACCAACAAACCAAAAAACCAACAAACCAACAAACCAACAAGCCAACAAACTAACAAACCAACAAACGAACTAACCAACAAACCAACAAGCCAACAAGCCAACAAACCAACAAAACAACAAACCAACAAACCAAGCAACCAACAAGCCAACAAACCAACAAACCAGCAAACCCAGTAACCAAAAAGCCAACAAACTAACAAACCAACAAGCCAACAAGCCAACAAACCAACAAGCCAACAAACCAACAAACCAACAAAGCAACAAGCCAACAAGCCAACAAATCAACAAACCAACAAGCCAACAAACCAACAAACCAACAAGCCAACAAGCCAACAAACCAACAAACCAAGTAACCAAAAAGCCAACAAACTAACAAACCAACAAGCCAACAAGCTAACAAACCAACAAACCAACAAACCAACAAGCCAACAAACCAACAAACAAATAAACCAACAAACCAACAAACCAACAAACCAAGAAACCAACAAACCAAAAAACCAACAAACCAACAAGCCAACGAGCCAACAAACCAACAAAATAACAAACCAACAAACGAACTAACCAACAAACCAACAAACCAACAAACCAACAAGCCAACAAGCCAACAAACCAACAAACCAACAAGCCAACAAACCAACAAACCAACAAACCAACAAAACAACAAACCAACAAACCAAGTAACTAAAAAGCCAACAAACTAACAAACCAACAAGCCAACAAGCCAACAAACCAACAAACCAATAAAGTAACAAACCAACAAACCAACAAACCAACAAGCCAACAAGCCAACAAACCAACAGACTAACAAACCTACAAACGAACTAACCAACAAACCAACAAGCCAACAAGCCAACAAGCCAACAAACCAACAAACCAACAAACCAACAAACCAACAAACAAAGTAACCAACAAGCCAACAAACCAACAAACCAACAAACCAACAAGGCAACAAACCAACAAACCAACAAACCAACAAACCAACAAACCAACAAGGCAACAAACCAACAAACCAACAAACCAACAAACCAAAAAACCAACAAACCAACAAACCAACAAACAAACAAACCAACAAACCAACAAACCAACAAACCAACAAGTCAACAAACCAACAAACCAACAAACCAACAAACCAAGCAACCAAAAAGCCAACAAACTAACAAACCAACAAGCCAACAAGCCAACAAACCAACAAGCCAACAAACCAACAAAGTAACAAGCCAACAAGCCAACAAACCAACAAACCAACAAGCCAACAAACCAACAAACCAACAAGCCAACAAGCCAATAAACCAACAAACCAAGTAACCAAAAAGCCAACAAACTAACAAACCAACAAGCCAACAAACCAACAAACCAAAAAACCAACAAACCAACAAGCCAACAAGCCAACAAATCAACAAACTAACAAACCAACAAACAAACTAACCAACAAACCAACAAACCAACAAACCAACAAGCCAATAAGCCAACAAACCAACAAACCAACAAGCCAACAAACCAACAAACCAACAAACCAAAAAACCAAAAAGCCAACAAACTAACAAACCAACAAGCCAACAAACCAACAAGCCAACAAGCCAACAAACCAACAAACCAACAAAACAACAAACCAACAAACCAAGTAACTAAAAAGCCAACAAACTAACAAACCAACAAGCCAACAAGCCAACAAACCAACAAACCAATAAAGTAACAAACCAACAAACCAACAAACCAACAAGCCAACAAGCCAACAAACCAACAAACTAACAAACCTACAAACGAACTAACCAACAAACCAACAAGCCAACAAGCCAACAAGCCAACAAACCAACAAACCAACAAACCAACAAACCAACAAACAAAGTAACCAACAAGCCAACAATCCAACAAACCAACAAACCAACAAGGCAACAAACCAACAAACCAACAAACCAACAAACCAACAAACCAACAAGGCAACAAACCAACAAACCAACAAACCAACAAACCAAAAAACCAACAAACCAACAAACCAACAAACCAACAAACAAACAAACCAACAAACCAACAAACCAACAAACCAACAAGTCAACAAACCAACAAACCAACAAACCAACAAACCAAGCAACCAAAAAGCCAACAAACTAACAAACCAACAAGCCAACAAGCCAACAAACCAACAAGCCAACAAACCAACAAAGTAACAAGCCAACAAGCCAACAAACCAACAAACCAACAAGCCAACAAACCAACAAACCAACAAGCCAACAAGCCAATAAACCAACAAACCAAGTAACCAAAAAGCCAACAAACTAACAAACCAACAAGCCAACAAACCAACAAACCAAAAAACCAACAAACCAACAAGCCAACAAGCCAACAAATCAACAAACTAACAAACCAACAAACAAACTAACCAACAAACCAACAAACCAACAAACCAACAAGCCAACAAGCCAACAAACCAACAAACCAACAAGCCAACAAACCAACAAACCAACAAACCAAAAAACCAAAAAGCCAACAAACTAACAAACCAACAAGCCAACAAACCAACAAGCCAACAAGCCAACAAACCAACAAACCAACAAAGCAACAAACCAACAAACCAACAAACCAACAAACCAACAAACCAACAAGCCAACAAACTAACAAACCAACAAACGAACTAACCAACAAACCAACAAGCCAACAAGCCAACAAACCAACAAAACAACAAACCAACAAACCAAGTAACCAACAAGCCAACAAACCAACAAACCAACAAACCAACAAACCAAAAAGCCAACAAACCAACAAACCAACAAGCCAACAAACCAACAAACCAACAAACCAAAAAACCAACAAACCAACAAACCAACAAACCAACAAACCAACAAACCATCAACCCAACAAACCAACAAACCAACAAACCAAGTAACCAAAAAGCCAACAAACTAACAAACCAACAAGCCAACAAACCAACAAGCTAACAAGCCAACAAACCAACAAACCAACAAAGCAACAAACCAACAAACCAACAAACCAACAAGCCAACAAACCAACAAACCAACAAACCAACAAACCAAGTAATCAAAAAGCCAACAAACTAACAAACCAACAAGCCAACAAGCCAACAAACCAACAAGCCAACAAACCAACAAACCAACAAAGCAACAAACCAAAAAACCAAAAAGCCAACAAACTAACAAACCAACAAGCCAACAAACCAACAAGCCAACAAGCCAACAAACCAACAAACCAACAAAGCAACAAACCAACAAACCAACAAACCAACAAACCAACAAACCAACAAGCCAACAAACTAACAAACCAACAAACGAACTAACCAACAAACCAACAAGCCAACAAGCCAACAAACCAACAAAACAACAAACCAACAAACCAAGTAACCAACAAGCCAACAAACCAACAAACCAACAAACCAACAAACCAAAAAGCCAACAAACCAACAAACCAACAAGCCAACAAACCAACAAACCAACAAACCAAAAAACCAACAAACCAACAAACCAACAAACCAACAAACCAACAAACCAACAACCCAACAAACCAACAAACCAACAAACCAAGTAACCAAAAAGCCAACAAACTAACAAACCAACAAGCCAACAAGCCAACAAACCAACAAGCCAACAAACCAACAAACCAACAAAGCAACACGCCAACAAGCCAACAAACCAACAAACCAACAAGCCAACAAACCAACAAACCAACAAACCAAGTAACCAAAAAGCCAACAAACTAACAAACCAACAAGCCAACAAGCTAACAAACCAACAAACCAACAAACCAACAAGCCAACAAACCAACAAACAAATAAACCAACAAACCAACAAACCAACAAACCAAGAAACCAACAAACCAAAAAACCAACAAACCAACAAGCCAACAAGCCAACAAGCCAACAAGCCAACAAACCAACAAACTAACAAACCAACAAACGAACTAACCAACAAACCAACAAACCAACAAACCAACAAGCCAACAAGCCAACAAACCAACAAACCAACAAGCCAACAAACCAACAAACCAACAAACCAACAAACCAACAAACCAAGTAACCAAAAAGCCAACAAACTAACAAACCAACAAGCCAACAAGCCAACAAACCAACAAACCAACAAACCAACAAACCAACAAACCAACAAACCAAGTAACCAAAAAGCCAACAAACTAACAAACCAATAAGCCAACAAGCCAACAAACCAACAAACCAACAAAGCAACAAGCCAACAAGCCAACAAACCAACAAACCAACAAGCCAACAAACCAACAAACCAACAAGCCAACAAGCCAACAAACCAACAAACCAACAAACCAACAAACCAAGTAACCAAAAGCCAACAAACTAACAAACCAACAAGCCAAAAAGCCAACAAACCAACAAACCAACAAGCCAACAAACCAACAAACCAAAAAACCAACAAACCAACAAACCAAAAAACCAACAAACCAACAAGCCAACAAGCCAACAAACCAACAAACTAACAAACCAACAAACGAACTAACCAAAAAACCAAAAAGGCAACAAACCAACAAGCCAACAAACCAACAAACCAAAAAACCAACAAACCAACAAACCAAAAAACCAACAAACCAACAAGCCAACAAGCCAACAAACCAACAAACCAACAAGCCAACAAACCAACAAACCAACAAACCAACAAAACAACAAACCAACAAACCAAGTAACTAAAAAGCCAACAAACTTACAAACCAACAAGCCAACAAGCCAACAAACCAACAAACCAACAAACCAATAAAGTAACAAACCAACAAACCAACAAACCAACAAGCCAACAAGCCAACAAACCAACAAATTAACAAACCTACAAACGAACTAACCAACAAACCAACAAGCCAACAAGCCAACAAGCCAACAAACCAACAAACCAACAAACCAACAAACCAACAAACCAACAAACAAAGTAACCAACAAGCCAACAAACCAACAAACCAACAACCCAACAAGCCAACAAACCAACAAACCAACAAGCCAACAAACCAACAAACCAACAAGGCAACAAACCAACAAACCAACAAACCAACAAACCAAAAAACCAACAAACCAACAAACCAAAAAACCAACAAACCAACAATCCAACAAGCCAACAAATCAACAAACTAACAAACCAACAAACAAACTAACCAACAAACCAACAAACCAACAAACCAACAAGCCAACAAGCCAACAAACCAACAAACCAACAACCCAACAAACCAACAAACCAACAAACCAAAAAACCAAAAAGCCAACAAACTAACAAACCAACAAGCCAACAAGCCAATAAACCAACAAACCAAGTAACCAAAAAGCCAACAAACTAACAAACCAACAAGCCAACAAGCCAACAAACCAACAAACCAACAAACCAACAAACCAACAAACAAACTAACCAACAAACCAACAAACCAAAAAACCAACAAACCAACAAGCCAACAAGCCAACAAATCAACAAACTAACAAACCAACAAACAAACTAACCAACAAACCAACAAACCAACAAACCAACAAGCCAACAAGCCAACAAACCAACAAACCAACAAGCCAACAAACCAACAAACCAACAAACCAAAAAACCAAAAAGCCAACAAACTAACAAACCAACAAACCAACAAACCAACAAGCCAACAAGCCAACAAACCAACAAACCAACAAACCAACAAACCAACAAAGCAACAAACCAACAAACCAACAAACCAACAAACCAACAAACCAACAAGCCAACAAACTAACAAACCAACAAACGAACTAACCAACAAACCAACAAGCCAACAAGCCAACAAACCAACAAACCAACAAAACAACAAACCAACAAACCAAGTAACCAACAAGCCAACAAACCAACAAACCAACAAACCAACAAACCAAAAAGCCAACAAACCAACAAACCAACAAGCCAACAAACCAACAAACCAACAAACCAAAAAACCATCAAACCAACAAACCAACAAACCAACAAACCAACAAACCAACAACCCAACAAACCACCAAACCAACAAACCAAGTAACCAAAAAGCCAACAAACTAACAAACCAACAAGCCAACAAACCAACAAGCCAACAAGCCAACAAACCAACAAACCAACAAAGCAACAAACCAACAAACCAACAAACCAACAAGCCAACAAACCAACAAACCAACAACCCAACAAGCCAACAAACCAACAAACCAACAAGCCAACAAACCAACAAACCAACAAGGCAACAAACCAACAAACCAACAAACCAACAAACCAAAAAACCAACAAACCAACAAACCAAAAAACCAACAAACCAACAATCCAACAATCCAACAAGCCAACAAATCAACAAACTAACAAACCAACAAACAAACTAACCAACAAACCAACAAACCAACAAACCAACAAGCCAACAAGCCAACAAACCAACAAACCAACAACCCAACAAACCAACAAACCAACAAACCAAAAAACCAAAAAGCCAACAAACTAACAAACCAACAAGCCAACAAGCCAATAAACCAACAAACCAAGTAACCAAAAAGCCAACAAACTAACAAACCAACAAGCCAACAAGCCAACAAACCAACAAACCAACAAACCAACAAACCAACAAACCAACAAACCAACAAACCAACAAACCAAAAAACCAACAAACCAACAAGCCAACAAGCCAACAAATCAACAAACTAACAAACCAACAAACAAACTAACCAACAAACCAACAAACCAACAAACCAACAAGCCAACAAGCCAACAAACCAACAAACCAACAAGCCAACAAACCAACAAACCAACAAACCAAAAAACCAAAAAGCCAACAAACTAACAAACCAACAAACCAACAAACCAACAAGCCAACAAGCCAACAAACCAACAAACCAACAAACCAACAAAGCAACAAACCAACAAACCAACAAACCAACAAACCAACAAACCAACAAACCAACAAGCCAACAAACTAACAAACCAACAAACGAACTAACCAACAAACCAACAAGCCAACAAGCCAACAAACCAACAAACCAACAAAACAACAAACCAACAAACCAAGTAACCAACAAGCCAACAAACCAACAAACCAACAAACCAACAAACCAAAAAGCCAACAAACCAACAAACCAACAAGCCAACAAACCAACAAACCAACAAACCAAAAAACCATCAAACCAACAAACCAACAAACCAACAAACCAACAAACCAACAACCCAACAAACCACCAAACCAACAAACCAAGTAACCAAAAAGCCAACAAACTAACAAACCAACAAGCCAACAAACCAACAAGCCAACAAGCCAACAAACCAACAAACCAACAAAGCAACAAACCAACAAACCAACAAACCAACAAGCCAACAAACCAACAAACCAACAAACCAACAAACCAAGTAACCAAAAAGCCAACAAACTAACAAACCAACAAGCCAACAAGCCAACAAACCAACAAGCCAACAAACCAACAAACCAACAAAGCAACAAGCCAACAAGCCAACAAACCAACAAACCAACAAGCCAACAAACCAACAAACCAACAAGCCAACAAACCAACAAACCAACAAACCAAGTAACCAAAAAGCCAACAAACTAACAAACCAACAAGCCAACAAGCTAACAAACCAACAAACCAACAAACCAACAAGCCAACAAACCAACAAACAAATAAACCAACAAACCAACAAACCAACAAACCAAGAAACCAACAAACCAAAAAACCAACAAGCCAACAAGCCAACAAGCCAACAAACCAACAAACTAACAAACCAACAAACGAACTAACCAACAAACCAACAAACCAACAAACCAACAAGCCAACAAGCCAACAAACCAACAAACCAACAAGCCAACAAACCAACACACCAACAAACCAACAAACCAACAAACCAAGAAACCAAAAAGCCAACAAACTAACAAACCAACAAGCCAACAAGCCAACAAACCAACAAACCAACAAACCAACAAACCAACAAACCAAGTAACCAAAAAGCCAACAAACTAACAAACCAATAAGCCAACAAGCCAACAAACCAACAAACCAACAAAGCAACAAGCCAACAAGCCAACAAACCAACAAACCAACAAGCCAACAAACCAACAAACCAACAAGCCAACAAGCCAACAAACCAACAAACCAATAAACCAACAAACCAAGTAACCAAAAGCCAACAAACTAACAAACCAACAAGCCAAAAAGCCAACAAACCAACAAACCAACAAGCCAACAAACCAACAAACCAAAAAACCAACAAACCAACAAACCAAAAAACCAACAAACCAACAAGCCAACAAGCCAACAAACCAACAAACTAACAAACCAACAAACGAACTAACCAAAAAACCAAAAAGGCAACAAACCAACAAGCCAACAAACCAACAAACCAAAAAACCAACAAACCAACAAACCAAAAAACCAACAAACCAACAAGCCAACAAGCCAACAAACCAACAAACCAACAAACCAAGTAACCAAAAAGCCAACAAACTAACAAACCAACAAGCCAACAAGCTAACAAACCAACAAACCAACAAACCAACAAGCCAACAAACCAACAAACAAATAAACCAACAAACCAACAAACCAACAAACCAAGAAACCAACAAACCAAAAGACCAACAAGCCAACAAGCCAACAAGCCAACAAACCAACAAACTAACAAACCAACAAACGAACTAACCAACAAACCAACAAACCAACAAACCAACAAGCCAACAAGCCAACAAACCAACAAACCAACAAGCCAACAAACCAACACACCAACAAACCAACAAACCAACAAACCAAGTAACCAAAAAGCCAACAAACTAACAAACCAACAAGCCAACAAGCCAACAAACCAACAAACCAACAAACCAACAAACCAATAAACCAAGTAACCAAAAAGCCAACAAACTAACAAACCAATAAGCCAACAAGCCAACAAACCAACAAACCAACAAAGCAACAAGCCAACAAGCCAACAAACCAACAAACCAACAAGCCAACAAACCAACAAACCAACAAGCCAACAAGCCAACAAACCAACAAACCAACAAACCAACAAACCAAGTAACCAAAAGCCAACAAACTAACAAACCAACAAGCCAAAAAGCCAACAAACCAACAAACCAACAAGCCAACAAACCAACAAACCAAAAAACCAACAAACCAACAAACCAAAAAACCAACAAACCAACAAGCCAACAAGCCAACAAACCAACAAACTAACAAACCAACAAACGAACTAACCAAAAAACCAAAAAGGCAACAAACTAACAAGCCAACAAACCAACAAACCAAAAAACCAACAAACCAACAAACCAAAAAACCAACAAACCAACAAGCCAACAAGCTAACAAACCAACAAACCAACAAGCCAACAAACCAACAAACCAAAAAACCAAAAAGGCAACAAACTAACAAACCAACAAGCCAACAAACCAACAAGCCAACAAGCCACAAACCAAAAAACCAACAAAGTAACAAACCAACAAGACAACAAGCCAACAAACCAACAAGCCAACAAGCCAACAAACCAACAAACCAACAAACCAACAAACCAAGTAAGCAACAAGCCAACAAACCAACAAACCAACAAGCCAACAAGCCAACAAACCAACAAACCAACAAGCCAACAAACCAACAAACCAACAAGCCAACAAACCAACAAACCAACAAACCAAAAAACCAACAAACCAACAAACCAACAAACCAACAAACCAACAAACCAACAAGCCAACAAACCAACAAACCAAACAACGAAAAAGCCAACAAACTAACAAACCAACAAGCCAACAAACCAACAAGCCAAAAAGCCAACAAACCAACATACCAACAAAGCAACAAACCAACAAACCAACAAACCAACAAACAAACAAACCAGCAAGCCAACAGACCAACAAACTAACAAACCAACAAACGAAATAACCAACAAACCAACATGCCAACAAACCAACAAACCAACAAACCAACAAACCAAGTAACCAAAAAGACAACAAGCTAACAAACCAACAAGCCAACAAGTCAACAAACCAACAAACCAACAAACCAGCAAGCCAACAAACCAACAAACAAATAAACCAACAAACCAACAAACCAACAAACCAACAAACCAACAAACCAAAAAACCAACAAACCAAAAAACCAACAAACCAACAAGCCAACAAACCAACAAACCAACAAACTAACAAACCAACAAATGAACTAACCAACAAGCCAACAAGCTATCAAACCAACAAACCAACAAACCAACAAACCAACAAACTAAGTAACCAACAAGCCAACAAACCAACAAATCAACAAGCCAACAAGCCAACAAACCAACAAACCAACAAGCCAACAAACCAACAAACCAACAAACTAACAAACCAACAAACCAACAAACCAACAAACCAACAAGGCAACAAACCAACAAACAAATAAACCAACAAACCAACAAACCAACAAGCCAACAAACCAACAAACCAACAAACCAACAAACCAACAAACCAAGTAACCAACAAGCCAACAAACCAACAAACCAACAAGCCAACAAGCCAACAAACCAACAAACCAACAAGCCAACAAACCAAAAAACCAACAAGCCAACAAACCAACAAGCCAACAAACCAACAAACCAACAAACTAACAAACCAACAAACCAACAAACCAACAAACCAACAAGGCAACAATCCAACAAACAAATAAACCAACAAACCAACAAACCAACAAGCCAACAAACCAACAAACCAACAAACCAACAAACCAACAAACCAAGTAACCAACAAGCCAACAAACCAACAAACCAACAAGCCAACAAGCCAACAAACCAACAAACCAACAAGCCAACAAACCAACAAATCAACAAGCCAACAAACCAACAAACCAACAAACCAACAAACCAAAAAACCAACAAACCAACAAGCCAACAAGCCAACAAACCAACAAACTAACAAACCAACAAACGAACTAACCAACAAGCCAACAAGCCAACAAACCAACAAACCAACAAACTAAATAACCAACAAGCCAACAAACCAACAAACCAACAAGCCAACAAGCCAACAAACCAACAAACCAACAAACCAACAAGCCAACAAGCCAACAAACCAACAAACCAACAAACCAACAAACCAACAAGCCAACAAACCAACAAACCAACAAACCAACAAACCAACAAACCAACAAGCCAACAAACCAACAAACCAACAAACCAACAAACCAACAAGCCAACAAACCAACAAATTAACAAGCCAACAAACCAAGAAACCAACAAACTAACAAACCAACAAGCCAATAAACCAACAAACCAACAAACCAAGTAACCAAAAAGCCAACAAACTAACAAACCAACAAGCCAACAAACCAACAAACCAAAAAACCAACAAGCCAACAAGCCAACAAACCAACAAACCAAAAAACCAACAAGCCAACAAACCAACAAACCAACAAACCAACAAGCCAACAAACCAACAAGCTAACAAACCAAGAAACCAACAAACCAAGTAACCAAAAAGCCAACAAACTAACAAACCAACAAGCCAACAAATCAACAAACCAACAAGCCAACAAACCAACAAACAAATAAACCAACAAACCAAAAAACCAACAAACCAACAAACCAACAAGCCCACAAACCAACAAACCAACAAACCAACAAACCAAGTAGCCAACAAGCCAACAAACCAACAAACCAACAAGCCAACAAACCAACAAACCAACAAGCCAACAAACCAAGTAACCAACAAGCCAACAAACCAACAAGCCAACAAACCAACAAACCAACAAACCAACAAACCAACAAGCCAACAAACCAACAAACCAAGTAACCAAAAAGCCAACAAACTAACAAATCAACAAGCCAACAAACCAACAAGCCAACAAGCCAACAAACAAACAAACCAACAAAGCAACAAACCAACAAACCAACAAACCAACAAACCAACAAACCAACAAGCCAACAAGGCAACAAACCAACAAACCAACAAACCAACAAGCCAACAAACCAACAAACCAACAAACCAACAAGCTAACAAACCAACAAACCAACAAACCAAGTAACCAAAAAGCCAACAAACTAACAAACCAACAAGCCAACAAATCAACAAACCAACAAACCAACAAGCCAACAAGCCAACAAACCAACAAACCAACAAACCAACAAGCCAACCAACCAACAAGCCAACAAACCAACAAACCAACAAACCAAGTAACCAACAAACCAACAAACCATCAAACGAACAAAGCAACAAACCAACAAGCCAACAAACCAACAAGCCAACAAACCAACAAACCAACAAACCAACAAACCAACAAACCAACATGCCAAGAAACCAGCAAACTAAGTAACCAATAAGCCAACAAACCAACAAACCAACAAACCAACAAACCAACAAACCAACAAACCAACAAGCCAACAAACCAACAAACCAACAAAACAAGTAACCTAAAAGCCATCAAACTAACAAACCAACAAGCCAACAAGGCAACAAGCCAACAAGCCAACAAACCAACAAACTAACAAGCCAACAAACTAACAGACCAACAAGCCAACAAACCAACAAACAAATAAACCAACAAACCAACAAACCAACAAACCAACAAACCAACAAACCAAAAAACCAACAAACCAACAAGCCAACAAGCCAACAAACCAACAAACTAACAAACCAACAAACGAACTAACCAACAAACCAACAAGCCAACAAGCCAACAAACCAACAAACCAAGTAACCAACAAACCAACAAACCATCAAACGAACAAAGCAACAAACCAACAAGCCAACAAACCAACAAGCCAACAAACCAACAAACCAACAAACCAACAAACCAACATGCCAAGAAACCATCAAACTAAGTAACCAATAAGCCAACAAACCAACAAACCAACAAACCAACATGCCAACAAACCAACAAACCAACAAGCCAACAAACCAACAAACCAACAAACCAACAAGCCAACAAGCCAACAAACCAACAAACCAACAAACCAACAAGCCAACAAACCAACAAACCAACAAACCAACAAGCCAACAAACCAACAAGCCAACAAACCAACAAACCAACAAGCCAACAAACCAACAAACCAACAAACTAACAAACCAACAAACCAACAAATCAACAAACCAACAAACCAACAAATCAACAAGCCAACAAACCAACAAATAAATAAACCAACAAACAAAAAAACCAACAAACCAACAAACCAACAAGCCAACAAACCAACAAACCAACAAACCAACAAACCAACAAACCAAGTAACCAACAAGCCAATAAACCAACAAACAAACAAGCCAACAAACCAACAAGCCAACAAACCAACAAGCCAACAAACCAAGAAACCAACAAACCAAGTAACCAAAAATCCAACAAACTAACAAACCAACAAGCTAACAAACCACCAAACCAACAAACCAACAAACCAAAAAGCCAACAAACCAACAAACAGATAAACCAACAAACCAAAAAACCAACAAACCAACAAACCAACAAGCCCACAAACCAACACACCAACAAACCAACAAAACAAGTAACTAACAAGCCAACAAACCAACAAACCAACAAGCCAACAAGCCAACAAACCAACAAACCAACAAGCCAACAAACCAACAAAGCAACAAGCCAACAAACCAACAAATTAACAAGCCAAGTAACCAAAAAGCCAACAAACTTACAAACCAATAAGCCAACAAACCAACAAACAACAAACCAACAAACCAACAAGCCAACAAACCAACAAACCAACAAGCCAACAAGCCAACAAACCAACAAACCAACAAGCCAACAAACCACCAAACCAACAAACTAACAAACCAACAAACTAACAAACCAACAAACCAACAAACCAACAAGCCAACAAACCAACAAATAAATAAACCAACAAACAAAAAAACCAACAAACCAACAAACCAACAAGCCAACAAACCAACAAACCAACAAACCAACAAACCAACAAACCAAGTAACCAACAAGCCAATAAACCAACAAACAAACAAGCCAACAAGCCAACAAACCAACAAACCAACAAGCCAACAAACCAACAACACCAACAAGCCAACAAACCAACAAACCAACAAACCAACAAGCCAACAAGCCAACAAACCAACAAACCAAAAAACCAACAAGCCAACAAACCAACAAACCAACAAACCAACAAGCCAACAAACCAACAAGCCAACAAACCAAGAAACCAAAATACCAAGTAACCAAAAATCCAACAAACTAACAAACCAACAAGCTAACAAACCAACAAACCAACAAACCAACAAGCCAACAAACAAATAAACCAACAAACCAAAAAACCAACAAACCAACAAACCAACAAGCCCACAAACCAACCCACCAACAAACCAACAAAACAAGTAACTAACAAGCCAATAAGCCAACAAACCAACAAACCAAAAAACCAAAAAGCCAACAAACCAACAAACCAACAAACCAACAAGCCAACAAACCAACAAGCCAACAAACCAAGAAACCAAAATACCAAGTAACCAAAAATCCAACAAACTAACAAACCAACAAGCTAACAAACCAACAAACAAACAAGCCAACAAGCCAACAAACCAACAAACCAAAAAACCTACAAACCAACAAACCAAAAAACCAACAAACCAACAAGCCAACAAGCCAACAAACCAACAAACTCACAAACCAACAAACGAACTAACCAAAAAACCAAAAAGGCAACAAACCAACAAGCCAACAAACCAACAAACCAAAAAACCAACAAACCAACAAACCAAAAAACCAACAAACCAACAAGCCAACAAGCCAACAAACCAACAAACCAACAAGCCAACAAACCAACAAACCAACAAACCAACAAAACAACAAACCAACAAACCAAGTAACTAAAAAGCCAACAAACTAACAAACCAACAAGCCAACAAGCCAACAAACCAACAAACCAACAAACAAATAAAGTAACAAACCAACAAACCAACAAACCAACAAGCCAACAAGCCAACAAACCAACAAACTAACAAACCTACAAACGAACTAACAAACAAACCAACAAGCCAACAAGCCAACAAGCCAACAAACCAACAAACCAACAAACCAACAAACCAACAAACAAACTAACCAACAAGCCAACAAACCAACAAACCAACAACCCAGCAAGCCAACAAACCAACAAACCAACAAGCCAACAAACCAACAAACCAACAAGGCAACAAACCAACAAACCAACAAACCAACAAACCAAAAAACCAACAAACCAACAAACCAACAAACCAACAAACCAACAAACCAACAAACCAACAAGTCAACAAACCAACAAACCAACAAACCAACAAACCAAGCAACCAAAAAGCCAACAAACTAACAAACCAACAAGCCAACAAGCCAACAAACCAACAAGCCAACAAACCAGTAAACCAACAAAGTATCAAGCCAACATGCCAACAAACCAACAAACCAACAAGCCAACAAACCAACAAACCAACAAGCCAACAAGCCAATAAACCAACAAACCAAGTAACCAAAAAGCCAACAAACTAACAAACCAACAAGCCAACAAGCCAACAAACCAACAAACCAACAAACCAACAAACCAACAAACCAACAAACCAACAAACCAACAAACCAACAAACCAAAAAACCAACAAACCAACAAGCCAACAAGCCAACAAATCAACAAACTAACAAACCAACAAACAAACTAACCAACAAACCAACAAACCAACAAACCAACAAGCCAACAAGCCGACAAACCAACAAACCAACAAGTCAACAAACCAACAAACCAACAAACCAAAAAACCAAAAAGCCAACAAACTAACAAACCAACGAGCCAACAAACCAACAAGCCAACAAGCCAACAAACCAACAAAGCAACAAACCAACAAACCAACAAACCAACAAGCCAACAAACCAACAAACCAACAAAACAAGTAACCTAAAAGCCATCAAACTAACAAACCAACAAGCCAACAAGGCAACAAGCCAACAAGCCAACAAACCAACAAACCAACAAGCCAACAAACTAACAGACCAACAAGCCAACAAACCAACAAACAAATAAACCAACAAACCAACAAACCAACAAACCAACAAACCAACAAACCAACAAACCAAAAAACCAACAAACCAACAAGCCAACAAGCCAACAAACCAACAAACTAACAAACCAACAAACGAACTAACCAACAAACCAACAAGCCAACAAACCAACAAACCAAGTAACCAACAAACCAACAAACCATCAAACGAACAAAGCAACAAACCAACAAGCCAACAAACCAACAAGCCAACAAACCAACAAACCAACAAACCAACAAACCAACATGCCAAGAAACCATCAAACTAAGTAACCAATAAGCCAACAAACCAACAAACCAACAAACCAACATGCCAACAAACCAACAAACCAACAAGCCAACAAACCAACAAACCAACAAACCAACAAGCCAACAAGCCAACAAACCAACAAACCAACAAACCAACAAGCCAACAAACCAACAAACCAACAAACCAACAAGCCAACAAACCAACAAACCAACAAGCCAACAAACCAACAAACCAACAAGCCAACAAACCAACAAACCAACAAACTAACAAACCAACAAACCAACAAACCAACAAACCAACAAACCAACAAATCAACAAGCCAACAAACCAACAAATAAATAAACCAACAAACAAAAAACCAACAAACCAACAAACCAACAAGCCAACAAACCAACAAACCAACAAACCAACAAACCAACAAACCAACAAACCAAGTAACCAACAAGCCAATAAACCAACAAACAAACAAGCCAACAAGCCAACAAACCAACAAACCAACAAGCCAACAAACCAACAACACCAACAAGCCAACAAACCAACAAACCAACAAACCAACAAGCCAACAAGCCAACAAACCAACAAACCAAAAAACCAACAAGCCAACAAACCAACAAACCAACAAACCAACAAGCCAACAAACCAACAAGCCAACAAACCAAGAAACCAACAAACCAAGTAACCAAAAATCCAACAAACTAACAAACCAACAAGCTAACAAACCACCAAACCAACAAACCAACAAACCAAAAAGCCAACAAACCAACAAACAGATAAACCAACAAACCAAAAAACCAACAAACCAACAAACCAACAAGCCCACAAACCAACACACCAACAAACCAACAAAACAAGTAACTAACAAGCCAACAAACCAACAAACCAACAAGCCAACAAGCCAACAAACCAACAAACCAACAAGCCAACAAACCAACAAAGCAACAAGCCAACAAACCAACAAATTAACAAGCCAAGTAACCAAAAAGCCAACAAACTTACAAACCAATAAGCCAACAAACCAACAAACAACAAACCAACAAACCAACAAGCCAACAAACCAACAAACCAACAAGCCAACAAGCCAACAAACCAACAAACCAACAAGCCAACAAACCACCAAACCAACAAACTAACAAACCAACAAACTAACAAACCAACAAACCAACAAACCAACAAGCCAACAAACCAACAAATAAATAAACCAACAAACAAAAAAACCAACAAACCAACAAACCAACAAGCCAACAAACCAACAAACCAACAAACCAACAAACCAACAAACCAAGTAACCAACAAGCCAATAAACCAACAAACAAACAAGCCAACAAGCCAACAAACCAACAAACCAACAAGCCAACAAACCAACAACACCAACAAGCCAACAAACCAACAAACCAACAAACCAACAAGCCAACAAGCCAACAAACCAACAAACCAAAAAACCAACAAGCCAACAAGCCAACAAACCAACAAACCAACAAACCAACAAGCCAACAAACCAACAAGCCAACAAACCAAGAAACCAAAATACCAAGTAACCAAAAATCCAACAAACTAACAAACCAACAAGCTAACAAACCAACAAACCAACAAACCAACAAGCCAACAAACAAATAAACCAACAAACCAAAAAACCAACAAACCAACAAACCAACAAGCCCACAAACCAACACACCAACAAACCAACAAAACAAGTAACTAACAAGCCAATAAGCCAACAAACCAACAAACCAAAAAACCAACAAGCCAACAAACCAACAAACCAACAAACCAACAAGCCAACAAACCAACAAGCCAACAAACCAAGAAACCAAAATACCAAGTAACCAAAAATCCAACAAACTAACAAACCAACAAGCTAACAAACCAACAAACAAACAAGCCAACAAGCCAACAAACCAACAAACCAAAAAACCTACAAACCAACAAACCAAAAAACCAACAAACCAACAAGCCAACAAGCCAACAAACCAACAAACTAACAAACCAACAAACGAACTAACCAAAAAACCAAAAAGGCAACAAACCAACAAGCCAACAAACCAACAAACCAAAAAACCAACAAACCAACAAACCAAAAAACCAACAAACCAACAAGCCAACAAGCCAACAAACCAACAAACCAACAAGCCAACAAAGCAACAAACCAACAAACCAACAAAACAACAAACCAACAAACCAAGTAACTAAAAAGCCAACAAACTAACAAACCAACAAGCCAACAAGCCAACAAACCAACAAACCAACAAACCAATAAAGTAACAAACCAACAAACCAACAAACCAACAAGCCAACAAGCCAACAAACCAACAAACTAACAAACCTACAAACGAACTAACAAACAAACCAACAAGCCAACAAGCCAACAAGCCAACAAACCAACAAACCAACAAACCAACAAACAAAGTAACCAACAAGCCAACAAACCAACAAACCAACAACCCAACAAGCCAACAAACCAACAAACCAACAAGCCAACAAACCAACAAACCAACAAGGCAACAAACCAACAAACCAACAAACCAACAAACCAAAAAACCAACAAACCAACAAACCAACAAACCAACAAACCAACAAACCAACAAGTCAACAAACCAACAAACCAACAAACCAACAAACCAACAAACCAAGCAACCAAAAAGCCAACAAACTAACAAACCAACAAGCCAACAAGCCAACAAACCAACAAGCCAACAAACCAGTAAACCAACAAAGTATCAAGCCAACAAGCCAACAAACCAACAAACCAACAAGCCAACAAACCAACAAACCAACAAGCCAACAAGCCAATAAACCAACAAACCAAGTAACCAAAAAGCCAACAAACTAACAAACCAACAAGCCAACAAGCCAACAAACCAACAAACCAACAAACCAACAAACCAACAAACCAACAAACCAACAAACCAACAAACCAACAAACCAAAAAACCAACAAACCAACAAGCCAACAAGCCAACAAATCAACAAACTAACAAACCAACAAACAAACTAACCAACAAACCAACAAACCAACAAACCAACAAGCCAACAAGCCGACAAACCAACAAACCAACAAGTCAACAAACCAACAAACCAACAAACCAAAAAACCAAAAAGCCAACAAACTAACAAACCAACAAGCCAACAAACCAACAAGCCAACAAGCCAACAAACCAACAAAGCAACAAACCAACAAACCAACAAACCAACAAGCCAACAAACCAACAAACCAACAAAACAAGTAACCTAAAAGCCATCAAACTAACAAACCAACAAGCCAACAAGGCAACAAGCCAACAAGCCAACAAACCAACAAACCAACAAGCCAACAAACTAACAGACCAACAAGCCAACAAACCAACAAACAAATAAACCAACAAACCAACAAACCAACAAACCAACAAACCAACAAACCAAAAAACCAACAAACCAACAAGCCAAGAAGCCAACAAACCAACAAACTAACAAACCAACAAACGAACTAACCAACAAACCAACAAGCCAACAAGCCAACAAACCAACAAACCAAGTAACCAACAAACCAACAAACCATCAAACGAACAAAGCAACAAACCAACAAGCCAACAAACCAACAAGCCAACAAACCAACAAACCAACAAACCAACAAACCAACATGCCAAGAAACCATCAAACTAAGTAACCAATAAGCCAACAAACCAACAAACCAACAAACCAACATGCCAACAAACCAACAAACCAACAAGCCAACAAACCAACAAACCAACAAACCAACAAGCCAACAAGCCAACAAACCAACAAACCAACAAACCAACAAGCCAACAAACCAACAAACCAACAAACCAACAAGCCAACAAACCAACAAGCCAACAAACCAACAAACCAACAAGCCAACAAACCAACAAACCAACAAACTAACAAACCAACAAACCAACAAACCAACAAACCAACAAATCAACAAGCCAACAAACCAACAAATAAATAAACCAACAAACAAAAAAACCAACAAACCAACAAACCAACAAGCCAACAAACCAACAAACCAACAAACCAACAAACCAACAAACCAACAAACCAAGTAGCCAACAAGCCAATAAACCAACAAACAAACAAGCCAACAAGCCAACAAACCAACAAACCAACAAGCCAACAAACCAACAACACCAACAAGCCAACAAACCAACAAACCAACAAACCAACAAGCCAACAAGCCAACAAACCAACAAACCAAAAAACCAACAAGCCAACAAACCAACAAACCAACAAACCAACAAGCCAACAAACCAACAAGCCAACAAACCAAGAAACCAACAAACCAAGTAACCAAAAATCCAACAAACTAACAAACCAACAAGCCAACAAACCACCAAACCAACAAACCAACAAACCAAAAAGCCAACAAACCAACAAACAGATAAACCAACAAACCAAAAAACCAACAAACCAACAAACCAACAAGCCCACAAACCAACACACCAACAAACCAACAAAACAAGTAACTAACAAGCCAACAAACCAACAAACCAACAAGCCAACAAGCCAACAAACCAACAAACCAACAAGCCAACAAACCAACAAAGCAACAAGCCAACAAACCAACAAATTAACAAGCCAAGTAACCAAAAAGCCAACAAACTTACAAACCAATAAGCCAACAAACCAACAAACAACAAACCAACAAACCAACAAGCCAACAAACAAACAAACCAACAAGCCAACAAGCCAACAAACCAACAAACCAACAAGCCAACAAACCACCAAACCAACAAACTAACAAACCAACAAACTAACAAACCAACAAACCAACAAACCAACAAGCCAACAAACCAACAAATAAATAAACCAACAAACAAAAAAACCAACAAACCAACAAACCAACAAGCCAACAAACCAACAAACCAACAAACCAACAAACCAACAAACCAAGTAACCAACAAGCCAATAAACCAACAAACAAACAAGCCAACAAGCCAACAAACCAACAAACCAACAAGCCAACAAACCAACAACACCAACAAGCCAACAAACCAACAAACCAACAAACCAACAAGCCAACAAGCCAACAAACCAACAAACCAAAAAACCAACAAGCCAACAAGCCAACAAACCAACAAACCAACAAACCAACAAGCCAACAAACCAACAAGCCAACAAACCAAGAAACCAAAATACCAAGTAACCAAAAATCCAACAAACTAACAAACCAACAAGCTAACAAACCAACAAACCAACAAACCAACAAGCCAACAAACAAATAAACCAACAAACCAAAAAACCAACAAACCAACAAACCAACAAGCCCACAAACCAACACACCAACAAACCAACAAAACAAGTAACTAACAAGCCAATAAGCCAACAAACCAACAAACCAAAAAACCAACAAGCCAACAAACCAACAAACCAACAAACCAACAAGCCAACAAACCAACAAGCCAACAAACCAAGAAACCAAAATACCAAGTAACCAAAAATCCAACAAACTAACAAACCAACAAGCTAACAAACCAACAAACAAACAAGCCAACAAGCCAACAAACCAACAAACCAAAAAACCTACAAACCAACAAACCAAAAAACCAACAAACCAACAAGCCAACAAGCCAACAAACCAACAAACTAACAAACCAACAAACGAACTAACCAAAAAACCAAAAAGGCAACAAACCAACAAGCCAACAAACCAACAAACCAAAAAACCAACAAACCAACAAACCAAAAAACCAACAAACCAACAAGCCAACAAGCCAACAAACCAACAAACCAACAAGCCAACAAACCAACAAACCAACAAACCAACAAAACAACAAACCAACAAACCAAGTAACTAAAAAGCCAACAAACTAACAAACCAACAAGCCAACAAGCCAACAAACCAACAAACCAACAAACCAATAAAGTAACAAACCAACAAACCAACAAACCAACAAGCCAACAAGCCAACAAACCAACAAACTAACAAACCTACAAACGAACTAACAAACAAACCAACAAGCCAACAAGCCAACAAGCCAACAAACCAACAAACCAACAAACCAACAAACCAACAAACAAAGTAACCAACAAGCCAACAAACCAACAAACCAACAACCCAACAAGCCAACAAACCAACAAACCAACAAGCCAACAAACCAACAAACCAACAAGGCAACAAACCAACAAACCAACAAACCAACAAACCAAAAAACCAACAAACCAACAAACCAACAAACCAACAAACCAACAAACCAACAAACCAACAAGTCAACAAACCAACAAACCAACAAACCAACAAACCAAGCAACCAAAAAGCCAACAAACTAACAAACCAACAAGCCAACAAGCCAACAAACCAACAAGCCAACAAACCAGTAAACCAACAAAGTATCAAGCCAACAAGCCAACAAACCAACAAACCAACAAGCCAACAAACCAACAAACCAACAAGCCAACAAGCCAATAAACCAACAAACCAAGTAACCAAAAAGCCAACAAACTAACAAACCAACAAGCCAACAAGCCAACAAACCAACAAACCAACAAACCAACAAACCAACAAACCAACAAACCAACAAACCAACAAACCAACAAACCAAAAAACCAACAAACCAACAAACCAACAAGCCAACAAGCCGACAAACCAACAAACCAACAAGTCAACAAACCAACAAACCAACAAACCAAAAAACCAAAAAGCCAACAAACTAACAAACCAACAAGCCAACAAACCAACAAGCCAACAAGCCAACAAACCAACAAAGCAACAAACCAACAAACCAACAAACCAACAAACCAACAAACCAACAAGCCAACAAACTAACAAACCAACAAACGAACTAACCAACAAACCAACAAGCCAACAAGCCAACAAACCAACAAAACAACAAACCAACAAACCAAGTAACCAACAAGCCAACAAACCAACAAACCAACAAACCAACAAACCAAAAAGCCAACAAACCAACAAACCAACAAGCCAACAAACCAACAAACCAACAAACCAAAAAACCAACAAACCAACAAACCAACAAACCAACAACCCAACAAACCAACAAACCAACAAACCAAGTAACCAAAAAGCCAACAAACTAACAAGCCAACAAGCCAACAAACCAACAAGCCAACAAGCCAACAAACCAACAAACCAACAAAGCAACAAACCAACAAACCAACAAACCAACAAGCCAACAAACCAACAAACCAACAAACCAACAAACCAACAAACCAAGTAACCAAAAAGCCAACAAACTAACAAACAAACAAGCCAACAAGCCAACAAACCAACAAGCCAACAAACCAACAAACCAACAAAGCAACAAGCCAACAAGCCAACAAACCAACAAACCAACAAGCCAACAAACCAACAAACCAACAAGCCAACAAACCAACAAACCAACAAACCAAGTAACCAAAAAGCCAACAAACTAACAAACCAACAAGCCAACAAGCTAACAAACTAACAAACCAACAAACCAACAAGCCAACAAACCAACAAACAAATAAACCAACAAACCAACAAACCAACAAACCAAGAAACCAACAAACCAAAAAACCAACAAACCAACAAGCCAACAAGCCAACAAACCAACAAACTAACAAACCAACAAACGAACTAACCAACAAACCAACAAACCAACAAACTAACAAGCCAACAAGCCAACAAACCAACAAACCAACAAGCCAACAAACCAACAAACCAACAAACCAACAAACCAACAAACCAAGTAACCAAAAAGCCAACAAACTAACAAACCAACAAGCCAACAAGCCAACAAACCAACAAACCAACAAACCAACAAACCAAGTAACCAAAAAGCCACCAAACTAACAAACCAATAAGCCAACAAGCCAACAAACCAACAAACCAACAAAGCAACAAGCCAACAAGCCAACAAACCAACAAACCAACAAGCCAACAAACCAACAAACCAACAATCCAACAAGCCAACAAACCAACAAACCAACAAACCAACAAACCAAGTAACCAAAAGCCAACAAACTAAGAAACCAACAAGCCAAAAAGCCAACAAACCAACAAACCAACAAGCCAACAAACCAACAAACCAAAAAACCAACAAACCAACAAACCAAAAAACCAACAAACCAACAAGCCAACAAGCCAACAAACCAACAAACTAACAAACCAACAAACAAACTAACCAAAAAACCAGAAAGGCAACAAACCAACAAGCCGACAAACCAACAAACCAAAAAACCAACAAACCAACAAACCAAAAAACCAACAAACCAACAAGCCAACAAGCCAACAAACCAACAAACCAACAAGCCAACAAACCAACAAACCAAAAAACCAAAAAGGCAACAAACTAACAAACCAACAAGCCAACAAACCAACAAGCCAACAAGCCAACAAACCAAAAAACCAACAAAGTAACAAACCAACAAACCAACAAACCAACAAGCCAACAAGCCAACAAACCAACAAGCCAACAAGCCAACAAACCAACAAACCAACAAACCAACAAACCAACAAACCAAGTAAGCAACAAGCCAACAAACCAACAAACCAACAAGCCAACAAGCCAACAAACCAACAAACCAACAAGCCAACAAACCAACAAACCAACAAGCCAACAAACCAACAAACCAACAAACCAAAAAACCAACAAACCAACAAACCAACAAACCAACAAACCAACAAACCAACAAGCCAACAAACCAACAAACCAACAAACCAACAAACCAAACAACGAAAAAGCCAACAAACTAACAAACCAACAAGCCAACAAACCAACAAGCCAAAAAGCAGACAAACCAACATACCAACAAAGCAACAAACCAACAAACCAACAAACCAACAAACCAACAAACCAGCAAGCCAACAGACCAACAAACTAACAAACCAACAAACGAACTAACCAACAAACCAACATGCCAACAAGCCAACAAACCAACAAACCAACAAACCAAGTAACCAAAAAGACAACAAGCTAACAAACCAACAAGCCAACAAGTCAACAAAACAACAAACCAACAAACCAGCAAGCCAACAAACCAACAAACAAATAAACCAACAAACCAACAAACCAACAACCCAACAAACCAACAAACCAAAAAACCAACAAACCAAAAAACCAACAAACCAACAAGCCAGCAAACCAACAAACCATTAAACTAACAAACCAACAAACGAACTAACCAACAAACCAACAAGCCAACAAGCTAACAAACCAACAAACCAACAAACCAACAAACCAACAAACCAACAAACTAAGTAACCAACAAGCCAACAAACCAACAAATCAACAAGCCAACAAGCCAACAAACCAACAAACCAACAAGCCAACAAACCAACAAACCAACAAACTAACAAACCAACAAACCAACAAACCAACAAACCAACAAGGCAACAATCCAACAAACAAATAAACCAACAAACCAACAAACCAACAAGCCAACAAACCAACAAACCAACAAACCAAGTAACCAACAAGCCAACAAACCAACAAACCAACGAGCCAAGAAGCCAACAAACCAACAAACCAACAAGCCAACAAGCCAACAAGCCAACAAACCAACAAACCAACAAACCAACAAGCCAACCAACCAACAAGCCAACAAACCAACAAACCAACAAACCAAGTAACCAACAAACCATCAAACCATCAAACTAACAAACCAACAAGCCAACAAGGCAACAAGCCAACAAGCCAACAAACCAACAAACCAACAAGCCAACAAACTAACAAACCAACAAGCCAACAAACCAACAAACAAATAAACCAACAAACCAACAAACCAACAAACCAACAAACCAACAAACCAAAAAACCAACAAACCAACAAGCCAACAAGCCAACAAACCAACAAACTAACAAACCAACAAACGAACTAACCAACAAACCAACAAGCCAACAAGCCAACAAACCAACAAACCAACAAACCAACAAACTAAATAACCAACAAGCCAACAAACCAACAAACCAACAAGCCAACAAACCAACAAACCAACAAACCAACAAGCCAACAAGCCAACAAACCAACAAACCAACAAACCAACAAGCCAACAAACCAACAAACCAACAAACCAACAAACCAACAAACCAACAAGCCAACAAACCAACACACCAACAAACCAACAAACCAACAAGCCAACAAACCAACAAATTAACAAGCCAACAAACCAAGAAACCAACAAACCAACAAACCAACAAGCCAATAAACCAACAAACCAACAAACCAAGTAACCAAAAAGCCAACAAACTAACAAACCAACAAGCCAACAAACCAACAAACCAAAAAACCAACAAGCCAACAAGCCAACAAACCAACAAACCAAAAAACCAAGAAGCCAACAAACCAACAAACCAACAAACCAATAAGCCAACAAACCAACAAGCTAACAAACCAAGAAACCAACAAACCAAGTAACCAAAAAGCCAACAAACTAACAAACCAACAAGCCAACAAACCAACAAACAAATAAACCAACAAACCAAAAAACCAACAAACAAACAAACCAACAAGCCCACAAACCAATAAACCAACAAACCAACAAACCAAGTAGGCAACAAGCCAACAAACCAACAAACCAACAAGCCAACAAACCAACAAACCAACAAGCCAACAAACCAACAAACCAACAAACCAACAAACCAACAAGCCAACAAACCAACAAACCAAGTAACCAAAAAGCCAACAAACTAACAAATCAATAAACCAACAAACCAACAAGCCAACAAGCCAACAAACAAACAAACCAACAAAGCAACAAACCAACAAACCAACAAACCAACAAACCAACAAGCCAACAAGGCAACAAACCAACAAACCAACAAACCAACAAGCCAACAAACCAACAAACCAACAAACCAACAAGCTAACAAACCAACAAACCAACAAACCAAGTAACCAAAAAGCCAACAAACTAACAAACCAACAAGCCAACACACGAACAAACCAACAAACCAACAAGCCAACAAGCCAACAAACCAACAAACCAACAAACCAACAAGCCAACCAACCAACAAGCCAACAAACCAACAAACCAACAAACCAAGTAACCAACAAACCATCAAACCATCAAACGAACAAAGCAACAAACCAACAAGCCAACAAACCAACAAGCCAACAAACCAACAAACCAACAAACCAACAAACCAACATGCCAAGAAACCAGCAAACTAAGTAACCAATAAGCCAACAAACCAACAAACCAACAAACCAACAAACCAACAAACCAACAAACCAACAAGCCAACAAACCAACATACCAACAAAACAAGTAACCAAAAAGCCATCAAACTAACAAACCAACAAGCCAACAAGGCAACAAGCCAACAAGCCAACAAACCAACAAACCAACAAGCCAACAAACTAACAAACCAACAAGCCAACAAACCAACAAACAAATAAACCAACAAACCAACAAACCAACAAACCAACAAACCAACAAACCAAAAAACCAACAAACCAACAAGCCAACAAGCCAACAAACCAACAAACTAACAAACCAACAAACGAACTAACCAACAAACCAACAAGCCAACAAGCCAACAAACCAACAAACCAAGTAACCAACAAACCAACAAACCATCAAACGAACAAAGCAACAAACCAACAAGCCAACAAACCAACAAGCCAACAAACCAACAAACCAACAAACCAACAAACCAACATGCCAAGAAACCAGCAAACTAAGTAACCAATAAGCCAACAAACCAACAAACCAACAAACCAACATGCCAACAAACCAACAAACCAACAAGCCAACAAACCAACAAACCAACAAGCCAACAAGCTAACAAACCAACAAACCAACAAACCAACAAGCCAACAAACCAACAAACCAACAAACCAACAAGCCAACAAACCAACAAGCCAACAAACCAACAAACCAACAAGCCAACAAACCAACAAACCAACAAACTAACAAACCAACAAACCAACAAACCAACAAACCAACAAATCAACAAGCCAACAAGCCAACAAACCAACAAATAAATAAACCAATAAACAAAAAAACCAACAAAACAACAAACCAACAAGCCAACAAACCAACAAACCAACAAACCAACAAGGCAACAAGCCAACAAACCAACAACACCAACGAGCCAACAAACCAACAAACCAACAAACCAACAAGCCAACAAGCCAACAAACCAACAAACCAAAAAACCAACAAGCCAACAAACCAACAAACCAACAAACTAACAAGCCAACAAACCAACAAGCCAACAAACCAAGAAACCAACAAACCAAGTAACCAAAAATCCAACAAACTAACAAACCAACAAGCTAACAAACCACCAAACCAACAAACCAACAAACCAAAAAGCCAACAAACCAACAAACAAATAAACAAACAAACCAAAAAACCAACAAACCAACAAACCAACAAGCCCACAAACCAACACACCAACAAACCAACAAAACAAGTAACTAACAAGCCAACAAACCAACAAACCAACAAGCCAACAAGCCAACAAACCAACAAACCAACAAGCCAACAAACCAACAAAGCAACAAGCCAACAAACCAACAAATTAACAAACCAAGTAACCAAAAAGCCAACAAACTTACAAACCAATAAGCCAACAAACCAACAAACAACAAACCAACAAACCAACAAGCCAACAAACCAACAAACCAACAAGCCAATAAGCCAACACACCAACAAACCAACAAGCCAACAAACCACCAAACCAACAAACTAACAAACCAACAAACCAACAAACCAACAAACCAACAAACCAACAAGCCAACAAACCAACAAATAAATAAACCAACAAACAAAAAAACCAACAAACCAACAAACCAACAAGCCAACAAACCAACAAACCAACAAACCAACAAACCAAGTAACCAACAAGCCAATAAACCAACAAACAAACAAGCCAACAAGCCAACAAACCAACAAACCAACAAGCCAACAAACCAACAACACCAACAAGCCAACAAACCAACAAACCAACAAACCAACAAGCCAACAAGCCAACAAACTAACAAACCAAAAAACCAACAAGCCAACAAACCAACAAACCAACAAACCAACAAGCCAACAAACCAAGAAACCAAAATACCAAGTAACCAAAAATCCAACAAACTAACAAACCAACAAGCTAACAAACCAACAAACCAACAAACCAACAAGCCAACAAACCAACAAACAAATAAACCAACAAACCAAAAAACCAACAAACCAACAAACCAACAAGCCCACAAACCAACACACCAACAAACCAACAAAACAAGTAACTAACAAGCCAACAAACCAACAAACCAACAAGCCAACAAGCCAACAAACCAACAAACCAACAAGCCAACAAACCAACAAAGTAACAAACCAACAAACCAACAAATTAACAAACCAAGTAACCAAAAAGCCAACAAACTTACAAACCAGTAAGCCAACAAACCAACAAACAACAAACCAACAAACCAACAAGCCAACAAACCAACAAACCAACAAGCCAACAAGCCAACAAACCAACAAACCAACAAGGCAACAAACCACCAAACCAACAAACTAACAAACCAACAAACCAACAAACCAACAAACCAACAATCCAACAAACCAACAAACAAATAAACCAACAAACCAAAAAACCAACAAACCAACAAACCAACAAGCCAACAAACCAACAAACCAACAAACCAACAAACCAAGTAACCAACAAGCCAACAAACCAACAAACCAACAAGCCAACAAGTCAACAAACCAACAAACCAACAAGCCAACAAACCAACAAACCAACAAACCAACAAACCAACAAACCAACAAATCAACAAGCCAACAAACCAACAAATAAATAAACCAACAAACAAAAAAACCAACAAACCAACAAACCAACAAGCCAACAAACCAACAAACCAACAAACCAACAAACCAACAAACCAAGTAACCAACAAGCCAATAAACCAACAAACAAACAAGCCAACAAGCCAACAAACCAACAAACCAACAAGCCAACAAACCAACAACACCAACAAGCCAACAAACCAACAAACCAACAAACCAACAAGCCAACAAGCCAACAAACCAACAAACCAAAAAACCAACAAGCCAACAAACCAACAAACCAACAAACCAACAAGCCAACAAACCAACAAGCCAACAAACCAAGAAACCAACAAACCAAGTAACCAAAAATCCAACAAACTAACAAACCAACAAGCTAACAAACCACCAAACCAACAAACCAACAAACCAAAAAGCCAACAAACCAACAAACAAATAAACCAACAAACCAAAAAACCAACAAAGCAACAAACCAACAAGCCCACAAACCAACACACCAACAAACCAACAAAGCAACAAACCAACAAGCCCACAAACCAACACACCAACAAACCAACAAAACAAGTAACTAACAAGCCAACAAACCAACAAACCAACAAGCCAACAAGCCAACAAACCAACAAACAACAAACCAACAAACCAACAAGCCAACAAACCAACAAACCAACAAGCCAACAAGCCAACAAACCAACAAACCAACAAGCCAACAAACCACCAAACCAACAAACTAACAAACCAACAAACCAACAAACCAACAAACCAACAAACCAACAAGCCAACAAACCAACAAATAAATAAACCAACAAACAAAAAAACCAACAAACCAACAAACCAACAAGCCAACAAACCAACAAACCAACAAACCAACAAACCAACAAACCAACAAACCAAGTAACCAACAAGCCAATAAACCAACAAACAAACAAGCCAACAAGCCAACAAACCAACAAACCAACAAGCCAACAAACCAACAATACCAACAAGCCAACAAACCAACAAACCAACAAACCAACAAGCCAACAAGCCAACAAACCAACAAACCAAAAATCCAACAAGCCAACAAACCAACAAACCAACAAACCAACAAGCCAACAAACCAAGAAACCAAAATACCAAGTAACCAAAAATCCAACAAACTAACAAACCAACAAGCTAACAAACCAACAAACCAACAAACCAACAAGCCAACAAACCAACAAACAAATAAACCAACAAACCAAAAAACCAACAAACCAACAAGCCCACAAACCAACACACCAACAAACCAACAAAACAAGTAACTAACAAGCCAACAAACCAACAAACCAACAAGCCAACAAGCCAACAAACCAACAAGCAAACAAACAAACAAAGTAACAAGCCAACAAACCAACAAATTAACAAACCAAGTAACCAAAAAGCCAACAAACTTACAAACCAATAAGCCAACAAACCAATAAACCAACAAACCAACAAGCCAACAAGCTAACAAACCAACAAACCAACAAGGCAACAAACCACCAAACCAACAAACTAACAAACCAACAAACCAACAAACCAACAAACCAACAATCCAACAAACCAACAAACAAATAAACCAACAAACCAAAAAACCACCAAACCAACAAACCAACAAGCCAACAAACCAACAAACCAACAAACCAACAAACCAAGTAACCAACAAGCCAACAAACCAACAAACCAACAAGCCAACAAGTCAACAAACCAACAAACCAACAAGCCAACAATTCAACAAACCAACAAGCCAACAAACCAACAAACCAACAAACCAAAGAACCAACAAACCAACAAACCAACAAACTAAAAAACCAACAAACCAACAAGCCAACAAACCAACAAACCAACAAACCAACAAACCAAGTAACCAAAAAGCCAACAAACTAACAAACCAACAAGCACACAAGCCAACAAACCAACAAGCCAACAAACCAATAAACCAACAAAGCAACAAGCCAACAAGCCAACAAGCCAACAAACCAACAAACCAACAAGCCAACAAACCAACAAACCAACAAGCCAACAAGCCAACAAACCAACAAACCAACAAACCAAGTAGCCAACAAGCCATCAAACTAACAAACCAAAAAGCCAACAAGCCAACAAACCAACAAACCAACAAACCAACAAACCAACAAGCCAACAAACCAACAAACAAATAAACCAACAAACCAACAAACCAACAAACCAACAAACCAACAAACCAACAAGCCAACAAGCCAACAAACCAATAAACTAACAAACCAACAAACGAACTAACCAACAACACAACAAGCCAACAAGCCAACAAACCAACAAACCAACAAACCAACAAACTAAGTAACCAACAAACCAACGAACCAACAAGCCAACAAGCCTACAAACCAACAAACCAACAAGCCAAAAAGCCAACAAACCAACAAACCAACAAACCAACAAACCAACAAGCCAATAAACCAACAAACCAACAAACCAACAAACCAAAAAGCCAACAAACCAACAAACCAACAAGCCAACAAACCCACAAACCAACAAACCAAGTAACCAAAAAGCCAACAAACTAACAAACCAACAAGCCAACAAACCAAAAAGCCAACAAGCCAACAAACCAACAAACCAACAAACCAACAAAGCAACAAACCAACAAACGAACAAACCAACAAACCAAAAAGCCAACAAGCCAACAAACCAACAAACCAACAAACCAACAAGCCAACAAACCAACAAACCAACAAACCAATAAGCCAACAAACCAACAAGCCAATGAACCAAGTAACCAAAAAGCCAACAAACTAACAAACCAACAAGCCAACAAACCAACAAACCAACAAACCAACAAGCCAACAAGCCAACAAACCAATAAACCAACAAGCCAACAAACCAACAAGCCAACAAACCAACAAACCAATAAACCAAGTAACTAACAAACCAACAAACCATCAAACGAACAAAGCAACTAACCAATAAGCCAACAAACCAACAAGCCAACAAACCAACAAACCAACAAACCAACATGCCAACAAACCAACAAACTAAGTAACCAACAAGCCAACAAACCAACAAACCAACAAACCAACAAACGAACAAGCCAACAAACCAACAAGCCACCAAACCAACAAACCACCAAGACAACAAGCCAACAAACCAACAAACCAACAAATCAACAAGCCAACAAACCAACAAACCAACAAGCCAACAAACCAACAAACCAAAATACCAACAAACCAAAAAACCTACAAACCAACTAAGCAACAAACCAACAAACCAACAAACCAACAAACCAAAAAGCCAACAAGCCAACAAGCCAACAAGCCAACAAACCAACAAACCAACAAACCAACAAGCCAACAAACCAACAAACCAACAAACCAATAAGCCAATAAACCAACAAGCCAATGAAACAAGTAACCAAAAAGCCAACAAACTAACAAACCAACAAGCCAACAAACCAACAAACCAACAAACCAACAAGCCAACAAGCCAAC
This sequence comes from Atherix ibis, assembly GCA_958298945.1. Classification (NCBI taxonomy): domain Eukaryota; kingdom Metazoa; phylum Arthropoda; class Insecta; order Diptera; family Athericidae; genus Atherix; species Atherix ibis. The sequence goes on from OY282608.1 coordinate 22,909,847, forward strand.
AAACCAACAAACCAATAAACCAACAAGCCAACAAACCAACAAGCCAACAAACCAACAAACCAACAAACCAAGTAAGCAACAAACCAACAAACCATCAAACAGACAAAGCAACTAACCAATAAGCCAACAAACCAACAAGCCAACAAACCAACAAACCAACATGCCAACAAACCAACAAACTAAGTAACCAACAAGCCAACAAACCAACAAACCAACAAACCAACATGCCAACAAACCAACAAACTAAGTAACCAACAAGCCAACAAACCAACAAACCTACAAACCAACAAGCCAACAACCCAACAAACCAACAAACGAACAAGCCAACAAACCAACAAGGCAACAAACCAACAAACCAACAAGACAACAAGCCAACAAACCAACAAACCAACAAACCAACAAGCCAACAAACCAACAAACCAACAAACCAACAAACCAACAAACCAACAAACCAACAAACCAAAAAACCAATAAACCAACAAACCAACAAACCAACAAAACAACAAACCAAGTAACCAAAAAGCCAACAAACTAACAAACCAACAAGCCAACAAACGAGCAAGCCAACAAACCAACAAACCAACAAAGCAACAAGCCAACAAGCCAACAAACCAACAAACCAACAAGCCAACAAACCAACAAACCAACAAGCCAACAAGCCAACAAACCAACAAACCAACAAACCAACAAACCAAGTAACCAAAAAGCCAACAAACTAACAAACCAACAAGCCAACAAGCCAACAAACCAACAAACCAACAAACCAACAAACCAACAAGCCAACAAACCAACAAACAAATAAACCAACAAACCAACAAACCAACAAACCAACAAACCAAAAAACCAACAAACCAACAAGCCAACAAGCCAACAAACCAACAAAATAACAAACCAACAAACGAACTAACAAACAAACCAACAAACCAACAAACCAACAAACCAACAAACCAACAAACCAACAAGCCAACAAGCCAACAAACCAACAAACCAACAAGCCAACAAGCCAACAAACCAACAAACCAACAAGCCAACAAACCAACAAACCAACAAGCCAACAAACCAACAAACCAACAAACCAACAAACCAACAAACCAACAAACTAACAAACCAACAAGCCGACAAACCAACAAACCATCAAACGAACAAAGCAACAAGCCAACAAGCCAACAAACCAACAAACCAACAAGCTAACAAACCAACAAACCAACCAGCCAACAAACCAACAAACCAGCAAACCAACAAACCAACAAGCCAACAAACAAACAAACAAATAAACCAACAAACCAAAAAACCAACAAACCAACAAACCAACAAACCAACAAACCAACAAACCAACAAACCAACAAACCAACAAACCAACAAACCAACAAACCAACAAACCAATTAACCAACAAACCAATAAACGAACAAACCAACAAACCAACAAACTAACAAACCAACAAACCAACAAGCCAACAAGCCAACAAACCAACAAACCAACAAACCAACAAGCCAACAAGCCAACAGACCAACAAACCAACAAGCCAACAAACCAACAAACCAATAAGCCAACAAACCAACAAACCAACAAACCAACAAACCAACAAACCAAAAAACCTACAAACCAACAAACCAACAAACCAACAAACCAACAAACCAACAAGCCAACAAGCCAATAAACCAACAAACCAACAAACCAACAAACCGACAAGCCAACAAACCAACAAGCCAACAAACCAACAAACCAACAAACCAAGTAACCAACAAACCAACAAACCATCAAACGAACAAAGCAACAAACCAACAAGCCAACAAGCCAATAAACCAACAAACCCAGTAACCAAAAAGCCAACAAACTAACAAACCAACAAGCCAACAAACCAACAAGCCAACAAGTCAACAAACCAACAAACCAACAATTAACAAACCAAAAAACAAACAAACCAAAAAACCAACAAACCAATAAACCAACAAGCCAACAAACCAACAAACCAACAAGCCAACAGGCCAACAAACAAACAAACCAACAAACCAACAAACCAACAAGCCAACAAATCAACAAACCAACAAGCCAACAAACCAACAAACCAACAAACCAACAAGCAAACAAACCAACAATCAAATAAACCAACAAACCAACAAGCCAACAAACCAACAAACCAACAAACTAACAAACCAACAAGCCATCAAACAAACAAGCCAACAAACCAACAAGCCAACAAACCAACAAACCAACAAACCAACAAGCCAACAAACCAACAAGCCAACAAACCAACAAACCAACAAGCCAACAAGCCAACAAACCAACAAACCAACAAGCCAACAAGCCAACAAAGCAACAAACCAACAAGCCAACAAACCAAAAAACAAATAAACCAACAAACCAACAAACCAACAAGCCAACAAGCCAACTAGCCAACAAACCAACAAACCAACAAACCAACAAGCCAACAAACCAATTAACCAACAAACCAACAAACGAACAAACCAACAAACCAACAAACCAACAAACCAACAAGCCAACAAACCAACAAACCAACAAACCAACAAACCAACAAACCAACAAACCAACAAGCCAACAAACCAACAAACCAACAAACCAAGTAATCAAAAATCCAACAAACTAACAAACCAACAAGCCAAACAGCCAACAAACCAACAAGCCAACAAGCCAACAAACCAACAAACCAACAAACCAACAAGCCAACAAACCAACAAACAAAAAAACCAACAAACCAACAAGCCAACAAGCCAACAAACCAACAAAGTAACAAACCAACAAACGAACTAACCAACAAACCAACAAACCAACCAGCCAACAAACCAACCAACCAACAAGCCAACAAACCAACAAACCAACAAACCAACAAAAAAACAAGCCAACAAGCCAACAAGCCAACAAACCAACAAACCAACAAGCCAACAAACCAACAAACCAACAAACCAACAAGCCAACAAACCAACAAGCCAATAAACCAACAAGCCAACAAACCAACAAACCAACAAAGCAACAAGCCAACAAACCAACAAGCCAACAAACCAACAAACCAACAAACTAAGTAACCAACAAGCCAACAAGCCAACTAACCAACAAACCAACAAACCAACAAACCAACAAACCAACAAGCCAACAAACCAACAAACGAACAAACCAAAAAACCAACAAACCAACAAACCAACAAACCAACAAACCAACAAACCAACAAACCAACAAACCAGCAAGCCAACAAGCCAACAAACCAACAAACCAACAAGCCAACAAACCAACAAACCAACAAACCAACAAGCAAATAAACCAACAAACCAACAAACCAACAAACCAACAAACCAATTAACCAACAAACCAACAATGGAACAAACCAACAAACCAACAAACCAACACACCAATAAACCAACAAGCCAACAAGCCAACAAACCAACAAACCAACAAGCCCACAAGCCAACAAACCAACAAACCAACAAACCAACAAGCGAACAAACCAACAAACCAACAAGCCAACAAACCAACAAACCAACAAACCTACAAACCAACAAACTAACAAACCAACAAGCCAACAAACCAACAAACCAACAAACCATCAAACGAACAGAGCAACAAGCCAACAAGCCAACAAACCCACAAACCAACAAGCCAACAAACCAACAAACCAACAAGCCAACAAGCCAACAAACCAACAAACCAACAAACCAACAAGCCAACAAACCAACGAACCAACAAACCAACAAACCAACAAGCCAACAAGCCAACAAACCAACAAACCAACAAACCAACAAGCCAACAAACCAACAAGCCAACAAACCAACAAACCAACAAACCAAGTAACCAACAAACCAACAAACCATCAAACGAACAAAGCAACAAACCAACAAGCCAACAAACCAACAAACCAAGTAACCAAAAAGCCAATAAGCTAACAAACCAATAAGCCAACAAACCAACAAGCCAACAAGCCAACAAACCAACAAACCAACAAAGCAACAAACCAAAAAACCAACAAACCAAAAAACCAACAAACCAACAAACCATCAAACGAACAAAGCAACAAGCCAACAAGCCAACAAACCAACAAACCAACAAGCCAACAAACCAACAAACCAACAAACTAAGTAACCAACAAGCCAACAAGCCAACTAACCAACAAACCAACAAACCAACAAACCAACAAACCAACAAGCCAACAAACCAACAAACGAACAAACCAAAAAACCAACAAACCAACAAACCAACAAACCAACAAACCAACAAACCAACAAACCAACAAACCAGCAAGCCAACAAGCCAACAAACCAACAAACCAACAAGCCAACAAACCAACAAACCAACAAACCAACAAGCAAATAAACCAACAAACCAACAAACCAACAAACCAACAAACCAATTAACCAACAAACCAACAATGGAACAAACCAACAAACCAACAAACCAACACACCAATAAACCAACAAGCCAACAAGCCAACAAACCAACAAACCAACAAGCCCACAAGCCAACAAACCAACAAACCAACAAACCAACAAGCCAACAAACCAACAAACCAACAAGCCAACAAACCAACAAACCAACAAACCATCAAACGAACAGAGCAACAAGCCAACAAGCCAACAAACCCACAAACCAACAAGCCAACAAACCAACAAACCAACAAGCCAACAAGCCAACAAACCAACAAACCAACAAACCAACAAGCCAACAAACCAACGAACCAACAAACCAACAAACCAACAAGCCAACAAGCCAACAAACCAACAAACCAACAAACCAACAAGCCAACAAACCAACAAGCCAACAAACCAACAAACCAACAAACCAAGTAACCAACAAACCAACAAACCATCAAACGAACAAAGCAACAAACCAACAAGCCAACAAACCAACAAACCAAGTAACCAAAAAGCCAATAAGCTAACAAACCAATAAGCCAACAAACCAACAAGCCAACAAGCCAACAAACCAACAAACCAACAAAGCAACAAACCAAAAAACCAACAAACCAAAAAACCAACAAACCAACAAACCATCAAACGAACAAAGCAACAAGCCAACAAGCCAACAAACCAACAAACCAACAAGCCAACAAACCAACAAATCAACAAGCCAACAAGCCAACAAACCAACAAACTAACAAACCAACAAGCCAACTAACCAACAAACCAACAAGCCAACAAACCAACAAACTAACAAACCAACAAACCAACAAGCTAACAAACCAACAAACAATTAAACCAACAAACCAACAAACCAATAAGCCAACAAGCCAACAAACCAACAAACCAACAAACCAATAAGCCAACAAACCAACAAGCCAACAAACCAACAAACCAACAAACCAACAAGCCAACAAGCCAACAAACCAACAAGCCAACAAACCAACAAACCAACAAACCAACAAGCCAACAAACCAACAAGCCAACAAACCAACAAACCAACAAGCCAACAAGCCAACAAGCCAACAAACCAACAAACCAACAAGCCAACAAGCCAACAAAGCAACAAACCAACAAGCCAACAAACCAAAAAACAAATAAACCAACAAACCAACAAACCAACAAGCCAACAAGCCAACTAGCCAACAAACCAACAAACCAACAAACCAACAAGCCAACAAACCAATTAACCAACAAACCAACAAACGAACAAACCAACAAACCAACAAACCAACAAGCCAACAAACCAACAAACCAACAAACCAAAAAACCAACAAACCAACAAACCAACAAACCAACAAGCCAACAAACCAACAAACCAACAAACCAAGTAATCAAAAATCCAACAAACTAACAAACCAACAAGCCAAACAGCCAACAAACCAACAAGCCAACAAGCCAACAAACCAACAAACCAACAAGCCAACAAGCCAACAAACCAACAAACAAAAAAACCAACAAACCAACAAGCCAACAAGCCAACAAACCAACAAACTAACAAACCAACAAACGAACTAACCAACAAACCAACAAACCAACCAGCCAACAAACCAACCAACCAACAAGCCAACAAACCAACAAACCAACAAACCAACAAAAAAACAAGCCAACAAGCCAACAAACCAACAAACCAACAAGCCAACAAACCAACAAACCAACAAACCAACAAGCCAACAAACCAACAAGCCAATAAACCAACAAGCCAACAAACCAACAAACCAACAAAGCAACAAGCCAACAAACCAACAAGCCAACAAACCAACAAACCAACAAACTAAGTAACCAACAAGCCAACAAGCCAACTAACCAACAAACCAACAAACCAACAAACCAACAAACCAACAAGCCAACAAACCAACAAACGAACAAACCAAAAAACCAAAAACCAACAAACCAACAAACCAACAAACCAACAAACCAACAAACCAACAAACCAACAAACCAACAAACCAGCAAGCCAACAAGCCAATAAACCAACAAACCAACAAGCCAACAAACCAACAAACCAACAAACCAACAAGCAAATAAACCAACAAACCAACAAACCAACAAACCAACAAACCAATTAACCAACAAACCAACAATGGAACAAACCAACAAACCAACAAACCAACACACCAACAAACCAACAAGCCAACAAGCCAACAAACCAACAAACCAACAAGCCCACAAGCCAACAAACCAACAAACCAACAAACCAACAAGCCAACAAACCAACAAACCAACAAGCCAACAAACCAACAAACCAACAAACCTACAAACCAACAAACTAACAAACCAACAAGCCAACAAACCAACAAACCAACAAACCATCAAACGAACAGAGCAACAAGCCAACAAACCAACAAACCCACAAACCAACAAGCCAACAAACCAACAAACCAACAAGCCAACAAGCCAACAAACCAACAAACCAACAAACCAACAAGCCAACAAACCAACGAACCAACAAACCAACAAACCAACAAGCCAACAAGCCAACAAACCAACAAACCAACAAACCAACAAGCCAACAAACCAACAAGCCAACAAACCAACAAACCAACAAACCAAGTAACCAACAAACCAACAAACCATCAAACGAACAAAGCAACAAACCAACAAGCCAACAAACCAACAAACCAAGTAACCAAAAAGCCAATAAGCTAACAAACCAATAAGCCAACAAACCAACAAGCCAACAAGCCAACAAACCAACAAACCAACAAAGCAACAAACCAAAAAACCAACAAACCAAAAAACCAACAAACCAACAAACCATCAAACGAACAAAGCAACAAGCCAACAAGCCAACAAACCAACAAACCAACAAGCCAACAAACCAACAAATCAACAAGCCAACAAGCCAACAAACCAACAAACTAACAAACCAACAAGCCAACTAACCAACAAACCAACAAGCCAACAAACCAACAAACTAACAAACCAACAAACCAACAAGCCAACAAACCAACAAACAATTAAACCAACAAACCAACAAACCAATAAGCCAACAAGCCAACAAACCAACAAACCAACAAACCAATAAGCCAACAAACCAACAAGCCAACAAACCAACAAACCAACAAACCAACAAGCCAACAAGCCAACAAACCAACAAACCAACAAACCAACAAACCAACAAACCAACAAACCAACAAGCCAACAAGCCAACAAACCAACAAACCAACAAGCCAACAAACCAACAAACCAACAAACTCATATGCCAACAAACCAACAAACTAAGTAACCAACAAGCCAACAAGCCAACAAACCAACAAACCAACATGCCAACAAACCAACAAACCAAGTAATCAAAAATCCAACAAACTAACAAACCAACAAGCCAAACAGCCAACAAACCAACAAGCCAACAAGCCAACAAACCAACAAACCAACAAACCAACAAGCCAACAAACCAACAAACAAAAAAACCAACAAACCAACAAGCCAACAAGCCAACAAACCCACAAACTAACAAACCAACAAACGAACTAACCAACAAACCAACAAACCAACAAGCCAACAAACCAACCAACCAACAAGCCAACAAACCAACAAACCAACAAACCAACAAAAAAACAAGCCAACAAGCCAACAAACCAACAAATTAACAAGCCAACAAACCAACAAACCAACAAACCAACAAGCCAACAAACCAACAAGCCAATAAACCAACAAGCCAACAAACCAACAAACCAACAAAGCAACAAGCCAACAAACCAACAAGCCAACAAACCAACAAACCAACAAACTAAGTAACCAACAAGCCAACAAGCCAACTAACCAACAAACCAACAAACCAACAAACCAACAAACCAACAAGCCAACAAACCAACAAACGAACAAACCAAAAAACCAACAAACCAACAAACCAACAAACCAACAAACCAACAAACCAACAAACCAACAAACCAGCAAGCCAACAAGCCAACAAACCAACAAACCAACAAGCCAACAAACCAACAAACCAACAAACCAACAAACCAACAAGCAAATAAACCAACAAACCAACAAACCAACAAACCAACAAACCAATTAACCAACAAACCAACAATGGAACAAACCAACAAACCAACAAACCAACACACCAACAAACCAACAAGCCAACAAGCCAACAAACCAACAAACCAACAAGCCCACAAGCCAACAAACCAACAAACCAACAAACCAACAAGCCAACAAACCAACAAACCAATAAGCCAACAAACCAAAAAACCAACAAACCTACAAACCAACAAACTAACAAACCAACAAGCCAACAAACCAACAAACAAACAAACCATCAAACGAACAGAGCAACAAGCCAACAAGCCAACAAACCAACAAACCAACAAGCCAACAAACCAACAAACCAACAAGCCAACAAGCCAACAAACGAACTAACCAACAAACCAACAAACCAACCAGCCAACAAACCAACCAACCAACAAGCCAACAAACCAACAAACCAACAAACCAACAAAAAAACAAGCCAACAAGCCAACAAACCAACAAACCAACAAGCCAACAAACCAACAAACCAACAAACCAACAAGCCAACAAACCAACAAGCCAATAAACCAACAAGCCAACAAACCAACAAACCAACAAAGCAACAAGCCAACAAACCAACAAGCCAACAAACCAACAAACCAACAAACTAAGTAACCAACAAGCCAACAAGCCAACTAACCAACAAACCAACAAACCAACAAGCCAACAAGCCAACAAACCAACAAACCAACAAAGCAACAAACCAAAAAACCAACAAACCAAAAAACCAACAAACCAACAAACCATCAAACGAACAAAGCAACAAGCCAACAAGCCAACAAACCAACAAACCAACAAGCCAACAAACCAACAAATCAACAAGCCAACAAGCCAACAAACCAACAAACTAACAAACCAACAAGCCAACTAACCAACAAACCAACAAGCCAACAAACCAACAAACTAACAAACCAACAAACCAACAAGCCAACAAACCAACAAACAATTAAACCAACAAACCAACAAACCAATAAGCCAACAAGCCAACAAACCAGCAAACCAACAAACCAATAAGCCAACAAACCAACAAGCCAACAAACCAACAAACCAACAAACCAACAAGCCAACAAGCCAACAAACCAACAAACCAACAAACCAACAAACCAACAAACCAACAAACCAACAAGCCAACAAGCCAACAAACCAACAAACCAACAAGCCAACAAACCAACAAACCAACAAACCCATATGCCAACAAACCAACAAACTAAGTAACCAACAAGCCAACAAGCCAACAAACCAACAAACCAACATGCCAACAAACCAACAAACCAAGTAATCAAAAATCCAACAAACTAACAAACCAACAAGCCAAACAGCCAACAAACCAACAAGCCAACAAGCCAACAAACCAACAAACCAACAAACCAACAAGCCAACAAACCAACAAACAAAAAAACCAACAAACCAACAAGCCAACAAGCCAACAAACCCACAAACTAACAAACCAACAAACGAACTAACCAACAAACCAACAAACCAACAAGCCAACAAACCAACCAACCAACAAGCCAACAAACCAACAAACCAACAAACCAACAAAAAAACAAGCCAACAAGCCAACAAACCAACAAATTAACAAGCCAACAAACCAACAAACCAACAAACCAACAAGCCAACAAACCAACAAGCCAATAAACCAACAAGCCAACAAACCAACAAACCAACAAAGCAACAAGCCAACAAACCAACAAGCCAACAAACCAACAAACCAACAAACTAAGTAACCAACAAGCCAACAAGCCAACTAACCAACAAACCAACAAACCAACAAGCCAACAAACCAACCAACCAACAAGCCAACAAACCAACAAACCAACAAACCAACAAAAAAACAAGCCAACAAGCCAACAAACCAACAAACCAACAAACCAACAAACCAACAAACCAACAAACCAACAAACCAGCAAGCCAACAAGCCAACAAACCAACAAACCAACAAGCCAACAAACCAACAAACCAACAAACCAACAAACCAACAAGCAAATAAACCAACAAACCAACAAACCAACAAACCAACAAACCAATTAACCAACAAACCAACAATGGAACAAACCAACAAACCAACAAACCAACACACCAACAAACCAACAAGCCAACAAGCCAACAAACCAACAAACCAACAAGCCCACAAGCCAACAAACCAACAAACCAACAAACCAACAAACCAACAAGCCAACAAACCAACAAACCAATAAGCCAACAAACCAAAAAACCAACAAACCTACAAACCAACAAACTAACAAACCAACAAGCCAACAAACCAACAAACAAACAAACCATCAAACGAACAGAGCAACAAGCCAACAAGCCAACAAACCCACAAACCAACAAGCCAACAAACCAACAAACCAACAAGCCAACAAGCCAACAAACCAACAAACCAACAAACCAACAAGCCAACAAACCAACGAACCAACAAACCAACAAACCAACAAGCCAACAAGCCAACAAACCAACAAACCAACAAACCAACAAGCCAACAAACCAACAAGCCAACAAACCAACAAACCAACAAACCAAGTAACCAACAAACCAACAAACCATCAAACGAACAAAGCAACAAACCAACAAGCCAACAAACCAACAAACCAAGTAACCAAAAAGCCAATAAGCTAACAAACCAATAAGCCAACAAACCAACAAGCCAACAAGCCAACAAACCAACAAACCAACAAAGCAACAAACCAAAAAACCAACAAACCAAAAAACCGACAAACCAACAAACCATCAAACGAACAAAGCAACAAGCCAACAAGCCAACAAACCAACAAACCAACAAGCCAACAAACCAACAAATCAACAAGCCAACAAGCCAACAAACCAACAAACTAACAAACCAACAAGCCAACAAACCAACAAACCAACAAGCCAACAAACCAACAAACCAACAAACCAACAAACCCACAAGCCAACAAACCAACAAACAATTAAACCAACAAACCAACAAACCAATAAGCCAACAAGCCAACAAACCAACAAACCAACAATACCAATAAGCCAACAAACCAACAAGCCAACAAACCAACAAACCAACAAACCAACAAGCCAACAAGCCAACAAGCCAACAAACCAACAAACCAACAAGCCAACAAACCAACAAACCAACAAACCAACAAACCAACAAGCCAACAAGCCAACAAACCAACAAACCAACAAGCCAACAAACCAACAAACCCATATGCCAACAAACCAACAAACTAAGTAACCAACAAGCCAACAAACCAACAAACCAACAAACCAATATGCCAACAAACCAACAAACTAAGTAACCAGCAAACCAACAAACAAACAAACCAACAAGCCAATAAGCCAACAAACCAACAAACCAACAAACCAACAAACCAACAAGCCAAAAAACCAACAAGCCAACAAACCAATAAACCAACAAGCCAACAAGCCAACAAACCAACAAACCAACACACCAACAAGCCAACAAACCAACAAACCAACAAGCCAACAAACCAGCAAGCCAACAAACCAACAAACCGACAAGCCAACAAGCCAACAAACAAACAAACCAACAAACCAACAAGCCAACAAACCAACAAACCAACAAACCAACAAACCAACAAGCCAACAAACCAACAAGCCAACAAACCAACAAGCCAACAAACCAACAAACCAACAAAGCAACAAGCCAACAAACCAACAAGCCAACAAACCAACAAACCAACAAACTTAGTAGCCAACAAGCCAACAAGCCAACAAACCAATAAACCAACAAACCAACAAACTAACAAACAAACAAGCCAACAAGCCAACAAACCAACAAACCAACAAGCCAACAAACCAACAAACCAACAAACCAACAAGCCATCAAACCAACAAACAAATAAACCAACAAACCAACAAACCAACAAACCAACAAACCAACAAACCAACAAACCAACAAACCAACAAGCCAACAAACCAACAAACCAACAAGCCAAGTAACCAACAAGCCACCAAACCAACAAACCAACAAGCCAACAAGCCAACAAACCAACAAACCAACAAGCCAACAAACCAACAAACCAACAAGCCAACAAACCAACAAAAACCAAAAAACCAACAAACCAACAAACCAACAAACCACCAAACCAACAAACCAACAAACCAACAAGCCAACAAACCAACAAACCAAGAAACCAGCAAACCAAGTAACGAAAACGCCAACAAACTAACAAACCAACAAGCCAACAAACCAACAAGCCAACAAGCCAACAAACCAACAAACTAACAAAGCAACAAACCAACAAACCAACAAGCCAACAAACCAACCAACCAACAATCCATCAAGCCAACAAACCAACAAACCAACAAGCCAACAAACCAACAAACCAACAAAACAACAAACCAACAAACCAAAAAACCAAAAAACTAACAAACCAACAAACCAACAAACCAACAAACCAACAAACCAACAAGCCAACAAACCAACAAAAACCAAAAAACCAACAAACCAACAAACCAACAAACCAACAAACCAACAAACCAACAAACCAACAAGCCAACAAACCAACAAACCAACAAACCAAGTAACGAAAAAGCCAACAAACTAACAAACCAACAAGCCAACAAACCAACAAGCCAACAAGCCAACAAACCAACAAACCAACAAAGCAACAAACCAAGAAACCAACAAGCCAACACACCAACCAACCAACAAACCAACAAGCCAACAAACTAACAAACCAACAAGCCAACAAACTAACAAACCAACAAAGCAACAAACCAACAAACCAAAAAACCAACAAACCAACAAACCAACAAACCAACAAACCAACAAACCAACAAACCAACAAACCAACAAACCAACAAACCAACAAACCAACAAACCAACAAACCAACAAACCAACAAGCCAACAAGCCAACATGCCAACAAACCAGCAAACTAAGTAACCAACAAGCCAACAAACCAACAAACCAACAAACCAACAAGCCAACAAACCAACAAGCCAAGTAACCAACAAGCCAACAAACCAACAAACCAACAAGTCAACAAGTCAACAAACCAATAAACCAACAAGCCAACAAACCAACAAACCAACAAGGCAACAAACCAACAAACCAACAAACCAAAAAACCAACAAACCAACAAACCAACAAACCAACAAACCAACAAACCAACAAGCCAACAAACCAACAAACCAACAAACCAACAAACCAAGTAACGGAAAATCCAAAAAACTAACAAACCACCAAGCCAACAAACCAACAAGCCAACAAACCATCAAACCAACAAAGCAACAAACCAACAAACCAACAAGCCAACAAACCAATAAACCAACAAACCAACAAGCCAACAAACCAACCAACCAACAAACCAACAAACCAACAAAACAACAAACCAACAAACCAAAAAACTAACAAACCAACAAACCAACAAACCAACAAACCAACAAACCAACAAGCCAACAAACCAACAAACCAACAAACCAACAAACTAACAAACCAACAAACGAACTAACCAACAAACCAACAAGCCAACAAGCCAACAAACCAACAAACCAACAAACCAACAAACCAACAAACCAACAAACTAACAAACCAACAAGCCAACAAACCAACAAACCAACAAGCCAACAAACCAACAAACCATCAAACCAACACGCCAACAAACCAACAAACTAAGAAACCAACAAGCCAACAAACCAACAAACCAACAAGCCAACAAGCCAGCAAACCAACAAACCAACAAACCAACAAACCAACAAACCAAGTAACCAACAAACCAACAAACCATCAAACGAATAAAGCAACAAACCAACAAGCCAACAAGCTAACAAACCAGCAAACCAAGTAACCAAAAAGCCAACAAACTAACAAACCAACAAACCAACAAGCCAACAAACCAACAAACCAACAAACCAACAAGCCAACAAACCAACAAACACACAAACCAACAAACCAACAAACCAACAAGCCAACAAACCAACAAACCAACCAACCAAGTAACCAAAAAGCCAACAAACTAACAAACCAACAAGCCAACAAGCCAACAAACCAACAAACCAACAAACCAACAAACCAACAAGCCAAAAAGCCAACAAACCAACAAACCAACAAGCCAACAAGCCAACAAACCAACAAACCAACAAGCCAACAAACCAACAAACCAACAAGCCAACAAACCAACAAACCAACAAACCAACAAACTTACAAAGCAACAAGCCAACAAACCAACAAACAACAAACCAACAACCCAACAAGCAAACAAACTAACAAACCAACAAACCAACAAGCCAACAAACCAACAAACCAACAAGCCAACAAACCAACAAGCCAACAAACCAACAAACCAACAAGCGAACAAACCAACAAACCAACAAGCCAACAAACCAACAAACCAACAAACCAACAAACCAACAAACCAACAACCCAACAAGCCAACAAACCAACAAACCAACAAGCCAGCAAACCAACAAACCAACAAACCAACAAGCCAACAAACCAACAAGCCAACAAACCAACAAACCAACAAGCCAACAAGCCAACAAACCAACAAACCAACAAGCCAACAAGCCAGCAAACCAACAAACCAACAAGCCAACAAACCAGCAAACAAATAAACTAACCAACAAACCAACAAACCAACAAGCCAACAAGCCAACAAGCCAACAAGCCAACAAGCCAACAAACCAACAAGCCAACAAACCAACAAACCAACAAACAAATAAACCAACAAACCAACAAACCAACAAACCAACAAACCAACAAACAAATAAAGCAACCAACCAACAAACCAACAAACCAACAAACCAACAAACCAACAAACCAATTTACCAACAAAGCAACAAACCAACAAGCCAACAAACCAACAAACCTACAAACCAACAAACCAAGTAACCAAAAAGCCAACAATCCAACAAACCAACAAACCAACAAACCAACAAGCCAACAAACCAATAAGCCAACAAACCAACAAACCAACAAGCCTACAAGCCAACAAACCAACAAACCAATAAACCAACAAGCCAACAAAGCAACAAACCAACAAACCAACAAACCAACAAGCCAACAAGCCAACAAACGAACAAACCAACAAGCCAACAAACCGACAAACCAACAAGCCAACAAGCCAACAAACCAACAAACCAAAAAGCCAACAAGCCAACAAACTAACAAACCAACAAGCCAACAAACCAACAAAAAAATAAACCAACATGCCAACAAACCAACAAACTAAGCAACCAACAAACCAACAAACCAACAAGCCAACAAACCAACAAACCAACAAACCAAGTAACCAACAAGCCAACAAACCAACAAGCCAACAAACCAACAATCCAACAAGCCAACAAACCAACAAAGCAACAAACCAAAAAACCAAAAAACCAACAAACCAACAAACCATCAACGAACAAAGCAACAAGCCAACAAGCCAACAAACCAACAAACCAACAAGCCAACAAAACAACAAACTAACAAGCCAACAAGCCAACAAACCAACAAACCAACAAACCAACAAGCCAACAAACCAACAAACCAACACGCCAACAAACCAGCAAGCCAACAAACCCACAAACCAACAAACCAAGTAACCAAAAAGCCAATAAACTAACAAACCAACAAGCCAACAAACCAACAAACCAACAAGCCAACAAGCCAACAAACCAACAAACCAACAAACCAACAATCCAACAAACCAGCAAGCCAACAAACTAAGTAACCAACAAGCCAACAAACCAACAAACCAATAAACCAACATGCCAACAAACCAACAAAATAAGTAACCAACAAGCCAACAAACCAACAAACCAACAAGCCAACAAACCAACAAACCAACAAACTAACAAACCAACAAGCCAAAAAACCAACAAGCCAACAAACCAACAAACCAACAAGCCAACAAGCCAACAAACCAACAAACCAACAAACCAACAAGCCAACAAACCAACAAGCCATCAAGCCAACAACCCAACAAACCAACAAACCAACAAACCAACAAGCCAACAAGCCAACAAACCAACAAACCATTAAAGGAACAAACCAACAAACCAACAAGCCAACAAACCAACAAAACAACAAACCAACAAACCAAAAAACTAACAAACCAACAAACCAACAAACCAACAAACCAACAAACCAACAAGCCAACAAACCAACAAACCAACAAACCAACAAACTAACAAACCAACAAACGAACTAACCAACAAACCAACAAGCCAACAAGCCAACAAACCAACAAACCAACAAACCAACAAACCAACAAACCAACAAACTAACAAACCAACAAGCCAACAAACCAACAAACCAACAAGCCAACAAACCAACAAACCATCAAACCAACACGCCAACAAACCAACAAACTAAGAAACCAACAAGCCAACAAACCAACAAACCAACAAGCCAACAAGCCAGCAAACCAACAAACCAACAAACCAACAAACCAACAAACCAAGTAACCAACAAACCAACAAACCATCAAACGAATAAAGCAACAAACCAACAAGCCAACAAGCTAACAAACCAGCAAACCAAGTAACCAAAAAGCCAACAAACTAACAAACCAACAAACCAACAAGCCAACAAACCAACAAACCAACAAACCAACAAGCCAACAAACCAACAAACACACAAACCAACAAACCAACAAACCAACAAGCCAACAAACCAACAAACCAACCAACCAAGTAACCAAAAAGCCAACAAACTAACAAACCAACAAGCCAACAAGCCAACAAACCAACAAACCAACAAACCAACAAACCAACAAGCCAAAAAGCCAACAAACCAACAAACCAACAAGCCAACAAGCCAACAAACCAACAAACCAACAAGCCAACAAACCAACAAACCAACAAGCCAACAAACCAACAAACCAACAAACCAACAAACTAACAAAGCAACAAGCCAACAAACCAACAAACAACAAACCAACAACCCAACAAGCAAACAAACTAACAAACCAACAAACCAACAAGCCAACAAACCAACAAACCAACAAGCCAACAAACCAACAAGCCAACAAACCAACAAACCAACAAGCGAACAAACCAACAAACCAACAAGCCAACAAACCAACAAACCAACAAACCAACAAACCAACAAACCAACAACCCAACAAGCCAACAAACCAACAAACCAACAAGCCAGCAAACCAACAAACCAACAAACCAACAAGCCAACAAACCAACAAGCCAACAAACCAACAAACCAACAAGCCAACAAGCCAACAAACCAACAAACCAACAAGCCAACAAGCCAGCAAACCAACAAACCAACAAGCCAACAAACCAGCAAACAAATAAACTAACCAACAAACCAACAAACCAACAAGCCAACAAGCCAACAAGCCAACAAGCCAACAAGCCAACAAACCAACAAGCCAACAAACCAACAAACCAACAAACAAATAAACCAACAAACCAACAAACCAACAAACCAACAAACCAACAAACCAACAAACAAATAAAGCAACCAACCAACAAACCAACAAACCAACAAACCAACAAACCAACAAACCAATTTACCAACAAAGCAACAAACCAACAAGCCAACAAACCAACAAACCTACAAACCAACAAACCAAGTAACCAAAAAGCCAACAATCCAACAAACCAACAAACCAACAAACCAACAAGCCAACAAACCAATAAGCCAACAAACCAACAAACCAACAAGCCTACAAGCCAACAAACCAACAAACCAATAAACCAACAAGCCAACAAAGCAACAAACCAACAAACCAACAAACCAACAAGCCAACAAGCCAACAAACGAACAAACCAACAAGCCAACAAACCGACAAACCAACAAGCCAACAAGCCAACAAACCAACAAACCAAAAAGCCAACAAGCCAACAAACTAACAAACCAACAAGCCAACAAACCAACAAAAAAATAAACCAACATGCCAACAAACCAACAAACTAAGCAACCAACAAACCAACAAACCAACAAGCCAACAAACCAACAAACCAACAAACCAAGTAACCAACAAGCCAACAAACCAACAAGCCAACAAACCAACAATCCAACAAGCCAACAAACCAACAAAGCAACAAACCAAAAAACCAAAAAACCAACAAACCAACAAACCATCAACGAACAAAGCAACAAGCCAACAAGCCAACAAACCAACAAACCAACAAGCCAACAAACCAACAAACTAACAAGCCAACAAGCCAACAAACCAACAAACCAACAAACCAACAAGCCAACAAACCAACAAACCAACACGCCAACAAACCAGCAAGCCAACAAACCCACAAACCAACAAACCAAGTAACCAAAAAGCCAATAAACTAACAAACCAACAAGCCAACAAACCAACAAACCAACAAGCAAACAAGCCAACAAACCAACAAACCAACAAACCAACAATCCAACAAACCAGCAAGCCAACAAACTAAGTAACCAACAAGCCAACAAACCAACAAACCAATAAACCAACATGCCAACAAACCAACAAAATAAGTAACCAACAAGCCAACAAACCAACAAACCAACAAGCCAACAAACCAACAAACCAACAAACTAACAAACCAACAAGCCAAAAAACCAACAAGCCAACAAACCAACAAACCAACAAGCCAACAAGCCAACAAACCAACAAACCAACAAACCAACAAGCCAACAAACCAACAAGCCATCAAGCCAACAACCCAACAAACCAACAAACCAACAAACCAACAAGCCAACAAGCCAACAAACCAACAAACCATTAAAGGAACAAACCAACAAACCAACAAGCCAACAAACCAACAAACCAACAAACCAAGTAACCAAAAAGCCAACAAACTAACAAACCAACAAGCCAACAAGCCAACAAACCAACAAACCAACAAAGCAACAAGCCAACAAACCAACAAACCAACAAACCAACAAGCCAACAAGCCAACAAACCAACAAACCAACAAGCCAACAAGCCAACAAACCAACAAGTCAACAAACCAACAAACCAACAAACCAAAAAACCAACAAACCAACAAGCCAACAAACCAACAAACTAAGTAACCAACAAGCCACAAACCAACAAACCAACAGCCAACAAACCAACAAAACAACAAACCAACAAACCAACAAGCCAACAAACCAACAAACCAACAAACCAACAAACCAACAAACCAACAAACCAACAAACCAACAAACCAACAAACCAACAAACCAACAAACCAACAAACCAACAAGCCAACAAACCAACAAACAAATAAACCAACAAACCAAAAAACCAACACACCAACAAACCAACAAACCAACAAACCAAAAAACCAACAAACCAACAAACCAACAAACCAACAAGCCAACAAACTAACAAACAAACAAACCAAGTAACCAAAAAGCCAACAAACTAACAAACCAACAAGCCAACAAGCCAACAAACCAACAAGCCAACAAACCAACAAACCAACAAAGCAACAAGCCAACAAGCCAACAAACCAACAAACCAACAAGCCAACAAACCAACAAACCAACAAGCCAACAAGCCAACAAACCAACAAACCAACAAACCAACAAACCAAATAACCAAAAAGCCAACAAGCTAACAAACCAACAAGCCAACAAGCCAACAAACCAACAAACCAACAAACCAACAAGGCAACAAGCCAACAAACCAACAAACCAACAAACCAACACACCAACAAACTAAGTAACCAACAAGCCAACAAACCAACAAACCAACAAGCCAACAAGCCAAAAAACCAACAAACCAACAAGCAAACAAACCAACAAACTAACAAGCCAACAAACCAACAAACCAACAAACCAAAAAACCAACAAACCAACAAACCAACAAACCAACAAACCAACAAACCAACAAGCCAACAAACCAACAAACCAACAAACCAACAAACCAAGTAACCAAAAAGCCAACAAACTCACAAACCAATAAGCCAACAAGCCAACAATCCAACAAGCCAACAAACCAACAAACCAACAAAGCAACAAGCCAACAAGCCAACAAACCAACAAAGCAACAAGCCAACAAACCAACTAACCAACAAGCCAACAAGCCAACACCAACAACCCAACAAACCAAGTAACCAAAAAGTTAACAAACTAACAAACCAACAAGCCAACAAGCCAACAAACCAACAAACCAACAAACCAACAAGCCAACATATCAACAAACAAACAAACCAACAAACCAACAAACCAACAAACCAACAACCCAAAAAACCAACAAACCAACAAGCCAACAAGCCAACAAACCAACAAACTAACAAACCAACAAACGAACTAACCAACAAACCAACAAGCCAACAAGCCAACAAACCAACAAACCAACAAACCAACAAACCAACAAACTAAGTAACCAACAAGCCAACAAACCAACAAACCAACAAGCCAACAAGCCAACAAACCAACAAACCAACAAACCAACAAACTAACAAACCAACAAACCAAAAAACCAAAAAACCAACAAACCAACAAACCAACAAACCAACAAACCAACAAACCAACAAACCAACAAGCCAACAAACCAACAAACCAACAAACCAACAAGCCAACAAACCAACAAGCCAACAAACCCAGTAACCAAAAAGCCAACAAACTAACAAACCAACAAGCCAACGAGCCAACAAACCAATAAACCAACAAAGCAACAAGCCAACAAGCCAACAAACCAACAAACCAACAAGCCAACAAACCAACAAACCAACAAGCCAACAAACCAACAAACCAAAAAACTAACAAGCCAACAAACCAACAAACCAACAATCCAACAAACAACCAAACCAACAAACCAACAAGCCAACAAACCAACAAACCAACAAACCAAAAAACCAACAAACCAACAAACCAACAAACCAACAAACTAACAAGGCAACAAGCCAACAAACCAACAAACCAACAAACAAACAAGCCAACAAACCAACAAGCCAACAAACCAACAAACCAACAAACCAAGTAACCAAAAAGCCACCAAACTAACAAACCAACAAGCCAACAAACCAACAAGCCAACAAGCCAACAAACCAACAAAGCAACAAACCAAAAAACCAACAAACCAAAAAACCACCAAACCAACAAACCATCAAACGAACAAAGCAACAAGCCAACGAGCCAACAAACCAACAAACCAACAAGCCAACAAACCAACAAACCAACAAGCCAACAAGCCAACAAGCCAACAAGCCAACAAACCAACAAACCAACAAACCAACAAGCCAACAAACTAACAAACCAACAAGCCAACAAACCAACAAACCAACAAGCCAACAAGCCAACAAACCAACAAACCAACAATCCAACAAACCAGCAAGCCAACAAACTAAGTAACCAACAAGCCAACAAACCAACAAACCAATAAACCAACATGCCAACAAACCAACAAAATAAGTAACCAACAAGCCAACAAACCAACAAACCAACAAGCCAACAAACCAACAAACCAACAAACTAACAAACCAACAAGCCAAAAAACCAACAAGCCAACAAACCAACAAACCAACAAGCCAACGAGCCAACAAACCAACAAACCAACAAACCAACAAGCCAACAAACCAACAAGCCATCAAGCCAACAAACCAACAAACCAACAAACCAACAAACCAACAAGCCAACAAGCCAACAAACCAACAAACCATTAAAGGAACAAACCAACAAACCAACAAGCCAACAAACCAACAAACCAACAAACCAAGTAACCAAAAAGCCAACAAACTAACAAACCAACAAGCCAATAAGCCAACAAACCAACAAACCAACAAAGCAACAAAGCAACAAGCCAACAAACCAACAAACCAACAAACCAACAAGCCAACAAGCCAACAAACCAACAAACCAACAAGCCAACAAGCCAACAAACCAACAAGTCAACAAACCAACAAACCAACAAACCAAAAAACCAACAAACCAACAAGCCAACAAACCAACAAACTAAGTAACCAACAAGCCACAAACCAACAAACCAACAGCCAACAAACCAACAAAACAACAAACCAACAAACCAACAAGCCAACAAACCAACAAACCAACAAACCAACAAACCAACAAACCAACAAACCAACAAACCAACAAACCAACAAACCAACAAACCAACAAACCAACAAACCAATAAACCAACAAACCAACAAGCCAACAAACCAACAAACAAATAAACCTACAAACCAAAAAACCAACACACCAACAAACCAACAAACCAACAAACCAAAAAACCAACAAACCAACAAACCAACAAACCAACAAGCCAACAAACTAACAAACAAACAAACCAAGTAACCAAAAAGCCAACAAACTAACAAACCAACAAGCCAACAAGCCAACAAACCAACAAGCCAACAAACCAACAAACCAAACAAAGCAACAAGCCAACAAGCCAACAAACCAACAAGCCAACAAACCAACAAGCCAACAAGCCAACAAACCAACAAACCAACAAACCAACAAACCAAATAACCAAAAAGCCAACAAGCTAACAAACCAACAAGCCAACAAGCCAACAAACCAACAAACCAACAAACCAACAAGCCAACAAACCAACAAACCAACAAACCAACAAACCAACACACCAACAAGCTAAGTAACCAACAAGCCAACAAACCAACAAACCAACAAGCCAACAAGCCAAAAAACCAACAAACCAACAAGCAAACAAACCAACAAACCAACAAGCCAACAAACCAACAAACCAACAAACCAAAAAACCAACAAACCAACAAACCAACAAACCAACAAACCAACAAACCAACAAGCCAACAAACCAACAAACCAACAAACCAACAAACCAAGTAACCAAAAAGCCAACAAACTAACAAACCAATAAGCCAACAAGCCAACAATCCAACAAGCCAACAAACCAACAAACCAACAAAGCAACAAGCCAACAAGCCAACAAACCAACAAAGCAACAAGCCAACAAACCAACTAACCAACAAGCCAACAAGCCAACACCAACAACCCAACAAACCAAGTAACCAAAAAGTTAACAAACTAACAAACCAACAAGCCAACAAGCCAACAAACCAACAAACCAACAAACCAACAAGCCAACATACCAACAAACAAACAAACCAACAAACCAACAAACCAACAAACCAACAACCCAAAAAACCAACAAACCAACAAGCCAACAAGCCAACAAACCAACAAACTAACAAACCAACAAACGAACTAACCAACAAACCAACAAGCCAACAAGCCAACAAACTAACAAACCTACAAACCAACAAACCAACAAACTAAGTAACCAACAAGCCAACAAACCAACAAACCAACAAGCCAACAAGCCAACAAACCAACAAACCAACAAACCAACAAACTAACAAACCAACAAACCAAAAAACCAAAAAACCAACAAACCAACAAACCAACAAACCAACAAACCAACAAACCAACAAACCAACAAGCCAACAAACCAACAAACCAACAAACCAACAAGCCAACAAACCAAAAAGCCAACAAACCAAGTAACCAAAAAGCCAACAAACTAACAAACCAACAAGCCAACGAGCAAACAAACCAATAAACCAACAAAGCAACAAGCCAACAAGCCAACAAACCAACAAACCAACAAGCCAACAAACCAACAAACCAACAAGCCAACAAGCCAACAAACCAACAAACCAAAAAACTAACAAGCCAACAAACCAACAAACCAACAATCCAACAAACAACCAAACCAACAAACCAACAAGCCAACAAACCAACAAACCAACAAACCAAAAAACCAACAAACCAACAAACCAACAAACCAACAAACTAACAAGCCAACAAGCCAACAAACCAACAAACCAACAAACAAACAAGCCAACAAACCAACAAGCCAACAAACCAACAAACCAACAAACCAAGTAACCAAAAAGCCACCAAACTAACAAACCAACAAGCCAACAAACCAACAAGCCAACAAGCCAACAAACCAACAAAGCAACAAACCAAAAAACCAACAAACCAAAAAACCAACAAACCAACAAACCATCAAACGAACAAAGCAACAAGCCAACGAGCCAACAAACCAACAAACCAACAAGCCAACAAACCAACAAACCAACAAGCCAACAAGCCAACAAGCCAACAAGCCAAGAAACCAACAAACCAACAAACCAACAAACCAACAAACAAATAAAGCAACCAACCAACAAACCAACAAACAAACAAACCAACAAACCAACAAACCAATTTACCAACAAAGCAACAAACCAACAAGCCAACAAACCAACAAACCAACAAACCAACAAACCAAGTAACCAAAAAGCCAACAATCCAACAAACCAACAAACCAACAAACCAACAAGCCAACAAACCAATAAGCCAACAAACCAACAAACCAACAAGCCTACAAGCCAACAAACCAACAAACCAATAAACCAACAAGCCAACAAAGCAACAAACCAACAAGCCAACAAGCCAACAAACCAACAAACCAACAAACCAACAAGCCAACAAGCCAACAAACGAACAAACCAACAAGCCAACAAACCGACAAACCAACAAGCCAACAAGCCAACAAACCAACAAACCAAAAAGCCAACAAGCCAACAAACCAACAAACCAACAAGCCAACAAACCAACAAACAAATAAACCAACATGCCAACAAACCAACAAACTAAGCAACCAACAAACCAACAAACCAACAAGCCAACAAACCAACAAACCAACAAACCAAGTAACCAACAAGCCAACAAACCAACAAGCCAACAAACCAACAATCCAACAAGCCAACAAACCAACAAAGCAACAAACCAAAAAACCAAAAAACCAACAAACCAACAAACCATCAACGAACAAAGCAACAAGCCAACAAGCCAACAAACCAACAAACCAACAAGCCAACAAACCAACAAACTAACAAGCCAACAAGCCAACAAACCAACAAACCAACAAACCAACAAGCCAACAAACCAACAAACCAACACGCCAACAAACCAGCAAGCCAACAAACCCACAAACCAACAAACCAAGTAACCAAAAAGCCAATAAACTAACAAACCAACAAGCCAACAAACCAACAAACCAACAAGCCAACAAGCCAACAAACCAACAAACCAACAAACCAACAATCCAACAAACCAGCAAGCCAACAAACTAAGTAACCAACAAGCCAACAAACCAACAAACCAATAAACCAACATGCCAACAAACCAACAAAATAAGTAACCAACAAGCCAACAAACCAACAAACCAACAAGCCAACAAACCAACAAACCAACAAACTAACAAACCAACAAGCCAAAAAACCAACAAGCCAACAAACCAACAAACCAACAAGCCAACAAGCCAACAAACCAACAAACCAACAAGCCAACAAACCAACAAGCCATCAAGCCAACAACCCAACAAACCAACAAACCAACAAACCAACAAGCCAACAAGCCAACAAACCAACAAACCATTAAAGGAACAAACCAACAAACCAACAAGCCAACAAACCAACAAACCAACAAACCAAGTAACCAAAAAGCCAACAAACTAACAAACCAACAAGCCAACAAGCCAACAAACCAACAAACCAACAAAGCAACAAGCCAACAAACCAACAAACCAACAAACCAACAAGCCAACAAGCCAACAAACCAACAAACCAACAAGCCAACAAGCCAACAAACCAACAAGTCAACAAACCAACAAACCAACAAACCAACAAACCAACAAACCAACAAGCCAACAAACCAACAAACAAATAAACCAACAAACCAAAAAACCAACACACCAACAAACCAACAAACCAACAAACCAAAAAACCAACAAACCAACAAACCAACAAACCAACAAGCCAACAAACTAACAAACAAACAAACCAAGTAACCAAAAAGCCAACAAACTAACAAACCAACAAGCCAACAAGCCAACAAACCAACAAGCCAACAAACCAACAAACCAACAAAGCAACAAGCCAACAAGCCAACAAACCAACAAACCAACAAGCCAACAAACCAACAAACCAACAAGCCAACAAGCCAACAAACCAACAAACCAACAAACCAACAAACCAAATAACCAAAAAGCCAACAAGCTAACAAACCAACAAGCCAACAAGCCAACAAACCAACAAACCAACAAACCAACAAGGCAACAAGCCAACAAACCAACAAACCAACAAACCAACACACCAACAAACTAAGTAACCAACAAGCCAACAAACCAACAAACCAACAAGCCAACAAGCCAAAAAACCAACAAACCAACAAGCAAACAAACCAACAAACCAACAAGCCAACAAACCAACAAACCAACAAACCAAAAAACCAACAAACCAACAAACCAACAAACCAACAAACCAACAAACCAACAAGCCAACAAACCAACAAACCAACAAACCAACAAACCAAGTAACCAAAAAGCCAACAAACTAACAAACCAATAAGCCAACAAGCCAACAATCCAACAAGCCAACAAACCAACAAACCAACAAAGCAACAAGCCAACAAGCCAACAAACCAACAAAGCAACAAGCCAACAAACCAACTAACCAACAAGCCAACAAGCCAACACCAACAACCCAACAAACCAAGTAACCAAAATGTTAACAAACTAACAAACCAACAAGCCAACAAGCCAACAAACCAACAAACCAACAAACCAACAAGCCAACATACCAACAAACAAACAAACCAACAAACCAACAAACCAACAAACCAACAACCCAAAAAACCAACAAACCAACAAGCCAACAAGCCAACAAACCAACAAACTAACAAACCAACAAACGAACTAACCAACAAACCAACAAGCCAACAAGCCAACAAACCAACAAACCAACAAACCAACAAACCAACAAACTAAGTAACCAACAAGCCAACAAACCAACAAACCAACAAGCCAACAAGCCAACAAACCAACAAACCAACAAACCAACAAACTAACAAACCAACAAACCAAAAAACCAAAAAACCAACAAACCAACAAACCAACAAACCAACAAACCAACAAACCAACAAACCAACAAGCCAACAAACCAACAAACCAACAAACCAACAAGCCAACAAACCAACAAGCCAACAAACCCAGTAACCAAAAAGCCAACAAACTAACAAACCAACAAGCCAACGAGCCAACAAACCAATAAACCAACAAAGCAACAAGCCAACAAGCCAACAAACCAACAAACCAACAAGCCAACAAACCAACAAACCAACAAGCCAACAAACCAACAAACCAAAAAATTAACAAGCCAACAAACCAACAAACCAACAATCCAACAAACAACCAAACCAACAAACCAACAAGCCAACAAACCAACAAACCAACAAACCAAAAAACCAACAAACCAACAAACCAACAAACCAACAAACTAACAAGGCAACAAGCCAACAAACCAACAAACCAACAAACAAACAAGCCAACAAACCAACAAGCCAACAAACCAACAAACCAACAAACCAAGTAACCAAAAAGCCACCAAACTAACAAACCAACAAGCCAACAAACCAACAAGCCAACAAGCCAACAAACCAACAAAGCAACAAACCAAAAAACCAACAAACCAAAAAACCACCAAACCAACAAACCATCAAACGAACAAAGCAACAAGCCAACGAGCCAACAAACCAACAAACCAACAAGCCAACAAACCAACAAACCAACAAGCCAACAAGCCAACAAGCCAACAAGCCAACAAACCAACAAACCAACAAACCAACAAGCCAACAAACTAACAAACCAACAAGCCAACAAACCAACAAACCAACAAGCCAACAAGCCAACAAACCAACAAACCAACAATCCAACAAATTAGCAAGCCAACAAACTAAGTAACCAACAAGCCAACAAACCAACAAACCAATAAACCAACATGCCAACAAACCAACAAAATAAGTAACCAACAAGCCAACAAACCAACAAACCAACAAGCCAACAAACCAACAAACCAACAAACTAACAAACCAACAAGCCAAAAAACCAACAAGCCAACAAACCAACAAACCAACAAGCCAACGAGCCAACAAACCAACAAACCAACAAACCAACAAGCCAACAAACCAACAAGCCATCAAGCCAACAAACCAACAAACCAACAAACCAACAAACCAACAAGCCAACAAGCCAACAAACCAACAAACCATTAAAGGAACAAACCAACAAACCAACAAGCCAACAAACCAACAAACCAACAAACCAAGTAACCAAAAATCCAACAAACTAACAAACCAACAAGCCAACAAGCCAACAAACCAACAAACCAACAAAGCAACAAAGCAACAAGCCAACAAACCAACAAACCAACAAACCAACAAGCCAACAAGCCAACAAACCAACAAACCAACAAGCCAACAAGCCAACAAACCAACAAGTCAACAAACCAACAAACCAAAAAACCAACAAACCAACAAGCCAACAAACCAACAAACTAAGTAACCAACAAGCCACAAACCAACAAACCAACAGCCAACAAACCAACAAAACAACAAACCAACAAACCAACAAGCCAACAAACCAACAAACCAACAAACCAACAAACCAACAAACCAACAAACCAACAAACCAACAAACCAACAAACCAACAAACTAACAAACCAACAAACCAATAAACCAACAAACCAACAAGCCAACAAACCAACAAGCCAACAAACGAACAAACCAACAAGCCAACAAACCGACAAACCAACAAGCCAACAAGCCAACAAACCAACAAACCAAAAAGCCAACAAGCCAACAAACCAACAAACCAACAAGCCAACAAACCAACAAACAAATAAACCAACATGCCAACAAACCAACAAACTAAGCAACCAACAAACCAACAAACCAACAAGCCAACAAACCAACAAACCAACAAACCAAGTAACCAACAAGCCAACAAACCAACAAGCCAACAAACCAACAATCCAACAAGCCAACAAACCAACAAAGCAACAAACCAAAAAACCAAAAAACCAACAAACCAACAAACCATCAACGAACAAAGCAACAAGCCAACAAGCCAACAAACCAACAAACCAACAAGCCAACAAACCAACAAACTAACAAGCCAACAAGCCAACAAACCAACAAACCAACAAACCAACAAGCCAACAAACCAACAAACCAACACGCCAACAAACCAGCAAGCCAACAAACCCACAAACCAACAAACCAAGTAACCAAAAAGCCAATAAACTAACAAACCAACAAGCCAACAAACCAACAAACCAACAAGCCAACAAGCCAACAAACCAACAAACCAACAAACCAACAATCCAACAAACCAGCAAGCCAACAAACTAAGTAACCAACAAGCCAACAAACCAACAAACCAATAAACCAACATGCCAACAAACCAACAAAATAAGTAACCAACAAGCCAACAAACCAACAAACCAACAAGCCAACAAACCAACAAACCAACAAACTAACAAACCAACAAGCCAAAAAACCAACAAGCCAACAAACCAACAAACCAACAAGCCAACAAGCCAACAAACCAACAAACCAACAAGCCAACAAACCAACAAGCCATCAAGCCAACAACCCAACAAACCAACAAACCAACAAACCAACAAGCCAACAAGCCAACAAACCAACAAACCATTAAAGGAACAAACCAACAAACCAACAAGCCAACAAACCAACAAACCAACAAACCAAGTAACCAAAAAGCCAACAAACTAACAAACCAACAAGCCAACAAGCCAACAAACCAACAAACCAACAAAGCAACAAGCCAACAAACCAACAAACCAACAAACCAACAAGCCAACAAGCCAACAAACCAACAAACCAACAAGCCAACAAGCCAACAAACCAACAAGTCAACAAACCAACAAACCAACAAACCAACAAACCAACAAACCAACAAGCCAACAAACCAACAAACAAATAAACCAACAAACCAAAAAACCAACACACCAACAAACCAACAAACCAACAAACCAAAAAACCAACAAACCAACAAACCAACAAACCAACAAGCCAACAAACTAACAAACAAACAAACCAAGTAACCAAAAAGCCAACAAACTAACAAACCAACAAGCCAACAAGCCAACAAACCAACAAGCCAACAAACCAACAAACCAACAAAGCAACAAGCCAACAAGCCAACAAACCAACAAACCAACAAGCCAACAAACCAACAAACCAACAAGCCAACAAGCCAACAAACCAACAAACCAACAAACCAACAAACCAAATAACCAAAAAGCCAACAAGCTAACAAACCAACAAGCCAACAAGCCAACAAACCAACAAACCAACAAACCAACAAGGCAACAAGCCAACAAACCAACAAACCAACAAACCAACACACCAACAAACTAAGTAACCAACAAGCCAACAAACCAACAAACCAACAAGCCAACAAGCCAAAAAACCAACAAACCAACAAGCAAACAAACCAACAAACCAACAAGCCAACAAACCAACAAACCAACAAACCAAAAAACCAACAAACCAACAAACCAACAAACCAACAAACCAACAAACCAACAAGCCAACAAACCAACAAACCAACAAACCAACAAACCAAGTAACCAAAAAGCCAACAAACTAACAAACCAATAAGCCAACAAGCCAACAATCCAACAAGCCAACAAACCAACAAACCAACAAAGCAACAAGCCAACAAGCCAACAAACCAACAAAGCAACAAGCCAACAAACCAACTAACCAACAAGCCAACAAGCCAACACCAACAACCCAACAAACCAAGTAACCAAAATGTTAACAAACTAACAAACCAACAAGCCAACAAGCCAACAAACCAACAAACCAACAAACCAACAAGCCAACATACCAACAAACAAACAAACCAACAAACCAACAAACCAACAAACCAACAACCCAAAAAACCAACAAACCAACAAGCCAACAAGCCAACAAACCAACAAACTAACAAACCAACAAACGAACTAACCAACAAACCAACAAGCCAACAAGCCAACAAACCAACAAACCAACAAACCAACAAACCAACAAACTAAGTAACCAACAAGCCAACAAACCAACAAACCAACAAGCCAACAAGCCAACAAACCAACAAACCAACAAACCAACAAACTAACAAACCAACAAACCAAAAAACCAAAAAACCAACAAACCAACAAACCAACAAACCAACAAACCAACAAACCAACAAACCAACAAGCCAACAAACCAACAAACCAACAAACCAACAAGCCAACAAACCAACAAGCCAACAAACCCAGTAACCAAAAAGCCAACAAACTAACAAACCAACAAGCCAACGAGCCAACAAACCAATAAACCAACAAAGCAACAAGCCAACAAGCCAACAAACCAACAAACCAACAAGCCAACAAACCAACAAACCAACAAGCCAACAAACCAACAAACCAAAAAATTAACAAGCCAACAAACCAACAAACCAACAATCCAACAAACAACCAAACCAACAAACCAACAAGCCAACAAACCAACAAACCAACAAACCAAAAAACCAACAAACCAACAAACCAACAAACCAACAAACTAACAAGGCAACAAGCCAACAAACCAACAAACCAACAAACAAACAAGCCAACAAACCAACAAGCCAACAAACCAACAAACCAACAAACCAAGTAACCAAAAAGCCACCAAACTAACAAACCAACAAGCCAACAAACCAACAAGCCAACAAGCCAACAAACCAACAAAGCAACAAACCAAAAAACCAACAAACCAAAAAACCACCAAACCAACAAACCATCAAACGAACAAAGCAACAAGCCAACGAGCCAACAAACCAACAAACCAACAAGCCAACAAACCAACAAACCAACAAGCCAACAAGCCAACAAGCCAACAAGCCAACAAACCAACAAACCAACAAACCAACAAGCCAACAAACTAACAAACCAACAAGCCAACAAACCAACAAACCAACAAGCCAACAAGCCAACAAACCAACAAACCAACAATCCAACAAATTAGCAAGCCAACAAACTAAGTAACCAACAAGCCAACAAACCAACAAACCAATAAACCAACATGCCAACAAACCAACAAAATAAGTAACCAACAAGCCAACAAACCAACAAACCAACAAGCCAACAAACCAACAAACCAACAAACTAACAAACCAACAAGCCAAAAAACCAACAAGCCAACAAACCAACAAACCAACAAGCCAACGAGCCAACAAACCAACAAACCAACAAACCAACAAGCCAACAAACCAACAAGCCATCAAGCCAACAAACCAACAAACCAACAAACCAACAAACCAACAAGCCAACAAGCCAACAAACCAACAAACCATTAAAGGAACAAACCAACAAACCAACAAGCCAACAAACCAACAAACCAACAAACCAAGTAACCAAAAATCCAACAAACTAACAAACCAACAAGCCAACAAGCCAACAAACCAACAAACCAACAAAGCAACAAAGCAACAAGCCAACAAACCAACAAACCAACAAACCAACAAGCCAACAAGCCAACAAACCAACAAACCAACAAGCCAACAAGCCAACAAACCAACAAGTCAACAAACCAACAAACCAAAAAACCAACAAACCAACAAGCCAACAAACCAACAAACTAAGTAACCAACAAGCCACAAACCAACAAACCAACAGCCAACAAACCAACAAAACAACAAACCAACAAACCAACAAGCCAACAAACCAACAAACCAACAAACCAACAAACCAACAAACCAACAAACCAACAAACCAACAAACCAACAAACCAACAAACTAACAAACCAACAAACCAATAAACCAACAAACCAACAAGCCAACAAACCAGCAAACAAATAAACCAACAAACCAAAAAACCAACACACCAACAAACCAACAAACCAACAAGCCAACAAACTAACAAACAAACAAACCAAGTAACCAAAAAGCCAACAAACTAACAAACCAACAAGCCAACAAGCCAACAAACCAACAAGCCAACAAACCAACAAACCAACAAAGCAACAAGCCAACAAGCCAACAAACCAACAAGCCAACAAACCAACAAACCAACAAGCCAACAAGCCAACAACCCAACAAACCAACAAACCAACAAACCAAATAACCAAAAAGCCAACAAGCTAACAAACCAACAAACCAACAAACCAACAAACCAACAAACCAACAAACTAAGTAACCAACAAGCCAACAAACCAACAAACCAACAAGCCAACAAGCCAACAAACCAACAAGCCAACAAACCAACAAAGCAACAAGCCAACAAACCAACTAACCAACAAGCCAACAAGCCAACACCAACAACCCAACAAACCAAGTAACCAAAAAGTTAACAAACTAACAAACCAACAAGCCAACAAGCCAATAAACCAACAAACCAACAAACCAACAAGCCAACATACCAACAAACAAACAAACCAACAAACCAACAAACCAACAAACCAACAACCCAAAAAACCAACAAACCAACAAGCCAACAAGCCAACAAACCAACAAACTAACAAACCAACAAACGAACTAACCAACAAACCAACAAGCCAACAAGCCAACAAACTAACAAACCTACAAACCAACAAACCAACAAACTAAGTAACCAACAAGCCAACAAACCAACAAACCAACAAGCCAACAAGCCAACAAACCAACAAACCAACAAACCAACAAACTAACAAACCAACAAACCAATAAACCAAAAAACCAACAAGCCAACAAACCAGCAAACAAATAAACCAACAAACCAAAAAACCAACACACCAACAAACCAACAAACCAACAAGCCAACAAACTAACAAACAAACAAACCAAGTAACCAAAAAGCCAACAAACTAACAAACCAACAAGCCAACAAGCCAACAAACCAACAAGCCAACAAACCAACAAACCAACAAAGCAACAAGCCAACAAGCCAACAAACCAACAAGCCAACAAACCAACAAACCAACAAGCCAACAAGCCAACAAACCAACAAACCAACAAACCAACAAACCAAATAACCAAAAAGCCAACAAGCTAACAAACCAACAAGCCAACAAGCCAACAAATCAACAAACCAACAAACCAACAAGCCAACAAACCAACAAACCAACAAACCAACAAACCAACACACCAACAAACTAAGTAACCAACAAGCCAACAAACCAACAAACCAACAAGCCAACAAGCCAAAAAACCAACAAACCAACAAGCAAACAAACCAACAAACCAACAAGCCAACAAACCAACAAACCAACAACCCAAAAAACCAACAAACCAACAAACCAACAAACCAACAAACCAACAAACCAACAAGCCAACAAACCAACAAACCAACAAACCAACAAACCAAGTAACCAAAAAGCCAACAAACTAACAAACCAATAAGCCAACAAGCCAACAATCCAACAAGCCAACAAACCAACAAACCAACAAAGCAACAAGCCAACAAGCCAACAAACCAACAAAGAAACAAGCCAACAAACCAACTAACCAACAAGCCAACAAGCCAACACCAACAACCCAACAAACCAAGTAACCAAAAAGTTAACAAACTAACAAACCAACAAGCCAACAAGCCAATAAACCAACAAACCAACAAACCAACAAGCCAACATACCAACAAACAAACAAACCAACAAACCAACAAACCAACAAACCAACAACCCAAAAAACCAACAAACCAACAAGCCAACAAGCCAACAAACCAACAAACTAACAAACCAACAAACGAACTAACCAACAAACCAACAAGCCAACAAGCCAACAAACTAACAAACCTACAAACCAACAAACCAACAAACTAAGTAACCAACAAGCCAACAAACCAACAAACCAACAATCCAACAAGCCAACAAACCAACAAACCAACAAACCAACAAACTAACAAACCAACAAACCAAAAAACCAAAAAACCAACAAACCAACAAACCAACAAACCAACAAACCAACAAACCAACAAACCAACAAGCCAACAAACCAACAAACCAACAAACCAACAAGCCAACAAACCAACAAGCCAACAAACCAAGTAACCAAAAAGCCAACAAACTAACAAACCAACAAGCCAACGAGCAAACAAACCAATAAACCAACAAAGCAACAAGCCAACAAGCCAACAAACCAACAAACCAACAAGCCAACAAACCAACAAACCAACAAGCCAACAAGCCAACAAACCAACAAACCAAAAAACTAACAAGCCAACAAACCAACAAACCAACAATCCAACAAACAACCAAACCAACAAACCAACAAGCCAACAAACCAACAAACCAACAAACCAAAAAACCAACAAACCAACAAACCAACAAACCAACAAACTAACAAGCCAACAAGCCAACAAACCAACAAACCAACAAACAAACAAGCCAACAAACCAACAAGCCAACAAACCAACAAACCAACAAACCAAGTAACCAAAAAGCCACCAAACTAACAAACCAACAAGCCAACAAACCAACAAGCCAACAAGCCAACAAACCAACAAAGCAACAAACCTAAAAACCAACAAACCAAAAAACCAACAAACCAACAAACCATCAAACGAACAAAGCAACAAGCCAACGAGCCAACAAACCAACAAACCAACAAGCCAACAAACCAACAAGCCATCAAGCCAACAAACCAACAAACCAACAAACCAACAAACCAACAAGCCAACAAGCCAACAAACCAACAAACCATTAAAGGAACAAACCAACAAACCAACAAGCCAACAAACCAACAAACCAACAAACCAAGTAACCAAAAATCCAACAAACTAACAAACCAACAAGCCAACAAGCCAACAAACCAACAAACCAACAAAGCAACAAAGCAACAAGCCAACAAACCAACAAACCAACAAACCAACAAGCCAACAAGCCAACAAACCAACAAACCAACAAGCCAACAAGCCAACAAACCAACAAGTCAACAAACCAACAAACCAAAAAACCAACAAACCAACAAGCCAACAAACCAACAAACTAAGTAACCAACAAGCCACAAACCAACAAACCAACAGCCAACAAACCAACAAAACAACAAACCAACAAACCAACAAGCCAACAAACCAACAAACCAACAAACCAACAAACCAACAAACCAACAAACCAACAAACCAACAAACCAACAAACCAACAAACTAACAAACCAACAAACCAATAAACCAACAAACCAACAAGCCAACAAACCAGCAAACAAATAAACCAACAAACCAAAAAACCAACACACCAACAAACCAACAAACCAACAAGCCAACAAACTAACAAACAAACAAACCAAGTAACCAAAAAGCCAACAAACTAACAAACCAACAAGCCAACAAGCCAACAAACCAACAAGCCAACAAACCAACAAACCAACAAAGCAACAAGCCAACAAGCCAACAAACCAACAAGCCAACAAACCAACAAACCAACAAGCCAACAAGCCAACAACCCAACAAACCAACAAACCAACAAACCAAATAACCAAAAAGCCAACAAGCTAACAAACCAACAAACCAACAAACCAACAAACCAACAAACCAACAAACTAAGTAACCAACAAGCCAACAAACCAACAAACCAACAAGCCAACAAGCCAACAAACCAACAAGCCAACAAACCAACAAAGCAACAAGCCAACAAACCAACTAACCAACAAGCCAACAAGCCAACACCAACAACCCAACAAACCAAGTAACCAAAAAGTTAACAAACTAACAAACCAACAAGCCAACAAGCCAATAAACCAACAAACCAACAAACCAACAAGCCAACATACCAACAAACAAACAAACCAACAAACCAACAAACCAACAAACCAACAACCCAAAAAACCAACAAACCAACAAGCCAACAAGCCAACAAACCAACAAACTAACAAACCAACAAACGAACTAACCAACAAACCAACAAGCCAACAAGCCAACAAACTAACAAACCTACAAACCAACAAACCAACAAACTAAGTAACCAACAAGCCAACAAACCAACAAACCAACAAGCCAACAAGCCAACAAACCAACAAACCAACAAACCAACAAACTAACAAACCAACAAACCAATAAACCAAAAAACCAACAAGCCAACAAACCAGCAAACAAATAAACCAACAAACCAAAAAACCAACACACCAACAAACCAACAAACCAACAAGCCAACAAACTAACAAACAAACAAACCAAGTAACCAAAAAGCCAACAAACTAACAAACCAACAAGCCAACAAGCCAACAAACCAACAAGCCAACAAACCAACAAACCAACAAAGCAACAAGCCAACAAGCCAACAAACCAACAAGCCAACAAACCAACAAACCAACAAGCCAACAAGCCAACAAACCAACAAACCAACAAACCAACAAACCAAATAACCAAAAAGCCAACAAGCTAACAAACCAACAAGCCAACAAGCCAACAAATCAACAAACCAACAAACCAACAAGCCAACAAACCAACAAACCAACAAACCAACAAACCAACACACCAACAAACTAAGTAACCAACAAGCCAACAAACCAACAAACCAACAAGCCAACAAGCCAAAAAACCAACAAACCAACAAGCAAACAAACCAACAAACCAACAAGCCAACAAACCAACAAACCAACAACCCAAAAAACCAACAAACCAACAAACCAACAAACCAACAAACCAACAAACCAACAAGCCAACAAACCAACAAACCAACAAACCAACAAACCAAGTAACCAAAAAGCCAACAAACTAACAAACCAATAAGCCAACAAGCCAACAATCCAACAAGCCAACAAACCAACAAACCAACAAAGCAACAAGCCAACAAGCCAACAAACCAACAAAGAAACAAGCCAACAAACCAACTAACCAACAAGCCAACAAGCCAACACCAACAACCCAACAAACCAAGTAACCAAAAAGTTAACAAACTAACAAACCAACAAGCCAACAAGCCAATAAACCAACAAACCAACAAACCAACAAGCCAACATACCAACAAACAAACAAACCAACAAACCAACAAACCAACAAACCAACAACCCAAAAAACCAACAAACCAACAAGCCAACAAGCCAACAAACCAACAAACTAACAAACCAACAAACGAACTAACCAACAAACCAACAAGCCAACAAGCCAACAAACTAACAAACCTACAAACCAACAAACCAACAAACTAAGTAACCAACAAGCCAACAAACCAACAAACCAACAATCCAACAAGCCAACAAACCAACAAACCAACAAACCAACAAACTAACAAACCAACAAACCAAAAAACCAAAAAACCAACAAACCAACAAACCAACAAACCAACAAACCAACAAACCAACAAACCAACAAGCCAACAAACCAACAAACCAACAAACCAACAAGCCAACAAACCAACAAGCCAACAAACCAAGTAACCAAAAAGCCAACAAACTAACAAACCAACAAGCCAACGAGCAAACAAACCAATAAACCAACAAAGCAACAAGCCAACAAGCCAACAAACCAACAAACCAACAAGCCAACAAACCAACAAACCAACAAGCCAACAAGCCAACAAACCAACAAACCAAAAAACTAACAAGCCAACAAACCAACAAACCAACAATCCAACAAACAACCAAACCAACAAACCAACAAGCCAACAAACCAACAAACCAACAAACCAAAAAACCAACAAACCAACAAACCAACAAACCAACAAACTAACAAGCCAACAAGCCAACAAACCAACAAACCAACAAACAAACAAGCCAACAAACCAACAAGCCAACAAACCAACAAACCAACAAACCAAGTAACCAAAAAGCCACCAAACTAACAAACCAACAAGCCAACAAACCAACAAGCCAACAAGCCAACAAACCAACAAAGCAACAAACCTAAAAACCAACAAACCAAAAAACCAACAAACCAACAAACCATCAAACGAACAAAGCAACAAGCCAACGAGCCAACAAACCAACAAACCAACAAGCCAACAAACCAACAAACCAACAAGCCAACAAGCCAACAAGCCAACAAGCCAAGAAACCAACAAACCAACAAACCAACAAGCCAACAAACTAACAAACCAACAAGCCAACAAACCAACAAACCAACAAACCAACAAACCAACAAACCAACAAACCAACAAACCAACAAGCCAACAAACCAACAAGCCAACAAACCAATAAACCAACAAACCAACAAACCAACAAACCAACAAACCAACAAACCAACAAACCAACAAACCAACAAGCCAACAAACCAACAAACCAAAAAGCCAACAAGCCAACAAACCAACAAACCAACAAGCCAACAAGCCAACAAACCAACAAACCAACAAGCCAACAAACCAACAAACCAACAAACCAACAAACCAACAAACCAACAAACCAACAAACCAACAAACCAACAAGCCAACAAACCAACAAGCCAACAAACCAACAAACCAACAAACCAACAAACCAACAAACCAACAAGCCAACAAACCAACAAACCAACAAACCAACAAGCCAACAAACCAACAAGCCAACAAACCAACAAACCAAAAAGCCATCAAGCCAACAAACCAACAAACCAACAAGCCAACAAGCCAACAAACCAACAAACCAACAAGCCAACAAACCAACAAACAAATAAACCAACAAACCAACAAACCAACAAACCAAAAAGCCAACAAGCCAACAAACCAACAAACCCACAAGCCAACAAGCCAACAAACCAACAAACAAATAAACCAACAAACCAACAAACCAGCAAACCAACAAACCAAAAAACCAACAAACCAACAAGCCAACAAGCCAACAAACCAACAAATTAACAATCCAACAAACGAACTAACCAACAAACCAACAAGCCAACAAGCCAACAAACCAACAAACCAACAAACCAACAAACCAACAAGCCAACAAGCCAACAAACCAACAAACCAACAAGCCAACAAACCAACAAACCAAC
This sequence comes from Atherix ibis, assembly GCA_958298945.1. Classification (NCBI taxonomy): domain Eukaryota; kingdom Metazoa; phylum Arthropoda; class Insecta; order Diptera; family Athericidae; genus Atherix; species Atherix ibis. The sequence goes on from OY282608.1 coordinate 22,949,835, forward strand.
AAGCCAACAAACCAACAAGCCAACAAACCAACAAACCAACAAACCAACAAACCAACAAACCAACAAACCAACAAACCAACAAACCAACAAACCAACAAGCCAACAAGCCAACAAACCAACAAGCCAACAAACCAACAAACCAAAAAGCCAACAAGCCAACAAACCAACAAACCAACAAGCCAACAAGCCAACAAACCAACAAACCAACAAGCCAACAAACCAACAAACCAACAAACCAACAAACCAACAAACCAACAAACCAACAAACCAACAAACCAACAAGCCAACAAACCAACAAGCCAACAAACCAACAAACCAACAAACCAACAAACCAACAAACCAACAAGCCAACAAACCAACAAACCAACAAACCAACAAGCCAACAAACCAACAAACCAACAAACCAACAAACCAAAAAGCCAACAAGCCAACAAACCAACAAGCCAACAAGCCAACAAACCAACAAACCAACAAGCCAACAAACCAACAAACAAATAAACCAACAAACCAACAAACCAAAAAGCCAACAAGCCAACAAACCAACAAACCCACAAGCCAACAAGCCAACAAACCAACAAACAAATAAACCAACAAAACAACAAACCAGCAAACCAACAAACCAAAAAACCAACAAACCAACAAGCCAACAAGCCAACAAACCAACAAATTAACAATCCAACAAACGAACTAACCAACAAACCAACAAGCCAACAAGCCAACAAGCCAACAAACCAACAAACCAACAAACCAAGTAACCAACAAGCCAACAAACCAACAAGCCAACAAACCAACAATCCAACAAGCCAACAAACCAACAAAGCAACAAACCAAAAAACCAACAAACCAAAAAACCAACAAACCAACAAACCATCAAACGAACAAAGCAACAAGCCAACAAGCCAACAAACCAACAAACCAACAAGCCAACAAACCAACAAACCAACAAGCCAATAAGCCAACAAACCAACAAACCAACAAACCAACAAGCCAACAAACCAACAAACCAACACGCCAACAAACCAACAAGCCAACAAACCAACAAACCAACAAACCAAGTAACCAAAAAGCCAATAAACTAACAAACCAACAAGCCAACAAACCAACAAACCAACAAGCCAACAAGCCAACAAACCAACAAACCAACAAACCAACAATCCAATAAACCAGCAAGCCAACAAACCAACAAACCAACAAACCAAGTAACCAACAAACCAACAAACCATCAAACGAACAAAGCAACAAACCAACAAGCCAAAAAACCAACAAGCCAACAAACCAACAAACCAACAAACCAACATGCCAACAAACCAACAAACTAAGTAACCAACAAGCCAACAAACCAACAAACCAATAAACCAACATGCCAACAAACCAACAAAATAAGTAACCAACAAGCCAACAAACCAACAAACCAACAAGCCAACAAACCAACAAACCAACAAACTAAAAAACCAACAAGCCAAAAAACCAACAAGCCAACAAACCAACAAACCAACAAACCAACAAGCCAACAAACCAACAAGCCATCAAGCCAACAAACCAACAAACCAACAAACCAACAAACCAACAAGCCAACAAGCCAACAAACCAACAAACCAACAAAGGAACAAACCAACAAACCAACAAGCCAACAAACCTACAAACCAACAAACCAAGTAACCAAAAAGCCAACAAACTAACAAACCAACAAGCCAACAAGCCAACAAACCAACAAACCAACAAAGCAACAAGATAACAAACCAACAAACCAACAAACCAACAAGCCAACAAGCCAACAAACCAACAAACCAACAAGCCAACAAGCCAACAAACCAACAAGTCAACAAACCAACAAACCAACAAACCAAAAAACCAACAAACCAACGAGCCAACAAACCAACAAACTAAGTAACCAACAAGCCACAAACCAACAAACCAACAGCCAACAAACCAACAAAACAACAAACCAACAAACCAACAAGCCAACAAACCAACAAACCAACAAACCAACAAACCAACAAACCAACAAACCAACAAACCAACAAACCAACAAACCAACAAACCAACAAACCAACAAGCCAACAAACCAACAAACAAATAAACCAACAAACCAAAAAACCTACACACCAACAAACCAACAAACCAACAAACCAAAAAACCAACAAACCAACAAACCAACAAACCAACAAGCCAACAAACTAACAAACAAACAAACCAAGGAACCAACAAGCCAACAAATCAACAAACCAACAAACCAACAAGCCAACAAACCAACAAGCCAACAAACCAACAAACTAAAAAGCCAACAAGCCAACAAACCAACAAACCAACAAGCCAACAAGCCAACAAACCAACAAACCAACAAGCCAACAAACCAACAAACAAATAAACCAACAAACCAACAAACCAACAAACCAACAAATCAAAAAGCCAACAAGCCAACAAACCAACAAACCCACAAGCCAACAAGCCAACAAACCAACAAACAAATAAACCAACAAACCAACAAACTAGCAAACCAACAAACCAAAAAACCAACAAACCAACAAGCCAACAAGCCAACAAACCAACAAATTAACAATCCAACAAACGAACTAACCAACAAACCAACAAGCCAACAAGCCAACAAACCAACAAACCAACAAACCAACAAACCAACAAGCCAACAAGCCAACAAACCAACAAACCAACAAGCCAACAAACCAACAAACCAACAAACCAACAAGCCAACAAACCAACAAACCAACAAACCAAGTAACCAACAAGCCAACAAACCAACAAGCCAACAAACCAACAATCCAACAAGCCAACAAACCAACAAAGCAACAAACCAAAAAACCAACAAACCACAAAACCAACAAACCAACAAACCATCAAACGAACAAAGCAACAAGCCAACAAGCCAACAAACCAACAAACCAACAAGCCAACAAACCAACAAACTAACAAGCCAACAAGCCAACAAACCAACAAACCAACAAACCAACAAGCCAACAAACCAACAAACCAACACGCCAACAAACCAACAAGCCAACAAACCATCAAACCAACAAACCAAGTAACCAAAAAGCCAATAAACTAACAAACCAACAAGCCAACAAACCAACAAACCAACAAGCCAACAAGCCAACAAACCAACAAACCAACAAACCAACAATCCAACAAACCAGCAAGCCAACAAAATAAGTAACCAACAAGCCAACAAACCAACAAACCAATAAACCAACATGCCAACAAACCAACAAAATAAGTAACCAACAAGCCAACAAACCAACAAACCAACAAGCCAACAAACCAACAAACCAACAAACTAACAAACCAACAAGCCAAAAAACCAACAAGCCAACAAACCAACAAACTAACAAGCCAACAAGCCAACAAACCAACAAACCAACAAACCAACAAGCCAACAAACCAACAAGCCATCAAGCCAACAAACCAACAAACCAACAAACCAACAAACCAACAAGCCAACAAGCCAACAAACCAACAAACCATTAAAGGAACAAACCAACAAACCAACAAGCCAACAAACCAACAAACCAACAAACCAAGTAACCAAAAAGCCAACAAACTAACAAACCAACAAGCCAACAAGCCAACAAACCAACAAACCAACAAAGCAACAAGCCAACAAACCAACAAACCAACAAACCAACAAGCCAACAAGCCAACAAACCAACAAACCAACAAGCCAACAAGCCAAAAAACCAACAAGTCAACAAACCAACAAACCAACAAACCAAAAAACCAACAAACCAATAAGCCAACAAACCAACAAACTAAGTAACCAACAAGCCACAAACCAACAAACCAACAGCCAACAAACCAACAAAACAACAAACCAACAAACCAACAAGCCAACAAACCAACAAACCAACAAACCAACAAACCAACAAACCAACAAACCAACAATCCAACAAACCAACAAACCAACAAACCAATAAACCAACAAACCAACAAGCCAACAAACCAACAAACAAATAAACCAACAAACCAAAAAACCAACACACCAACAAACCAACAAACCAACAAACCAAAAAACCAACAAACCAACAAACCAACAAACCAACAAGCCAACAAACTAACAAACAAACAAACCAAGTAACCAAAAAGCCAACAAACTAACAAACCAACAAGCCAACAAGCCAACAAACCAACAAGCCAACAAACCAACAAACCAACAAAGCAACAAGCCAACAAGCCAACAAACCAACAAACCAACAAGCCAACAAACCAACAAACCAACAAGCCAACAAGCCAACAAACCAACAAACCAACAAGCCAACAAGCCAAAAAACCAACAAACCAACAAGCAAACAAACCAACAAACCAACAAGCCAACAAACCAACAAACCAACAAACCAAAAAACCAACAAACCAACAAACCAACAAACCAACAAACCAACAAACCAACAAGCCAACAAACCAACAAACCAACAAACCAACAAACCAAGTAACCAAAAAGCCAACAAACTAACAAACCAATAAGCCAACAAGCCAACAATCCAACAAGCCAACAAACCAACAAACCAACAAAGCAACAAGCCAACAAGCCAACAAACCAACAAAGCAACAAGCCAACAAACCAACTAACCAACAAGCCAACACCAACAACCCAACAAACCAAGTAACCAAAAAGTTAACAAACTAACAAACCAACAAGCCAACAAGCCAACAAACCAACAAACCAACAAACCAACAAGCCAACATACCAACAAACAAACAAACCAACAAACCAATAAACCAACAAACCAACAACCCAAAAAACCAACAAACCAACAAGCCAACAAGCCAACAAACCAACAAACTAACAAACCAACAAACGAACTAACCAACAAACCAACAAGCCAACAAGCCAACAAACCAACAAACCAACAAACCAACAAACTAACAAACTAAGTAACCAACAAGCCAACAAACCAACAAACCAACAAGCCAACAAGCCAACAAACCAACAAACCAACAAACCAACAAACTAACAAACCAACAAACCAAAAAACCAAAAAACCAACAAACCAACAAACCAACAAACCAACAAACCAACAAACTAACAAACCAACAAGCCAACAAACCAACAATCCAACAAACCAACAAGCCAACAAACCAACAAGCCAACAAACCAAGTAACCAAAAAGCCAACAAACTAACAAACCAACAAGCCAACGAGCTAACAAACCAATAAACCAACAAAGCAACAAGCCAACAAGCCAACAAACCAACAAACCAACAAGCCAACAAACCAACAAACCAACAAGCCAACAAGCCAACAAACCAACAAACCAAAAAACTAACAAGCCAACAAACCAACAAACCAACAATCCAACAAACAACCAAACCAACAAACCAACAAGCCAACAAACCAACAAACCAACAAACCAAAAAACCAACAAACCAACAAACCAACAAACCAACAAACTAACAAGCCAACAAGCCAACAAACCAACAAACCAACAAACAAACAAGCCAACAAACCAACAAGCCAACAAGCCAACAAACCAACAAACCAAGTAACCAAAAAGCCACCAAACTAACAAACCAACAAGCCAACAAACCAACAAGCCAACAAACCAACAAAGCAACAAACCAAAAAACCAACAAACCAAAAAACCAACAAACCAACAAACCATCAAACGAACAAAGCAACAAGCCAACGAGCCAACAAACCAACAAACCAACAAGCCAACAAACCAACAAACCAACAAGCCAACAAGCCAACAAGCCAACAAGCCAAGAAACCAAAAAACTAACAAACCAACAAGCCAACAAACTAACAAACCAACAAGCCAACAAACCAACAAACCAACAAACCAACAAACCAACAAACCAACAAACCAACAAACCAACAAGCCAACAAACCAACAAGCCAACAAACCAACAAACCAACAAACCAACAAACCAACAAACCAACAAGCCAACAAACCAACAAACCAACAAACCAACAAACCAACAAGCCAACAAGCCAACAAACCAACAAGCCAACAAACCAACAAACCAAAAAGCTAACAAGCCAACAAACCAACAAACCAACAAGCCAACAAGCCAACAAACCAACAAACCAACAAGCCAACAAACCAACAAACCAACAAACCAACAAACCAACAAACCAACAAACCAACAAGCCAACAAACCAACAAGCCAACAAACCAACAAACCAACAAACCAACAAACCAACAAACCAACAAGCCAACAAACCAACAAACCAACAAACCAACAAGCCAACAAACCAACAAGCCAACAAACCAACAAACCAAAAAGCCAACAAGCCAACAAACCAACAAACCAACAAGCCAACAAGCCAACAAACCAACAAACCAACAAGCCAACAAACCAACAAACAAATAAACCAACAAACCAACAAACCAACAAACCAAAAAGCCAACAAGCCAACAAACCAACAAACCCACAAGCCAACAAGCCAACAAACCAACAAACAAATAAACCAACAAACCAACAAACCAACAAACCAACAAACCAACAAACCAACAAGCCAACAAGCCAACAAACCAACAAACCAACAAGCCAACAAACCAACAAACCAACAAGCCAACAAACCAACAAGCCAACAAACCAACAAACCAACAAACCAACAAACCAACAAACCAACAAACCAACAAACCAACAAACCAACAAACCAACAAACCAACAAGCCAACAAGCCAACAAACCAACAAGCCAACAAACCAACAAACCAACAAACCAACAAACCAACAAACCAACAAACCAACAAACCAACAAACCAACAAACCAACAAACCAACAAGCCAACAAGCCAACAAACCAACAAGCCAACAAACCAACAAACCAAAAAGCCAACAAGCCAAAAAACCAACAAACCAACAAGCCAACAAGCCAACAAACCAACAAACCAACAAGCCAACAAACCAACAAACCAACAAACCAACAAACCAACAAACCAACAAACCAACAAACCAACAAGCCAACAAACCAACAAGCCAACAAACCAACAAACCAACAAACCAACAAACCAACAAACCAACAAGCCAACAAACCAACAAACCAACAAACCAACAAGCCAACAAACCAACAAGCCAACAAACCAACAAACCAACAAGCCAACAAGCCAACAAACCAACAAACCAACAAGCCAACAAACCAACAAACAAATAAACCAACAAACCAACAAACCAACAAACCAAAAAGCCAACAAGCCAACAAACCAACAAACCCACAAGCCAACAAGCCAACAAACCAACAAACAAATAAACCAACAAACCAACAAACCAGCAAACCAACAAACCAAAAAACCAACAAACCAACAAGCCAACAAGCCAACAAACCAACAAATTAACAATCCAACAAACGAACTAACCAACAAACCAACAAGCCAACAAGCCAACAAGCCAACAAACCAACAAACCAACAAACCAAGTAACCAACAAGCCAACAAACCAACAATCCAACAAGCCAACAAACCAACAAAGCAACAAACCAAAAAACCAACAAACCAAAAAACCAACAAACCAACAAACCATCAAACGAACAAAGCAACAAGCCAACAAGCCAACAAACCAACAAACCAACAAGCCAACAAACCAACAAACCAACAAGCCAACAAGCCAACAAACCAACAAACCAACAAACCAACAAACCAACAAGCCAACAAACCAACAAACCAACACGCCAACAAACCAACAAGCCAACAAACCAACAAACCAACAAACCAAGTAACCAAAAAGCCAATAAACTAACAAACCAACAAGCCAACAAACCAACAAACCAACAAGCCAACAAGCCAACAAACCAACAAACCAACAAACCAACAATCCAATAAACCAGCAAGCCAACAAACCAACAAACCAACAAACCAAGTAACCAACAAACCAACAAACCATCAAACGAACAAAGCAACAAACCAACAAGCCAAAAAACCAACAAGCCAACAAACCAACAAACCAACAAACCAACATGCCAACAAACCAACAAACTAAGTAACCAACAAGCCAACAAACCAACAAACCAATAAACCAACATGCCAACAAACCAACAAAATAAGTAACCAACAAGACAACAAACCAACAAACCAACAAGCCAACAAACCAACAAACCAACAAACTAACAAACCAACAAGCCAAAAAACCAACAAGCCAACAAACCAACAAACCAACAAGCCAACAAGCCAACAAACCAACAAACCAACAAACCAACAAGCCAACAAACTAACAAGCCATCAAGCCAACAAACCAACAAACCAACAAACCAACAAACCAACAAGCCAACAAGCCAACAAACCAACAAACCAACAAAGGAACAAACCAACAAACCAACAAGCCAACAAACCTACAAACCAACAAACCAAGTAACCAAAAAGCCAACAAACTAACAAACCAACAAGCCAACAAGCCAACAAACCAACAAACCAACAAAGCAACAAGATAACAAACCAACAAACCAACAAACCAACAAGCCAACAAGCCAACAAACCAACAAACCAACAAGCCAACAAGCCAACAAACCAACAAGTCAACAAACCAACAAACCAACAAACCAAAAAACCAACAAACCAACAAGCCAACAAACCAACAAACTAAGTAACCAACAAGCCACAAACCAACAAACAAACAGCCAACAAACCAACAAAACAACAAACCAACAAACCAACAAGCCAACAAACCAACAAACCAACAAACCAACAAACCAACAAACCAACAAACCAACAAACCAACAAACCAACAAACCAACAAACCAACAAACCAACAAGCCAACAAACCAACAAACAAATAAACCAACAAACCAAAAAACCAACACACCAACAAACCAACAAACCAACAAACCAAAAAACCAACAAACCAACAAACCAACAAACCAACAAGCCAACAAACTAACAAACAAACAAACCAAGTAACCAAAAAGCCAACAAACTAACAAACCAACAAGCCAACAAGCCAACAAACCAACAAGCCAACAAACCAACAAACCAACAAAGCAACAAGCCAACAAGCCAACAAGCCAACAAACCAACAAACCAACAAGCCAACAAACCAACAAACCAACAAGCCAACAAGCCAACAAACCAACAAACCAACAAACCAACAAACCAAATAACCAAAAAGCCAACAAGCTAACAAACCAACAAGCCAACAAGCCAACAAACCAACAAACAAACAAACCAACAAGCCAACAAGCCAACAAACCAACAAACCAATAAACCAACACACCAACAAACTAAGTAACCAACAAGCCAACAAACCAACAAACCAACAAGCCAACAAGCCAAAAAACCAACAAACCAACAAGCAAACAAACCAACAAACCAACAAGCCAACAAACCAACAAACCAACAAACCAAAAAACCAACAAACCAACAAACCAACAAACCAACAAACCAACAAACCAACAAACCAACAAACCAACAAGCCAACAAACCAACAAACCAACAAACCAACAAACCAAGTAACCAAAAAGCCCACAAACTAACAAACCAATAAGCCAACAAGCCAACAATCCAACAAGCCAACAAACCAACAAACCAACAAAGCAACAAGCCAACAAGCCAACAAACCAACAAAGCAACAAGCCAACAAACCAACTAACCAACAAGCCAACAAGCCAACACCAACAACCCAACAAACCAAGTAACCAAAAAGTTAAAAAATAACAAACCAACAAGCCAACAAGCCAACAAACCAACAAACCAACAAACCAACAAACCAACAAGCCAACATACCAACAAACAAACAAACCAACAAACCAACAAACCAACAAACCAACAACCCAAAAAACCAACAAACCAACAAGCCAACAAGCCAACAAACCAACAAACTAACAAACCAACAAACGAACTAACCAACAAACCAACAAGCCAACAAGCCAACAAACCAACAAACCAACAAACCAACAAACCAATAAACTAAGTAACCAACAAGCCAACAAACCAACAAACCAACAAACCAACAAACCAACAAACCAACAAACCAACAAACCAACAAGCCAACAAACCAACAAACCAACAAACCAACAAGCCAACAAACCAACAAGCCAACAAACCAAGTAACCAAAAAGCCAACAAACTAACAAACCAACAAGCCAACGAGCCAACAAACCAATAAACCAACAAAGCAACAAGCCAACAAGCCAACAAACCAACAAACCAACTAGCCAACAAACCAACAAACCAACAAGCCAACAAGCCAACAAACCAACAAACCAAAAAACTAACAAGCCAACAAACCAACAAACCAACAATCCAACAAACAACCAAACCAACAAACCAACAAGCCAACAAACCAACAAACCAACAAACCAAAAAACCAACAAACCAACAAACCAACAAACCAACAAACTAACAAGCCAACAAGCCAACAAACCAACAAACCAACAAACAAACAACCCAACAAACCAACAAGCCAACAAACCAACAAACCAACAAACCAAGTAACCAAAAAGCCACCAAACTAACAAACCAACAAGCCAACAAACCAACAAGCCAACAAGCCAACAAACCAACAAAGCAACAAACCAAAAAACCAACAAACCAAAAAACCAACAAACCAACAAACCATCAAACGAACAAAGCAACAAGCCAACGAGCCAACAAACCAACAAACCAACAAGCCAACAATCCAACAAACCAACAAGCCAACAAGCCAACAAGCCAACAAACCAACAAACCAACAAACCAACAAGCCAACAAACTAACAAACCAACAAGCCAACAAACCAACAAACCAACAAACCAACAAACCAACAAACCAACAAACCAACAAGCCAACAAACCAACAAGCCAACAAACCAACAAACCAACAAACCAACAAACCAACAAACCAACAAACCAAAAAACCAACAAACCAACAAACCAACAAACCAACAAACCAACAAACCAACAAGCCAACAAACCAACAAACCAACAAACCAACAAACCAAGTAACCAAAAAGCCAACAAACTAACAAACCAATAAGCCAACAAGCCAACAATCCAACAAGCCAACAAACCAACAAACCAACAAAGCAACAAGCCAACAAGCCAACAAACCAACAAAGCAACAAGCCAACAAACCAACTAACCAACAAGCCAACAAGCCAACACCAACAACCCAACAAACCAAGTAACCAAAAAGTTAACAAACTAACAAACCAACAAGCCAACAAGCAAACAAACCAACAAACCAACAAACCAACAAGCCAACATACCAACAAACAAACAAACCAACAAACCAACAAACCAACAAACCAACAACCCAAAAAACCAACAAACCAACAAGCCAACAAGCTAACAAACCAACAAACTAACAAACCAACAAACGAACTAACCAACAAACCAACAAGCCAACAAGCCAACAAACCAACAAACCAACAAACTAAGTAACCAACAAGCCAACAAACCAACAAACCAACAAGCCAACAAGCCAACAAACCAACAAACCAACAAACCAACAAACTAACAAACCAACAAACCAAAAAACCAAAAAACCAACAAACCAACAAACCAACAAACCAACAAACCAACAAACCAACAAGCCAACAAGCCAACAAACCAACAAACCAACAAACCAACAAGCCAACAAACCAACAAGCCAACAAACCAAGTAACCAAAAAGCCAACAAACTAACAAACCAACAAGCCAACGAGCCAACAAACCAATAAACCAACAAAGCAACAAGCCAACAAGCCAACAAACCAACAAACCAACAAGCCAACAAACCAACAAACAAACAAGCCAACAAGCCAACAAACCAACAAACCAAAAAGCTAACAAGCCAACAAACCAACAAACCAACAATCCAACAAACAACCAAACCAACAAACCAACAAGCCAACAAACCAACAAACCAACAAACCAAAAAACCAACAAACCAACAAACCAACAAACAAACAAGCCAACAAGCCAACAAACCAACAAACCAACAAACAAACAAGCCATTAAACCAACAAGCCAACAAACCAACAAACCAACAAACCAAGTAACCAAAAAGCCACCAAACTAACAAACCAACAAGCCAACAAACCAACAAGCCAACAAGCCAACAAACCAACAAAGCAACAAACCAAAAAACCAACAAACCAAAAAACCAACAAACCAACAAACCATCAAACGAACAAAGCAACAAGCCAACGAGCCAACAAACCAACAAACCAACAAGCCAACAAACCAACAAACCAACAAGCCAACAAGCCAACAAGCCAACAAACCAACAAACCAACAAACCAACAAGCCAACAAACTAACAAACCAACAAGCCAACAAACCAACAAACCAACAAACCAACAAACCAACAAGCCAACCAGCCAACAAACCAACAAACCAACAAGCCAACAAACCAACAAACCAACAAACCAACAAGCCGACAAACCAACAAACCAACAAACCAACATGCCAACAAACCAACAAACTAAGCAACCAACAAGCCAACAAACCAACAAACCAACAAGCCAACAAGCCAACAAACCAACAAACCAACAAACCAACAAACCAACAAACCAAGTAACCAACAAACCAACAAACCTTCAAACGAACAAAGCAACAAACCAACAAACCAACAAACCAACAAACCAACAAGCCAACAAACCAACAAACAAATAAACCAACAAACCAACAAACAAATAAACCAACAAACCAACAAACCAACAAACCAACAAACCAACAAACCAAAAAACCAACAAACCAACAAACCAACAAACCAACAAACCAACAAACCAACAAGCCAACAAACCAACAAACAAATAAACCAACAAACCAAAAAACCAACAAACCAACAAACCAACAAGCCAACAAAACAACAAAACAACAAACCAACAAACCAAGTAACCAACAAGCCAACAAACCAACAAACAAACAAGCCAATAAGCCAACAAACCAACAAACCAACAAGCCAACAAACCATCAAACCAACAAACCAAAAAACCAACAAGCCAACAAGCCAACAAACCAACAAACCAACAAACCAACAAGCCAACAAACCAACAAGCCAAGAAACCAACAAATCAACAAACCAACAATCCAACAAACCAACAAACCAAGTAACTAAAAAGCCAACAAGCTAACAAACCAACAAGCCAACAAGCCAACAAGCCAACAAACCAACAAACCAACAAGCCAACAAGCCAAAAAACCAATAAACCAACAAGCCAACAAGTAAACAAACCAACAAACCAACAAACCAACAAGCCAACAAACCAACAAACCAACAAGCCAACAAACCAACAAACCAACAAACCAACAAGCCAAGAAACCAACAAACCAACAAACCAAAAAACTAACAAAGCAACAAGCCAACAAACCAACAAACTAACAAACCAACAAGCCAACAAACCAACAAACCAACAAACCAACAAGCCAACAAACCAACAAACCAACAAACCAAGTAACCAAAAAGCCAACAAACTAACAAACCAACAAGCCAACAAACTAACAAACCAACAAGCCAACAAAACAACAAACCAACAAACCAACAAGCCAACAAACCAACAAACCAGCAAGCAAACAAACCAACAAACCAACAAAACAAGTAACCAACAAACCAACAAACCATCAACCGAACAAAGCAACAAACCAACAAGCCAACCAACCAACAAGCCAACAAACCAACAAACCAACAAACCAACATGCCAACAAACCAACAAACTAAGTAACCAACAAGCCTACAAACCAACAAACCAACATGCCAACAAACCAACAAACTAAGTAACCAACAAGCCAACAAACCAACAAACCAACAAGCCAACAAACCAACAAACCAACAAACCAACAAACCAACAAGCCAACAAACCAACAAACCAGCAAGCAAACAAACCAACAAAACAAGTAACCAACAAACCAACAAACCATCAAACGAGCAAAGCAACAAACCAACAAGCCAACAAACCAACAAGCCAACAAACCAACAAACCAACATGCCAACAAACCAACAAACTAAGTAACCAACAAGCCTGCAAACCAACAAACCAACATGCCAACAAACCAACAAACTAAGTAACCAACAAGCCAACAAACCAACAAACCAACAAGCCAACAAACCAACAAACCAACAAACCAACAAACCAACAAGCCAACAATCCAACAAGCCAACAAACCAACAAACCAACAAGCCAACAAGCCAGCAAACCAACATGCCAACAAACCAACAAACTAAATAACCAACAAGCCAACAAACCAACAAACCAACAAGCCAACAAACCAACAAACCAACAAACCAACAAACCAACAAGCCAACAATCCAACAAGCCAACAAACCAACAAACCAACAAGCCAACAAGCCAACAAACCAACAAACCAAAAAACCAACAAACCCACAAACCAACAAGCCAACAAGCCAACAAACCAATAAACCAACAAGCCAACAAACCAACAAACCAACAAACCAACAAGCCAACAAACCAACAAACAAATAAACCAACAAACCAAAAAACCAACAAACCAACAAACCAACAAGCCAACAAAACAACAAACCAACAAACCAACAAACCAAGTAACCAACAAGCCAACAAACCAACAAACAAACAAGCCAACAAGCCAACAAACCAACAAACCAACAAGCCAACAAACCATTAAACCAACAAACCAAAAAACGAACAAGCCAACAAGCCAACAAACCAACAAACAAATAAACCAACAAGCCAACAAACCAACAAGCCAAAAAACCAACAAACCAACAAACCAACAATCCAACAAACCAACAAACCAACAAACCAAGTAACTAAAAAGCCAATAAGCTAACAAACCAACAAGCCAACAAGCCAACAAGCCAACAAACCAACAAACCAACAAGCCAACAAGCCAAAAAACCAATAAACCAACAAGCCAACAAGCCAACAAACCAACAAACCAACAAACCAACAAGCCAACAAACCAACAAACCAACAAGCCAACAAACCAACAAACCAACAAACCAACAAGCCAACAAATCAACAAACCAACAAACCAAAAAACCAACAAACCAACAAGCCAACAAACCAACAAACTAACAAACCAACAAGCCAACAAACCAACAAACCAACAAACCAACAAGCCAACAAACCAACATACCAACAAACCAAGTAACCAAAAAGCCAACAAACTAACAAACCAACAAGCCAACAAACTAACAAACCAACAAGCCAACAAACCAACAAACCAACAAACCAACAAGCCAACAAACCAACAAACCAGCAAGCAAACAAACCAACAAACCAACAAAACAAGTAACCAACAAACCAACAAACCATCAAACGAACAAAGCAACAAACCAACAAGCCAACAAACCAACAAGCCAACAAACCAACAAACCAACAAACCAACATGCCAACAAACCAACAAACTAAGTAACCAACAAGCCTACAAACCAACAAACCAACATGCCAACAAACCAACAAACTAAATAACAAACAAGCCAACAAACCAACGAACCAACAAGCCAACAAACCAACAAACCAACAACTCAACAAACCAACAAGCCAACAATCCAACAAGCCAACAAACCAACAAACCAACAAGCCAACAAGCCAACAAACCAACAAACCAACAAGCCAACAATCCAACAAGCCAACAAACCAACTAGCCAACAAACTAACAAACCAACAAACCAACAAACCAACAAGCCAACAAGCCAACAAACCAACAAACCAACAAAGCAACAAGCCAACAAACCAACAAGCCAACAAGCCAACAAACCAACAAACCAACAAACCAAGTAACCAAAAAGCCAACAAACTAACAAACCAACAAGCCAACGAGCCAACAAACCAATAAACCAACAAAGCAACAAGCCAACAAGCCAACAAACCAACAAACCAACAAGCCAACAAACCAACAAACAAACAAGCCAACAAGCCAACAAACCAACAAACCAAAAAGCTAACAAGCCAACAAACCAACAAACCAACAATCCAACAAACAACCAAACCAACAAACCAACAAGCCAACAAACCAACAAACCAACAAACCAAAAAACCAACAAACCAACAAACCAACAAACAAACAAGCCAACAAGCCAACAAACCAACAAACCAACAAACAAACAAGCCATTAAACCAACAAGCCAACAAACCAACAAACCAACAAACCAAGTAACCAAAAAGCCACCAAACTAACAAACCAACAAGCCAACAAACCAACAAGCCAACAAGCCAACAAACCAACAAAGCAACAAACCAAAAAACCAACAAACCAAAAAACCAACAAACCAACAAACCATCAAACGAACAAAGCAACAAGCCAACGAGCCAACAAACCAACAAACCAACAAGCCAACAAACCAACAAACCAACAAGCCAACAAGCCAACAAGCCAACAAACCAACAAACCAACAAACCAACAAGCCAACAAACTAACAAACCAACAAGCCAACAAACCAACAAACCAACAAACCAACAAACCAACAAGCCAACCAGCCAACAAACCAACAAACCAACAAGCCAACAAACCAACAAACCAACAAACCAACAAGCCGACAAACCAACAAACCAACAAACCAACATGCCAACAAACCAACAAACTAAGCAACCAACAAGCCAACAAACCAACAAACCAACAAGCCAACAAGCCAACAAACCAACAAGCCAACAAACCAACAAACCAACAAACCAAGTAACCAACAAACCAACAAACCTTCAAACGAACAAAGCAACAAACCAACAAACCAACAAACCAACAAACCAACAAGCCAACAAACCAACAAACAAATAAACCAACAAACCAACAAACAAATAAACCAACAAACCAACAAACCAACAAACCAACAAACCAAGTAACTAAAAAGCCAATAAGCTAACAAACCAACAAGCCAACAAGCCAACAAGCCAACAAACCAACAAACCAACAAGCCAACAAGCCAAAAAACCAATAAACCAACAAGCCAACAAGCCAACAAACCAACAAACCAACAAACCAACAAGCCAACAAACCAACAAACCAACAAGCCAACAAACCAACAAACCAACAAACCAACAAGCCAACAAATCAACAAACCAACAAACCAAAAAACCAACAAACCAACAAGCCAACAAACCAACAAACTAACAAACCAACAAGCCAACAAACCAACAAACCAACAAACCAACAAGCCAACAAACCAACATACCAACAAACCAAGTAACCAAAAAGCCAACAAACTAACAAACCAACAAGCCAACAAACTAACAAACCAACAAGCCAACAAACCAACAAACCAACAAACCAACAAGCCAACAAACCAACAAACCAGCAAGCAAACAAACCAACAAACCAACAAAACAAGTAACCAACAAACCAACAAACCATCAAACGAACAAAGCAACAAACCAACAAGCCAACAAACCAACAAGCCAACAAACCAACAAACCAACAAACCAACATGCCAACAAACCAACAAACTAAGTAACCAACAAGCCTACAAACCAACAAACCAACATGCCAACAAACCAACAAACTAAGTAACAAACAAGCCAACAAACCAACGAACCAACAAGCCAACAAACCAACAAACCAACAACCCAACAAACCAACAAGCCAACAATCCAACAAGCCAACAAACCAACAAACCAACAAGCCAACAAGCCAACAAACCAACAAACCAACAAGCCAACAATCCAACAAGCCAACAAACCAACAAGCCAACAAACTAACAAACCAACAAACCAACAAACCAACAAGCCAACAAGCCAACAAACCAACAAACCAACAAAGCAACAAGCCAACAAACCAACAAGCCAACAAGCCAACAAACTACAAACCAACAAACGAACTAACCAACAAACCAACAAGCCAACAAGCCAACAAACCAACAAACCAACAAACCAACAAACCAACAAACCAACAAACCAACAAACTAAGTAACCAACAAGCCAACAAACAAACAAACCAACAAACCAACAAGCCAACAAGCCAACAAGCCAACAAACTAACAAGCCAACAAACCAACAAACCAACAAACCAAAAAACCAACAAACCAACAAACCAACAAACCAACAAACCAACAAACCAACAAACCAACAAACCAACAAACCAACAAACCAACAAGCCAACAAGCCAACAATCCAACAAACCAACAAAACAACAAGCCAACAAACCAAAAAGCCAACAAAACAGCAAACCAACAACCCAAGTAACCAAAAAGCAAACAAACTAACAAACCAACAAGCCAACAAGCAACAAAAGCAGCAAACCAACAAACCAACAAACCAACAAACCAACAAGCCAACAAGCAAACAAACCAACAAACCAACAAACCAACAAGCCAACAAACGAACAAGCCAACAAACCAACAAACCAACAAACCATCAAACGAACAAAGCAACAAGCCAACAAACCAACAAACCAAGTAACCAAAAAGCCAACAAACTAACAAACCAACAAGCCAACAAACCAACAAGCCAAAAAGCCAACAAACCAACAAACCAACAAAGCAACAAACCAAAAAACCAACAAACCAAAAAACCAACAAACCAACAAACCATCAAACGAACAAAGCAACAAGCCAACGAGCCAACAAACCAACGAACCAACAAGCCAACAAACCAACAAACCAACAAGCCAACAAGCCAACAAACCAACAAACCAACAAACCAACAAGCCAACAAACTAACAAACCAACAAGCCAACAACCCAACAAACCAACAAACCAACAAACCAACAAGCCAACAAGCCAACAAACCAACAACCCAACAAGCCAACAAACCAACAAACCAACAAACCAACAAGCCGACAAACCAACAAACCAACAAACCAACATGCCAACAAACCAACAAACTAAGCAACCAACAAGCCAACAAACCAACAAACCAACAAGCCAACAAGCCAACAAACCAACAAACCAACAAACCAACAAACCAAGTAACCAACAAACCAACAAACCTTCAAACGAACAAAGCAACAAACCAACAAACCAACAAACCAACAAACCAACAAGCCAACAAACCAACAAACAAATAAACCAACAAACCAACAAACAAATAAACCAACAAACCAACAAACCAACAAACCAAAAAACCAACAAACCAACAAACCAACAAGCCAACAAGCCAACAAACCAACAAACCAACAAACCAACAAGCCAACAAACCAACAAACCAACAAACCAACAAGCCAACAAACCAACAAACAAATAAACCAACAAACCAAAAAACCAACAAACCAACAAACCAACAAGCCAACAAAACAACAAACCAACAAACCAACAAACCAAGTAACCAACAAGCCAACAAACCAACAAACAAACAAGCCAATAAGCCAACAAACCAACAAACCAACAAGCCAACAAACCATCAAACCAACAAACCAAAAAACGAACAAACCAAAAAGCCAACAAACCAACAAACCAACAAACCAACAAGCCAACAAACCAACAAGCCAAAAAACCAACAAACCAACAAACCAACAATCCAAAAAACCAACAAACCAACAAACCAAGTAACTAAAAAGCCAACAAGCTAACAAACCAACAAGCCAACAAGCCAACAAGCCAACAAACCAACAAACCAACAAGCTAACAAGCCAAAAAAACCAATAAACCAACAAGCCAACAAGCCAACAAACCAACAAACCAACAAACCAACAAACCAACAAGCCAACAAACCAACAAACCAACAAGCCAACAAACCAACAAACCAACAAACCAACAAGCCAACAAACCAACAAACCAACAAACCAAAAAACCAACAAACCAACAAGCCAACAAACCAACAAACTAACAAACCAACAAGCCAAAAAACCAACAAACCAACAAACCAACAACCCACCAAACCAACAAACCAACAAACCAAGTAACAAAAAAGCCAACAAACTAACAAACCAACAAGCCAACAAACTAACAAACAAACAAGCCAACAAACCAAAAAACAAACAAACCAACAAGCCAACAAACCAACAAACCAGCAAGCAAACAAACCAACAAACCAACAAAACAAGTAACCAACAAACTAACAAACCATCAAACGAACAAAGCAACAAACCAACAAGCCAACAAACCAACAAGCCAAAAAACCAACAAACCAACAAACCAACATGCCAACAAACCAACAAACTAAGTAACCAACAAGCCTACAAACCAACAAACCAACAAACCAACATGCCAACAAACCAACAAACTAAGTAACCAACAAACCAACAAGCCAACAAACCAACAAACCAGTAAGCAAACAAACCAACAAACCAACAAAACAAGTAACCAACAAACCAACAAACCATCAAACGAACAAAGCAACAAACCAACAAGCCAACAAACCAACAAGCCAACAAACCAACAAACCAACAAACCAACATGCCAACAAACCAACAAACTAAGTAACCAACAAGCCTACAAACCAACAAACCAACATGCCAACAAACCAACAAACTAAGTAACCACCAAGCCAACAAACCAACAAACCAACAAGCCAACAAACCAACAAACCAACAAACCAACAAACCAACAAGCCAACAAACCAACAAACCAGCAAGCAAACAAACCAACAAATCAACAAAACAAGTAACCAACAAACCAACAAACCATCAAACGAACAAAGCAACAAACCAACAAGCAAACAAACCAACAAGCCAACAAACCAACAAACCAACAAACCAACATGCCAACAAACCAACAAACTAAGTAACCAACAAGCCTACAAACCAACAAACCAACAAACCAACATGCCAACAAACCAACAAACTAAGTAACCAACAAGCCAACAAACCAACAAACCAACAAGCCAACAAACCAACAAACCAACAAACTAACAAACCAACAAGCCAACAAACCAACAAACCATCAAACGAACAAAGCAACAAGCCAACGAGCCAACAAACCAACAAACCAACAAGCCAACAAACCAACAAACCAACAAGCCAACAAGCCAACAAACCAACAAACCAACAAACCAACAAGCCAACAAACTAACAAACCAACAAGCCAACAAGCAAACAAACCAACATACCAACAAACCAACAAGCCAGCAAACCAACAAGCCAACAAACCAACAAACCAACAAACCAAGTAACCAAAAAGCCAACAAACTAACAAACCAACAAGCCAACAAACCAACAAGCCAAAAAGCCAATAAACCAACAAACCAACAAAGCAACAAACCAAAAAACCAACAAACCAAAAAACCAACAAACCAACAAACCATCAAACGAACAAAGCAACAAGCCAACGAGCCAACAAATCAACGAACCAACAAGCCAACAAACCAACAAACCAACAAGCCAACAAGCCAACAAACCAACAAGCCAACAAACTAACAAACCAACAAGCCAACAAACCAACAAACCAACAAACCAACAAACCAACAAGCCAACAAGCCAACAAATCAACAAACCAACAAGCCAACAAACCAACAAACCAACAAACCAAGTAACTAAAAAGCCAACAAGCTAACAAACCAACAAGCCAACAAGCCAACAAGCCAACAAACCAACAAACCAACAAGCCAACAAGCCAAAAAAACCAATAAACCAACAAGCCAACAAGCCAACAAACCAACAAACCAACAAACCAACAAACCAACAAGCCAACAAACCAACAAACCAACAAGCCAACAAACCAACAAACCAACAAACCAACAAGCCAACAAACCAACAAACCAACAAACCAAAAAACCAACAAACCAACAAGCCAACAAACCAACAAACTAACAAACCAACAAGCCAAAAAACCAACAAACCAACAAACCAACAACCCAACAAACCAACAAACCAACAAACCAAGTAACAAAAAAACCAACAAACTAACAAACCAACAAGCCAACAAACTAACAAACAAACAAGCCAACAAACCAAAAAACAAACAAACCAACAAGCCAACAAACCAACAAACCAGCAAGCAAACAAACCAACAAACCAACAAAACAAGTAACCAACAAACTAACAAACCATCAAACGAACAAAGCAACAAACCAACAAGCCAACAAACCAACAAGCCAAAAAACCAACAAACCAACAAACCAACATGCCAACAAACCAACAAACTAAGTAACCAACAAGCCTACAAACCAACAAACCAACAAACCAACATGCCAACAAACCAACAAACTAAGTAACCAACAAGCCAACAAACCAACAAACCAACAGGCCAACAAACCAACAAACCAACAAACCAACAAACCAACAAGCCAACAAACCAACAAACCAACAAACCAACAAGCCAACAATCCAACAAGCCAACAAACCAACAAACCAACAAGCCAACAGGCCAACAAACCAACAAACCAAAAAACCAAAAAACCAACAAACCAACAAACCAATAAGCCAACAAGCCAAAAAACCAACAAACCAACAAACCAACAAGCCAAGAAACCAACAAACCAACAAACCAACAAGCCAACAAACCAACAAACAAATAAACCAACAAACCAAAAAACCAACAAACCAACAAACCAACAAGCCAACAAAACAACAAACCAACAAACCAACAAACCAACAAGCCAACAAACCAACAAACCAGTAAGCAAACAAACCAACAAACCAACAAAACAAGTAACCAACAAACCAACAAACCATCAAACGAACAAAGCAACAAACCAACAAGCCAACAAACCAACAAGCCAACAAACCAACAAACCAACAAACCAACATGCCAACAAACCAACAAACTAAGTAACCAACAAGCCTACAAACCAACAAACCAACATGCCAACAAACCAACAAACTAAGTAACCACCAAGCCAACAAACCAACAAACCAACAAGCCAACAAACCAACAAACCAACAAACCAACAAACCAACAAGCCAACAAACCAACAAACCAGCAAGCAAACAAACCAACAAACCAACAAAACAAGTAACCAACAAACCAACAAACCATCAAACGAACAAAGCAACAAACCAACAAGCAAACAAACCAACAAGCCAACAAACCAACAAACCAACAAACCAACATGCCAACAAACCAACAAACTAAGTAACCAACAAGCCTACAAACCAACAAACCAACAAACCAACATGCCAACAAACCAACAAACTAAGTAACCAACAAGCCAACAAACCAACAAACCAACAAGCCAACAAACCAACAAACCAACAAACTAACAAACCAACAAGCCAACAAACCAACAAACCATCAAACGAACAAAGCAACAAGCCAACGAGCCAACAAACCAACAAACCAACAAGCCAACAAACCAACAAACCAACAAGCCAACAAGCCAACAAACCAACAAACCAACAAACCAACAAGCCAACAAACTAACAAACCAACAAGCCAACAAGCAAACAAACCAACAAACCAACAAACCAACAAGCCAACAAACCAACAAACCAACAAACCAAGTAACCAAAAAGCCAACAAACTAACAAACCAACAAGCCAACAAACCAACAAGCCAAAAAGCCAATAAACCAACAAACCAACAAACCAACAAACCAAAAAACCAACAAACCAAAAAACCAACAAACCAACAAACCATCAAACGAACAAAGCAACAAGCCAACGAGCCAACAAATCAACGAACCAACAAGCCAACAAACCAACAAACCAACAAGCCAACAAGCCAACAAACCAACAAGCCAACAAACTAACAAACCAACAAGCCAACAAACCAACAAACCAACAAACCAACAAACCAACAAGCCAACAAGCCAACAAATCAACAAACCAACAAGCCAACAAACCAACAAACCAACAAACCAACAAGCCGACAAACCAACAAACCAACAAACCAACATGCCAACAAACCAACAAACTAAGCAACCAACAAGCCAACAAACCAACAAACCAACAAGCCAACAAGCCAACAAACCAACAAACCAACAAACCAACAAACCAACAAACCAACAAACCAAGTAACCAACAAACCAACAAACCTTCAAACGAACAAAGCAACAAACCAACAAACCAACAAGCCAACAAACCAACAAACCAACAAACCAACAAACCAACAAGCCAACAAGCCAACAAATCAACAAACCAACAAGCCAACAAACCAACAAACCAACAAACCAACAAGCCGACAAACCAACAAACCAACAAGCCAACAAACCAACAAACCAACAAACCAACAAGCCAACAAACCAACAAACAAATAAACCAACAAACCAAAAAACCAACAAACCAACAAACCAACAAGCCAACAAAACAACAAACCAACAAACCAACAAACCAAGTAACCAACAAACCAACAAACCAACAAGCTAACAAACCATCAAACCAACAAACCAAAAAACGAACAAGCCAAAAAGCCAACAAACCAACAAACCAACAAACCAACAAGCCAACAAACCAACAAGCCAAAAAACCAACAAACCAACAAACTAACAATCCAACAAACCAACAAACCAACAAACCAAGTAACCAACAAGCCAACAAACCAACAAACCAACAAGCCAACAAACCAACAAACCAACAAACCAACAAACCAACAAGCCAACAAACCAACAAACCATCAAACGAACAAAGCAACAAGCCAACGAGCCAACAAACCAACAAACCAACAAGCCAACAAACCAACAAACCAACAAGCCAACAAGCCAACAAACCAACAAACCAACAAACCAACAAGCCAACAAACTAACAAACACACAAGCCAACAAGCAAACAAACCAACAAACCAACAAACCAACAAGCCAACAAACCAAAAAGCCAACAAACCAACAAACCAACAAACCAAGTAACCAAAAAACCAACAAACTAACAAACCAACAAGCCAACAAACCAACAAGCCAACAAGCCAACAAACCAACAAACCAACAAAGCAACAAACCAAAAAACCAACAAACCAAAAAACCAACAAACCAACAAACCATCAAACGAACAAAGCAACAAGCCAACAAACCAACAAACCAAGTAACCAAAAAGCCAACAAACTAACAAACCAACAAGCCAACAAACCAACAAGCCAAAAAGCCAATAAACCAACAAACCAACAAAGCAACAAACCAAAAAACCAACAAACCAAAAAACCAACAAACCAACAAACCATCAAACGAACAAAGCAACAAGCCAACGAGCCAACAAATCAACGAACCAACAAGCCAACAAACCAACAAACCAACAAGCCAACAAGCCAACAAACCAACAAACCAACAAACCAACAAGCCAACAAACTAACAAACCAACAAGCCAACAAACCAACAAACCAACAAACCAACAAACCAACAAGCCAACAAGCCAACAAATCAACAAACCAACAAGCCAACAAACCAACAAACCAACAAACCAACAAGCCGACAAACCAACAAACCAACAAACCAACATGCCAACAAACCAACAAACTAAGCAACCAACAAGCCAACAAACCAACAAACCAACAAGCCAACAAGCCAACAAACCAACAAACCAACAAACCAACAAACCAACAAACCAACAAACCAAAAAACCAACAAACCAACAAACCAACAAGCCAACAAGCCAACAAACCAACAAACCAACAAACCAACAAGCCAACAAACCAACAAACCAACAAACCAACAAGCCAACAAACCAACAAACAAATAAACCAACAAACCAAAAAACCAACAAACCAACAAACCAACAAGCCAACAAAACAACAAACCAACAAACCAACAAACCAAGTAACCAACAAGCCAACAAACCAACAAACAAACAAGCCAATAAGCCAACAAACCAACAAACCGACAAGCTAACAAACCATCAAACCAACAAACCAAAAAACGAACAAGCCAAAAAGCCAACAAACCAACAAACCAACAAACCAACATGCCAACAAACCAACAAGCCAAAAAACCAACAAACCAACAAACTAACAATCCAACAAACCAACAAACCAACAAACCAAGTAACTAAAAAGCCAACAAGCTAACAAACCAACAAGCCAACAAGCCAACAAGCCAACAAACCAACAAACTAAGCAACCAACAAGCCAACAAACCAACAAACCAACAAGCCAACAAGCCAACAAACCAACAAACCAACAAACCAACAAACCAACAAACCAACAAACCAAGTAACCAACAAACCAACAAACCTTCAAACGAACAAAGCAACAAACCAACAAACCAACAAACCAACAAACCAACAAGCCAACAAACCAACAAACAAATAAACCAACAAACCAACAAACAAATAAACCAACAAACCAACAAACCAACAAACCAACAAACCAACAAACCAAAAAACCAACAAACCAACAAACCAACAAGCCAACAAGCCAACAAACCAACAAACCAACAAACCAACAAGCCAACAAACCAACAAACCAACAAACCAACAAGCCAACAAACCAACAAACAAATAAACCAACAAACCAAAAAACCAACAAACCAACAAACCAACAAGCCAACAAAACAAGAAACCAACAAACCAACAAACCAAGTAACCAACAAGCCAACAAACCAACAAACAAACAAGCCAATAAGCCAACAAACCAACAAACCAACAAGCTAACAAACCATCAAACCAACAAACCAAAAAACGAACAAGCCAAAAAGCCAACAAACCAACAAACCAACAAACCAACAAGCCAACAAACCAACAAGCCAAAAAACCAACAAACCAACAAACTAACAATCCAACAAACCAAGTAACTAAAAAGCCAACAAGCTAACAAACCAACAAGCCAACAAGCCAACAAGCCAACAAACCAACAAACCAACAAGCCAACAAGCCAAAAAACCAATAAACCAACAAGCCAACAAGCCAACAAACCAACAAACCAACAAACCAACAAGCCAACAAACCAACAAACCAACAAGCCAACAAACCAACAAACCAACAAACCAACAAACCAACAAACCAACAAACCAACAAACCAAAAAACCAACAAGCCAACAAACCAACAAACCAACAAACCAAGTAACCAAAAAGCCAACAAACTAACAAACCAACAAGCCAACAAACTAACAAACAAACAAGCCAACAAACCAACAAACCAACAAACCAACAAGCCAACAAACCAACAAACCAGCAAGCAAACAAACCAACAAACCAACAAAACAAGTAACCAACAAACTAACAAACCATCAAACGAACAAAGCAACAAACCAACAAGCCAACAAACCAACAAGCCAACAAACCAACAAACCAACAAACCAACATGCCAACAAACCAACAAACTAAGTAACCAACAAGCCTACAAACCAACAAACCAACAAACTAACATGCAAACAAACCAACAAACTAAGTAACCAACAAGCCAACAAACCAACAAACCAACAGGCCAACAAACCAACAAACCAACAAACCAACAAGCCAACAAACCAACAAACCAACAAACCAACAAACCAACAAGCCAACAATCCAACAAGCCAACAAACCAACAAACCAACAAGCCAACAAGCCAACAAACCAACAAACCAACAAACCAAAAAACCAAAAAACCAAAAAACCAACAAACCAACAAACCAACAAGCCAACAAGCCAACAAACCAACAAACCAACAAACCAACAAGCCAACAAACCAACAAACCAACAAACCAACAAGCCAACAAACCAACAAACAAATAAGCCAACAAACCAAAAAACCAACAAACCAACAAACCAACAAGCCAACAAAACAACAATCCAACAAACCAACAAACCAACAAGCCAACAAACCAACAAACCAGCAAGCAAACAAACCAACAAACCAACAAAACAAGTAACCAACAAACCAACAAACCATCAAACGAACAAAGCAACAAACCAACAAACCAACAAACCAACAAGCCAACAAACCAACAAACCAACAAACCAACATGCCAACAAACCAACAAACTAAGTAACCAACAAGCCTACAAACCAACAAACCAACATGCCAACAAACCAACAAACTAAGTAACCACCAAGCCAACAAACCAACAAACCAACAAAACAACAAAACAACAAACCAACAAACCAACAAACCAACAAGCCAACAAACCAACAAACCAGCAAGCAAACAATCCAACAAACCAACAAAACAAGTAACCAACAAACCAACAAACCATCAAACGAACAAAGCAATAAACCAACAAGCAAACAAACCAACAAGCCAACAAACCAACAAACCAACAAACCAACATGCCAACAAACCAACAAACTAAGTAACCAACAAGCCTACAAACCAACAAACCAACAAACCAACATGCCAACAAACCAACAAACTAAGTAACCAACAAGCCAACAAACCAACAAACCAACAAGCCAACAAACCAACAAACCAACAAACCAACAAACCAACAAGCCAACAATCCAACAAGCCAACAAACCAACAAACCGACAAGCCAACAAGCCAACAAACCAACAAACCAAAAAACCAACAAACCAACAAACCAACAAGCCAACAAGCCAACAAACCAACAAACCAACAAACCAACAAGCCAACAAACCAACAAGCCAAAAAACCAACAAACCAACAAACCAACAATCCAACAAACCAACAAACCAACAAACCAAGTAACTAAAAAGCCAACAAGCTAACAAACCAACAAGCCAACAAACCAACAAACCAACAAGCCAACAAGCCAACAAACCAACAAACCAACAAGCCAACAATCCAACAAGCCAACAAACCAACAAGCCAACAAACTCACAAACCAACAAGCCAATAAACCAACAAACCAGCAAGCAAACAAACCAATAAACCAACAAAACAAGTAACCAACAAACCAACAAACCATCAAACGAACAAAGCAACAAACCAACAAGCCAACAAACCAACAAGCCAACAAACCAACAAACCAACAAACCAACATGCCAACAAACCAACAAACTAAGTAACCAACAAGCCTACAAACCAACAAAACAAACAAACCAACATGCCAACAAACCAACAAACTAAGTAACCAACAAGCCAACAAACCAACAAACCAACAAGCCAACAATCCAACAAACCAACAAACCAACAAACCAACAAGCCAACAATCCAACAAGCCAACAAACCAACAAACCAACAAGCCAACAAGCCAACAAACCAACAAACCAACAAGCCAACAATCCAACAAGCCAACAAACCAACAAGCCAACAAACCAACAAACCAACAAACCAACAAACCAACAAGCCAACAAGCCAACAAACCAACAAACCAACAAAGCAACAAGCCAACAAACCAACAAGCCAACAAACCAACAAACCAACAAACCAAGTAACCAAAAAGCCAACAAACTAACAAACCAACAAGCCAACAAGCCAACAAACCAACAAACCAACAAAGCAACAAACCAACAAACCAACAAACCAACAAACCAACAAGCCAACAAGCCAACAAACCAACAAACTACAAACCAACAAACGAACTAACCAACAAACCAACAAGCCAACAAGCCAACAAACCAACAAACCAACAAACCAACAAACCAACAAACTAAGTAACCAACAAGCCAACAAACAAACAAACCAACAAGCCAACAAGCCAACAAGCCAACAAACCAACAAGCCAACAAACCAACAAACCAACAAACCAAAAAACCAACAAACCAACAAACCAACAAACCAACAAACCAACAAACCAACAAACCAACAAACCAACAAGCCAACAAGCCAACAAACCAACAAACCAACAAACCAACAAGCCAACAAGCCAAAAAGCCAACAAAACAACAAACCAACAAACCAAGTAACCAAAAAGCAAACAAACTAACAAACCAACAAGCCAACAAGCCAACAAACCAATAACCCAACAAAGCAACAAGCCAACAAGCCAACAAACCAACAAGCCAACAAACCAACAAACCAACAAGCCAACAAGCCAACAAACCAACAAACCAACAAACCAACAAGCCAACAAACCAACAAACCAACAAGCCAACAAACCAACCAACCAACAAACCAACAAGCCAACAAACCAACAAACCAACAAACTAAAAAACCAACAAACCAACAAACCAACAAACCAACAAACTAACAAACCAACAAGCCAACAAACCAACAAACCAACAAACCAACAAACCAACAAGCCAACAAGCCAACAAACCAACAAACCAACAAACCAAGTAACCAAAAAGCCAACAAACTAACAAACCAACAAGCCAACAAACTAACAAACCAACAAGCCAATAAACCAACAAACCAGCAAGCAAACAAACCAATAAACCAACAAAACAAGTAACCAACAAACCAACAAACCATCAAACGAACAAAGCAACAAACCAACAAGCCAACAAACCAACAAGCCAACAAACCAACAAACCAACAAACCAACATGCCAACAAACCAACAAACTAAGTAACCAACAAGCCTACAAACCAACAAAACAAACAAACCAACATGCCAACAAACCAACAAACTAAGTAACCAACAAGCCAACAAACCAACAAACCAACAAGCCAACAATCCAACAAACCAACAAACCAACAAACCAACAAGCCAACAATCCAACAAGCCAACAAACCAACAAACCAACAAGCCAACAAGCCAACAAACCAACAAACCAACAAGCCAACAATCCAACAAGCCAACAAACCAACAAACCAACAAGCCAACAAACCAACAAACCAACAAACCAACAAACCAACAAGCCAACAAGCCAACAAACCAACAAACCAACAAAGCAACAAGCCAACAAACCAACAAGCCAACAAACCAACAAACAAACAAACCAAGTAACCAAAAAGCCAACAAACTAACAAACCAACAAGCCAACAAGCCAACAAACCAACAAACCAACAAAGCAACAAACCAACAAACCAACAAACCAACAAACCAACAAGCCAACAAGCCAACAAACCAACAAACTACAAACCAACAAACGAACTAACCAACAAACCAACAAGCCAACAAGCCAACAAACCAACAAACCAACAAACCAACAAACCAACAAACTAAGTAACCAAGAAGCCAACAAACAAACAAACCAACAAGCCAACAATCCAACAAGCCAACAAACCAACAAGCCAACAAACCAACAAACCAACAAACCAAAAAACCAACAAACCAACAAACCAACAAACCAACAAACCAACAAACCAACAAACCAACAAACCAACAAGCCAACAAGCCAACAAACCAACAAACCAACAAACCAACAAGCCAACAAACCAAAAAGCCAACAAAACAACAAACCAACAAACCAAGTAACCAAAAAGCAAACAAACTAACAAACCAACAAGCCAACAAGCCAACAAACCAATAACCCAACAAAGCAACAAGCCAACAAGCCAACAAACCAACAAACCAACAAACCAACAAACCAACAAGCCAACAAGCCAACAAACCAACAAGCCAACAAACCAACAAACCAACAAACCAACAAGCCAACAAACCAACAAACCAACAAGCCAACAAACCAACCAACCAACAAACCAACAAGCCAACAAACCAACAAACCAACAAACTAAAAAACCAACAAACCAACAAACCAACAAACCAACAAACTAACAAACCAACAAGCCAACAAACCAACAAACCAACAAACCAACAAACCAACAAGCCAACAAGCCAACAAACCAACAAACCAACAAACCAAGTAACCAAAAAGCCAACAAACTAACAAACCAACAAGCCAACAAACTAACAAACCAACAAGCCAATAAACCAACAAACCAGCAAGCAAACAAACCAATAAACCAACAAAACAAGTAACCAACAAACCAACAAACCATCAAACGAACAAAGCAACAAACCAACAAGCCAACAAACCAACAAGCCAACAAACCAACAAACCAACAAACCAACATGCCAACAAACCAACAAACTAAGTAACCAACAAGCCTACAAACCAACAAAACAAACAAACCAACATGCCAACAAACCAACAAACTAAGTAACCAACAAGCCAACAAACCAACAAACCAACAAGCCAACAATCCAACAAAC
This sequence comes from Atherix ibis, assembly GCA_958298945.1. NCBI lineage: Eukaryota > Metazoa > Arthropoda > Insecta > Diptera > Athericidae > Atherix > Atherix ibis. The sequence continues at coordinate 22,981,364 of OY282608.1, forward strand.
CAACAAACCAACAAACCAACAAGCCAACAATCCAACAAGCCAACAAACCAACAAACCAACAAGCCAACAAGCCAACAAACCAACAAACCAACAAGCCAACAATCCAACAAGCCAACAAACCAACAAACCAACAAGCCAACAAACCAACAAACCAACAAACCAACAAACCAACAAGCCAACAAGCCAACAAACCAACAAACCAACAAAGCAACAAGCCAACAAACCAACAAGCCAACAAACCAACAAACAAACAAACCAAGTAACCAAAAAGCCAACAAACTAACAAACCAACAAGCCAACAAGCCAACAAACCAACAAACCAACAAAGCAACAAACCAACAAACCAACAAACCAACAAACCAACAAGCCAACAAGCCAACAAACCAACAAACTACAAACCAACAAACGAACTAACCAACAAACCAACAAGCCAACAAGCCAACAAACCAACAAACCAACAAACCAACAAACCAACAAACTAAGTAACCAAGAAGCCAACAAACAAACAAACCAACAAGCCAACAATCCAACAAGCCAACAAACCAACAAGCCAACAAACCAACAAACCAACAAACCAAAAAACCAACAAACCAACAAACCAACAAACCAACAAACCAACAAACCAACAAACCAACAAACCAACAAGCCAACAAGCCAACAAACCAACAAACCAACAAACCAACAAGCCAACAAACCAAAAAGCCAACAAAACAACAAACCAACAAACCAAGTAACCAAAAAGCAAACAAACTAACAAACCAACAAGCCAACAAGCCAACAAACCAATAACCCAACAAAGCAACAAGCCAACAAGCCAACAAACCATTAAACCAACAAACCAACAAACCAACAAGCCAACAAGCCAACAAACCAACAAACCAACAAACCAACAAGCCAACAAACCAACAAACCAACAAGCCAACAAACCAACCAACCAACAAACCAACAAGCCAACAAACCAACAAACCAACAAACTAAAAAACCAACAAACCAACAAACCAACAAACCAACAAACCAACAAACCAACAAGCCAACAAGCCAACAAACCAACAAACCAACAAACCAACAAGCCAACAAACCAAAAAGCCAACAAAACAACAAACCAACAAACCAAGTAACCAAAAAGCAAACAAACTAACAAACCAATAAGCCAACAAGCCAACAAACCAATAACCCAACAAAGCAACAAGCCAACAAGCCAACAAACCAACAAACCAACAAGCCAACAAACCAACAAACCAACAAGCCAACAAGCCAACAAACCAACAAACCAACAAACCAACAAGCCAACAAACCAACAAACCAACAAGCCAACAAACCAACCAACCAACAAACCAACAAGCCAACAAACCAACAAACCAACAAACTAAAAAACCAACAAAGCAGCAAACCAACAAACCAACAAACCAACAAACCAACAAGCCAACAAGCAAACAAACCAACAAACCAACAAACCAACAAGCCAACAAACCAACAAGCCAACAAACCAACAAACCAACAAACCAAGTAACCAAAAAACCAACAAACTAACAAACCAACAAGCCAACAAACCAACAAGCCAACAAGCCAACAAACCAACAAACCGACAAAGCAACAAACCAAAAAACCAACAAACCAAAAAACCAACAAACCAACAAACCATCAAACAAACAAAGCAACAAGCCAACAAGCCAACAAACCAACAAACCAACAAGCCAACAAACCAACAAACCAACAAACCAACAAACCAACAAGCCAACAAGCCAACAAACCAACAAACGAACAAACCAACAAACCAACAAACCAACAAGCCAACAAACCAACAAACCAACAAACCAACATGCCAACAAACCAACAAACTAAGTAACCAACAAGCCAACAAACCAACCAACCAACAAGCCAACAAGCCAACAAACGAACAAACCAACAAACCAACAAACCAACAAACCAAGTAACCAACAAACCAACAAACCATCAAACGAACAAAGCAACAAACCAACAAACCAACAAACCAACAAGCCAAGACCAACAAAACAACAAACCAAGTAACCAAAAAGCCAACAAACTAACAAACCAACAAGCTAACAAACCAACAAACCAACAAACCAACAAGCCAACAAACCAACAAACAAACAAACCAACATACCAACAAACCAACAAACCAACAAACCAAAAAACCAACAAACCAACAAGCCAACAAGCTAACAAACCAACAAACTACAAACCAACAAACGAACTAACCAGCAAACCAACAAGCCAACAAGCCAACAAACCAACGAACCAACAAACCAAAAAACTAAGTAACCAACAAGCCAACAAACAAACAAACCAACAAGCCAACAAGCCAACAAGCCAACAAACCAACAAGCGAACAAACCAACAAACCAACAAACCAAAAAACCAACAAACCAACAAACCAACAAACCAACAAACCAACAAACCAACAAACCAACAAGCCAACAAGCCAACAAACCAACAAACCAACAAACCAAGAAGCCAACAAACCAACAAGCCAACAAAACAACAAACCAACAAACCAAGTAACCAAAAAGCAAACAAACTAACAAACCAACAAGCCAACAAGCCAACAAACCAATAACCCAACAAAGCAACAAGCCAACAAGCCAACAAACCAACAAACCGACAAGCCAACAAACCAACAAACCAACAAGCCAACAAGCCAACAAACCAACAAACCAACAAACCAACAAGCCAACAAACCAACAAACCAACAAGCCAACAAACCAACAAACCAACAAACCAACAAGCCAACAAACCAACAAACCAACAAGCCAACAAACCAACAAACCAACAAACCAAGTAACCAAAAAACCAACAAACTAACAAACCAACAAGCCAACAAACCAACAAGCCAACAAGCCAACAAGCCAACAAACCAACAAACCAACAAAGCAACAAACCAAAAAACCAATAAACCAAAAAACCAACAAACCAACAAACCATCAAACGAACAAAGCAACAAGCCAACAAGCCAACAAACCAACAAACCAACAAGCCAACAAACCAACAAACCAACAAGCCAACAAGCCAACAAACCAACAAACCAACAAACCAACAAGCCAACAAACCAACAAACCAACAAGCCAACAAACCAACAAACCAACAAACCAACAAACCAACAAGCAAACAAGCCAACAAACCAACAAACGAACAAGCCAACAAACCAACAAACCAACAAGCCAACAAACCAACAAACCAACAAACCAACATGCCAACAAACCAACAAACTAAGTAACCAACAAGCCAACAAACCAACAAACCAACAAGCCAACAAGCCAACAAACCAACAAACCAACAAACCAACAAACCAACAAACCAAGTAACCAACAAACCAACAAACCATCAAACGAACAAAGCAACAAACCAACAAACCAACAAACCAACGAGCTAACAAACCAACAAACAAATAAACCAACAAACCAACAAACAAATAAACCAACAAACCAACAAACCAACAAACCAACAAACCAACAAACCAACAAGCCAAAAAACCAACAAACCAACAAACTAACAAACCAACAAGCCAACAAACCAACAAACCAACAAACCAACAAACCAACAAGCCAACAAGCCAACAAACCAACAAACCAACAAACCAAGTAACCAAAAAGCCAACAAACTAACAAACCAACAAGCCAACAAACTAACAAACCAACAAGCCAATAAACCAACAAACCAGCAAGCAAACAAACCAATAAACCAACAAACCAACAAGCCAACAAACCAACAAACCAACAAACTAAAAAACCAACAAACCAACAAACCAACAAACCAACAAACTAACAAACCAACAAGCCAACAAACCAACAAACCAACAAACCAACAAACCAACAAGCCAACAAGCCAACAAACCAACAAACCAACAAACCAAGTAACCAAAAAGCCAACAAACTAACAAACCAACAAGCCAACAAACTAACAAACCAACAAGCCAATAAACCAACAAACCAGCAAGCAAACAAACCAATAAACCAACAAAACAAGTAACCAACAAACCAACAAACCATCAAACGAACAAAGCAACAAACCAACAAGCCAACAAACCAACAAGCCAACAAACCAACAAACCAACAAACCAACATGCCAACAAACCAACAAACTAAGTAACCAACAAGCCTACAAACCAACAAAACAAACAAACCAACATGCCAACAAACCAACAAACTAAGTAACCAACAAGCCAACAAACCAACAAACCAACAAGCCAACAATCCAACAAACCAACAAACCAACAAACCAACAAGCCAACAATCCAACAAGCCAACAAACCAACAAACCAACAAGCCAACAAGCCAACAAACCAACAAACCAACAAGCCAACAATCCAACAAGCCAACAAACCAACAAGCCAACAAACCAACAAACCAACAAACCAACAAACCAACAATCCAACAAGCCAACAAACCAACAAACCAACAAAGCAACAAGCCAACAAACCAACAAGCCAACAAACCAACAAACCAACAAACCAAGTAACCAAAAAGCCAACAAACTAACAAACCAACAAGCCAACAAGCCAACAAACCAACAAACCAACAAAGCAACAAACCAACAAACCAACAAACCAACAAACCAACAAGCCAACAAGCCAACAAACCAACAAACTACAAACCAACAAACGAACTAACCAACAAACCAACAAGCCAACAAGCCAACAAACCAACAAACCAACAAACCAACAAACCAACAAACTAAGTAACCAACAAGCCAACAAACAAACAAACCAACAAGCCAACAAGCCAACAAGCCAACAAACCAACAAGCCAACAAACCAACAAACCAACAAACCAAAAAACCAACAAACCAACAAACCAACAAACCAACAAACCAACAAACCAACAAACCAACAAACCAACAAGCCAACAAGCCAACAAACCAACAAACCAACAAACCAACAAGCCAACAAACCAAAAAGCCAACAAAACAACAAACCAACAAACCAAGTAACCAAAAAGCAAACAAACTAACAAACCAACAAGCCAACAAGCCAACAAACCAATAACCCAACAAAGCAACAAGCCAACAAGCCAACAAACCAACAAACCAACAAACCAACAAACCAACAAGCCAACAAGCCAACAAACCAACAAACCAACAAACCAACAAGCCAACAAACCAACAAACCAACAAGCCAACAAACCAACCAACCAACAAACCAACAAGCCAACAAACCAACAAACCAACAAACTAAAAAACCAACAAACCAACAAACCAACAAACCAACAAACCAACAAACCAACAAGCCAACAAGCCAACAAACCAACAAACCAACAAACCAACAAGCCAACAAACCAAAAAGCCAACAAAACAACAAACCAACAAACCAAGTAACCAAAAAGCAAACAAACTAACAAACCAACAAGCCAACAAGCCAACAAACCAATAACCCAACAAAGCAACAAGCCAACAAGCCAACAAACCAACAAACCAACAAGCTAACAAACCAACAAGCCAACAAGCCAACAAACCAACAAACCAACAAACCAACAAGCCAACAAACCAACAAACCAACAAGCCAACAAACCAACCAACCAACAAACCAACAAGCCAACAAACCAACAAACCAACAAACTAAAAAACCAACAAAGCAGCAAACCAACAAACCAACAAACCAACAAACCAACAAGCCAACAAGCAAACAAACCAACAAACCAACAAACCAACAAGCCAACAAACCAACAAGCCAACAAACCAACAAACCAACAAACCAAGTAACCAAAAAACCAACAAACTAACAAACCAACAAGCCAACAAACCAACAAGCCAACAAGCCAACAAACCAACAAACCGACAAAGCAACAAACCAAAAAACCAACAAACCAAAAAACCAACAAACCAACAAACCATCAAACAAACAAAGCAACAAGCCAACAAGCCAACAAACCAACAAACCAACAAGCCAACAAACCAACAAACCAAGAAGCCAACAAGCCAAGAAACCAACAAACCAACAAACCAACAAGCCAACAAACCAACAAACCAACAAGCCAACAAACCAACAAACCAACAAACCAACAAACCAACAAACCAACAAGCCAACAAGCCAACAAACCAACAAACGAACAAACCAACAAACCAACAAACCAACAAGCCAACAAACCAACAAACCAACAAACCAACATGCCAACAAACCAACAAACTAAGTAACTAACAAGCCAACAAACCAACCAACCAACAAGCCAACAAGCCAACAAACGAACAAACCAATAAACCAACAAACCAACAAACCAAGTAACCAACAAACCAACAAACCATCAAACGAACAAAGCAACAAACCAACAAACCAACAAACCAACAAGCCAAGACCAACAAAACAACAAACCAAGTAACCAAAAAGCCAACAAACTAACAAACCAACAAGCTAACAAACCAACAAACCAACAAACCAACAAGCCAACAAACCAACAAACAAACAAACCAACATACCAACAAACCAACAAACCAACAAACCAACAAACCAAAAAACCAACAAACCAACAAGCCAACAAGCTAACAAACCAACAAACTACAAACCAACAAACGAACTAACCAGCAAACCAACAAGCCAACAAGCCAACAAACCAATGAACCAACAAACCAAAAAACTAAGTAACCAACAAGCCAACAAACAAACAAACCAACAAGCCAACAAGCCAACAAGCCAACAAACCAACAAGCAAACAAACCAACAAACCAACAAACCAAAAAACCAACAAACCAACAAACCAACAAACCAACAAACCAACAAACCAACAAGCCAACAAAACAACAAACCAACAAACCAAGTAACCAAAAACAAACAAACTAACAAACCAACAAGCCAACAAGCCAACAAACCAATAACCCAACAAAGCAACAAGCCAACAAGCCAACAAACCAACAAACCGACAAGCCAACAAACCAACAAACCAACAAGCCAACAAGCCAACAAACCAACAAACCAACAAACCAACAAGCCAACAAACCAACAAACCAACAAGCCAACAAACCAACAAACCAACAAACCAACAAGCCAACAAACCAACAAACCAACAAGCCAACAAACCAACAAACCAACAAACCAAGTAACCAAAAAACCAACAAACTAACAAACCAACAAGCCAACAAACCAACAAGCCAACAAGCCAACAAGCCAACAAACCAACAAACCAACAAAGCAACAAACCAAAAAACCAATAAACCAAAAAACCAACAAACCAACAAACCATCAAACGAACAAAGCAACAAGCCAACAAGCCAACAAACCAACAAACCAACAAGCCAACAAACCAACAAACCAACAAGCCAACAAGCCAACAAACCAACAAACCAACAAACCAACAAGCCAACAAACCAACAAACCAACAAGCCAACAAACCAACAAACCAACAAACCAACAAACCAACAAGCAAACAAGCCAACAAACCAACAAACGAACAAGCCAACAAACCAACAAACCAACAAGCCAACAAGCCAACAAACCAACAAACCAACAAACCAACAAACCAACAAACCAAGTAACCAACAAACCAACAAACCATCAAACGAACAAAGCAACAAACCAACAAACCAACAAACCAACGAGCCAACAAACCAACAAACAAATAAACCAACAAACCAACAAACAAATAAACCAACAAACCAACAAACCAACAAACCAACAAACCAACAAACCAACAAGCCAAAAAACCAACAAACCAACGAACCAACAAGCCAACAAGCCGACAAACCAACAAAGCAACAAACCAATAAGCCAACAAACCAACAAACCAACAAGCCAACAAACCAACAAACAAATAAACCAACAAACCAACAAACCAACAAACCAACAAACCAACAAACCAAAAAACCAACAAACCAACAAGCCAACAAACCAACAAACTAACAAACCAACAAACCAACTAACCAACAAACCAACAAACTAAGTAATCAACAAGCCAACAAACCAACAAACCAACAAGCCAACAAGCCAACAAACCAACAAACCAACAAGCCAACAAACCAACAAACGAACAAACTAACAAACCAACAAACCAACAAACCAACAAACCAACAAGCCAACAAACCAACAAACCAACAAACTAACAAACCAAGTAACCAACAAGCCAACAAACCAACAAACCAACAAGCCAACAAGCCAACAAACCAACAAACCAACAAGCCAACAAACCAACAAACCAACAAACCAACAAACGAACAGACTAACAAGCCAACAAACCAACAAACCAACAAACCAACAAGCCAACAAATCAACAAGCCAAAAAACCAACAAACCAACAAACCAACAAACCAACAAACCAACAAACCAATAACTAAAAAGCCAACAAACTAACAAACCAACAAGCCAACAAGCCAACAAGCCAACAAACCAACAAACCAACAAGCCAACAAACCAACAAGCCAACAAACCAACAAACCAACAAGCCAACAAGCCAACAAACCAATAAACCAACAAACCAACAAGCCAACAAACCAACAAACCAACAAGCCAACAAACCAACAAACCAACAAACCAACAAGCCAACAAACCAACAAACCAACAACCCAAAAAACCAACAAACCAACAAGCCAACAAACCAACAAACTAACAAGCCAACAAGCCAACAAACCAACAAACCAACAAACCAACAAGCCAACAAACCAAGAAACCAACAAGCCAACAAACCAACAAACCAACAAACCAACAAACCAACAAACCAACAAACCAACAAACCAACAAACCAACAAGCCAACAAACCAACAAACCAACAAGCCAACAAACCAACAAACCAACAAACCAGCAAGCCAACAAACCAACAAACCAACAAACCAACCAACCAACAAACCAAGTAACCAAAAAGCCAACAAACTAACAAACCAACAAGCCAACCAACCAACAAGCCAACAAGCGAACAAACCAACACACCAACAAAGCAAAAAAACCAAAAAACCAACAAACCAAAAAACCAACAAACCAACAAACCATCAAACGAACAAAGAAACAAGCCAACAAGCCAACAAACCAACAAACCAACAAGCCAACAAACCACCAAACCAACAAGCCAACAAGCCAACAAACCAACAAACCAACAAACCAACAAGCCAACAAACCAACAAACCAACAAGCCAACAAACCAACAAACCAACAAACCAACAAACCAACAAACCAAGTAACCAAAAAGCCAACAAACTATCAAACCAACAAGCCAACAAACCAACAAGCCAACAAGCCAACAAACCAACAAACCAGCAAAGCAACAAACCAAAAAACCAACAAACCAAAAAACCAACAAACCAACAAACCAACCAGCCAACAAACCAACAAACCAACAAGCCAACAAGCCAACAAACCAACAAACCAACAAACCAACAAACCAACAAGCCAACAAACCAACAAACCAACAAGCCAACAAACCAACAAACCAACAAACCAACAAACCAACAAGCCAACAAGCCAACAAACCAACAAACGAACAAGCCAACAAACCAACAAACCAACAAGCCAACAAACCAACAAACCAACAAACCAACATACCAACAAACCAACAAACTAAGTAACCAACAAGCCAACAAACCAACAAACCAACAAACCAACAAGCCAACAAGCCAACAAACCAACAAACCAACAAACCAACAAACCAACAAACCAAGTAACCAACAAACCAACAAACCATCAAACGAACAAAGCAACAAACCAACAAACCAACAAACCAACAAGCCAACAAACCAACAAACCAACAAACCAAGTAACCAACAAACCAACAAACCAACAAACCAAAAAACCAACAAACCAACGAACCAACAAGCCAACAAGCCAACAAACCAACAAACCAACAAACCAACAAACCAACAAGCCAACAAACCAACAAACCAACAAACCAACAAGCCAACAAACCAACAAACAAATAAACCAACAAACCAACAAACCAACAAACCAACAAACCAACAAACCAACAAACCAAAAAACCAACAAACCAACAAGCCAACAAACAAACAAACCAACAAACCAGCAAGCCAACAAACCAACAAACCAACAAACCAACAAACCAACAAACCAACAAACCAACAAGCCAACAAGCCAACAAACCAACAAACCAACAAACCAACAAGCCAACAAACCAACAAGCCAACAAACCAACAAACCAATTAACCAAAAAGCCAACAAACTAACTAACCAACAAGCCAACCAACCAACAAGCCAACAAGCCAACAAACCAACAAACCAACAAAGCAACAAATCAAAAAACCAACAAACCAAAAAACCAACAAACCAACAAATCATCAAACGAACAAAGTAACAAGCCAACAAGCCAACAAACCAACAAACCAACAAGCCAACAAACCAACAAACCAACAAGCCAACAAGCCAACAAACCAACAAACCAACAAACCAACAAGCCAACAAACCAACAAACCAACAAGCCAACAAACCAACAAACCAACAAACCAACAAGCCAACAAACCAACAAACCAACAAAGCAACAAACCAAAAAACCAATAAACCAAAAAACCAACAAACCAACAAACCATCAAACGAACAAAGCAACAAGCCAACAAGCCAACAAACCAACAAACCAACAAACCAACAAGCCAACAAACCAACAAACCAACAAGCCAACAAACCAACAAACCAACAAACCAACAAACCAACAAGCAAACAAGCCAACAAACCAACAAACGAACAAGCCAACAAACCAACAAACCAACAAGCCAACAAACCAACAAACCAACAAACCAACATGCCAACAAACCAACAAACTAAGTAACCAACAAGCCAACAAACCAACAAACCAACAAGCCAACAAGCCAACAAACCAACAAACCAACAAACCAACAAACCAACAAACCAAGTAACCAACAAACCAACAAACCATCAAACGAACAAAGCAACAAACCAACAAACCAACAAACCAACAAGCCAACAAACCAACAAACAAATAAACCAACAAACCAACAAACAAATAAACCAACAAACCAACAAACCAACAAACCAACAAACCAACAAACCAACAAGCCAAAAAACCAACAAACCAACGAACCAACAAGCCAACAAACCGACAAACCAACAAAACAACAAACCAACAAGCCAACAAACCAACAAACCAACAAGCCAACAAACCAACAAACAAATAAACCAACAAACCAACAAACCAACAAACCAACAAACCAAAAAACCAACAAACCAACAAGCCAACAAGCCAACAAACCAACAAACTAACAAACCAACAAACCAACTAACCAACAAACCAACAAACTAAGTAATCAACAAGCCAACAAACCAACAAACCAACAAGCCAACAAGCCAAAAAACCAACAAACCAACAAGCCAACAAACCAACAAACCAACAAACTAACAAACCAACAAACCAACAAACCGACAAACCAACAAGCCAACAAACCAACAAACAAATAAACCAACAAACCAAAAAACCAACAAACCAACAAACCAACAAGCCAACAAACCAACAAACCAACAAACTAACAAACCAAGTAACCAACAAGCCAACAAACCAACAAACCAACAAGCCAACAAGCCAACAAACCAACAAACCAACAAGCCAACAAACCAACAAACCAACAAACCAACAAACGAACAGACCAACAAGCCAACAAACCAACAAACCAACAAACCAACAAGCCAACAAATCAACAAGCCAAAAAACCAACAAACCAACAAACCAACAAACCAACAAACCAATAACTAAAAAGCCAACAAACTAACAAACCAACAAGCCAACAAGCCAACAAGCCAACAAACCAACAAACCAACAAGCCAACAAACCAACAAGCCAACAAACCAACAAACCAACAAGCCAACAAGCCAACAAACCAATAAACCAACAAACCAACAAGCCAACAAACCAACAAACCAACAAGCCAACAAACCAACAAACCAACAAACCAACAAGCCAACAAACCAACAAACCAACAACCCAAAAAACCAACAAACCAACAAGCCAACAAACCAACAAACTAACAAGCCAACAAGCCAACAAACCAACAAACCAACAAACCAACAAGCCAACAAACCAAGAAACCAACAAGCCAACAAACCAACAAACCAACAAACCAACAAACCAACAAACCAACAAACCAACAAACCAACAAGCCAACAAACCAACAAACCAACAAGCCAACAAACCAACAAACCAACAAACCAGCAAGCCAACAAACCAACAAACCAACAAACCAACAAACCAACAAACCAACAAACCAACAAGCCAACAAGCCAACAAACCAACAAACCAACAAATCAACAAGCCAACAAACCAACAAGCCAACAAACGAACAAACCAAGTAACCAAAAAGCCAACAAACTAACAAACCAACAAGCCAACCAACCAACAAGCCAACAAGCGAACAAACCAACACACCAACAAAGCAACAAACCAAAAAACCAACAAACCAAAAAACCAACAAACCAACAAACCATCAAACGAACAAAGTAACAAGCCAACAAGCCAACAAACCAACAAACCAACAAGCCAACAAACCACCAAACCAACAAGCCAACAAGCCAACAAACCAACAAACCAACAAACCAACAAGCCAACAAACCAACAAACCAACAAGCCAACAAACCAACAAACCAACAAACCAACAAGCCAACAAACCAACAAACCAACAAACCAACAAACCAAAAAACCAACAAACCAACAAACCAGCAAACCAACAAACCAACAAACCAACAAACCAACAAGCCAACAAACCAACAAACCAACAAACCAACAAACCAACAAGCCAACAAACCAACAAACCAACAAACCAAGTAACCAAAAAGCCAACAAACTATCAAACCAACAAGCCAACAAACCAACAAGCCAACAAGCCAACAAACCAACAAACCAGCAAAGCAACAAACCAAAAAACCAACAAACCAAAAAACCAACAAACCAACAAACCAACCAGCCAACAAACCAACAAACCAACAAGCCAACAAGCCAACAAACCAACAAACCAACAAACCAACAAACCAACAAGCCAACAAACCAACAAACCAACAAGCCAACAAACCAACAAACCAACAAACCAACAAACCAACAAGCCAACAAGCCAACAAACCAAGAAACGAACAAGCCAACAAACCAACAAACCAACAAGCCAACAAACCAACAAACCAACAAACCAACATACCAACAAACCAACAAACTAAGTAACCAACAAGCCAACAAACCAACAAACCAACAAACCAACAAGCCAACAAGCCAACAAACCAACAAACCAACAAACCAACAAACCAACAAACCAAGTAACCAACAAACCAACAAACCATCAAACGAACAAAGCAACAAACCAACAAACCAACAAACCAACAAGCCAACAAACCAACAAACCAACAAACCAAGTAACTAACAAACCAACAAACCAACAAACCAAAAAACCAACAAACCAACGCACCAACAAGCCAACAAGCCAACAAACCAACAAACCAACAAACCAACAAACCAACAAGCCAACAAACCAACAAACCAACAAACCAACAAGCCAACAAACCAACAAACAAATAAACCAACAAACCAACAAACCAACAAACCAACAAACCAACAAACCAACAAACCAACAAACCAAAAAACCAACAAACCAACAAGCCAACAAACAAACAAACCAACAAACCAGCAAGCCAACAAACCAACAAACCAACAAACCAACAAACCAACAAACCAACAAACCAACAAGCCAACAAGCCAACAAACCAACAAACCAACAAACCAACAAGCCAACAAACCAACAAGCCAACAAACCAACAAACCAATTAACCAAAAAGCCAACAAACTAACTAACCAACAAGCCAACCAACCAACAAGCCAACAAGCCAACAAACCAACAAACCAACAAAGCAACAAACCAAAAAACCAATAAACCAAAAAACCAACAAACCAACAAACCATCAAACGAACAAAGTAACAAGCCAACAAGCCAACAAACCAACAAACCAACAAGCCAACAAACCAACAAACCAACAAGCCAACAAGCCAACAAACCAACAAACCAACAAACCAACAAGCCAACAAACCAACAAACCAACAAGCCAACAAACCAACAAACCAACAAACCAACAAGCCAACAAACCAACAAACCGACAAACCAAAAAACCAACAAAACAACAAACCAACAAACCAACAAACCAACAAACCAACAAACCAACAAACCAACAAGCCAACAAATCAACAAAACAACAAACCAACAAGCCAACAAACCAACAAGCCAACAAACTAACAAACCAACAAACCAAGTAACCAAAAAGCCAACAAACTAACAAACCAACAAGCCAACAAACCAACAAGCCAACAAGCCAACAAACCAACAAACCAGCAAAGCAACAAACCAAAAAACCAACAAACCAACAAACCATCAAACGAACAAAGCAACAAGCCAACAAGCCAACAAACCAACAAACCAACAAGCCAACAAACCAACAAACCAACAAGCCAACAAGCCAACAAACCAACAAACCAACAAACCAACAAGCCAACAAACCAACAAACCAACAAGCCAACAAACCAACAAACCAACAAACCAACAAACCAACAAGCCAACAAGCCAACAAACCAACAAACGAACAAGCCAACAAACCAACAAACCAACATGCCAACAAACCAACAAACTAAGTAACCACAAGCCAACAAACCAACAAACCAACAAGCCAACAAGCCAACAAACAAACAAACCAACAAACCAACAAACCAACAAACCAAGTAACCAACAAACCAACAAACCATCAAACGAACAAAGCAACAAACCAACAAACCAACAAACCAACAAGCCAACAAACCAACAAACAAATAAACCAACAAACCAACAAACCAACAAACCAACAAACCAACAAACCAAAAAACCAACAAACCAACGAACCAACAAGCCAACAAGCCAACAAACCAACAAACCAACAAACCAACAAACCAACAAACCAACAAACCAACAAACCAACAAGCCAACAAACCAACAAACAAATAAACCAACAAACCAACAAACCAACAAACCAACAAACCAACAAACCAAAAAACCAACAAACCAACAAGCCAACAAGCCAACAAACAAACAAACTAACAAACCAACAAACCAACTAGCCAACAAACCAACAAACTAAGTAACCAACAAGCCAACAAACCAACAAACCAACAAGCCAACAAGCCAACAAACCAACAAACCAACAAGCCAACAAACCAACAAACCACCAAACTAACAAACCAACAAACCAACAAACCGACAAACCAACAAGCCAACAAACCAACAAACAAATAAACCAACAAACCAAAAAACCAACAAACCAACAAACCAACAAGCCAACAAACCAACAAACCAACAAACCAACAAACCAAGTAACCAACAAGCCAACAAACCAACAAACCAACAAGTCAACAAACCAACAAACCAACAAGCCAACAAACCAACAAACCTACAAACCAACAAACGAACAAACCAACAAGCCAACAAACCAACAAACCAACAAACCAACAAGCCAACAAACCAACAAGCCAAAAAACTAACAAACCAACAAACCAACAAACCAACAAACCAACAAACCAAGTAACTAAAAAGCCAACAAACTAACAAACCAACAAGCCAACAAGCCAAAAAACCAACAAACCAAGTAACTAAAAAGCCAACAAACTAACAAACTAACAAACCAACAAAGCAACAAACCAAAAAACCAATAAACCAAAAAACCAACAAACCAACAAACCATCAAACGAACAAAGTAACAAGCCAACAAGCCAACAAACCAACAAACCAACAAGCCAACAAACCAACAAACCAACAAGCCAACAAGCCAACAAACCAACAAACCAACAAACCAACAAGCCAACAAACCAACAAACCAACAAGCCAACAAACCAACAAACCAACAAACCAACAAGCCAACAAACCAACAAACCGACAAACCAAAAAACCAACAAAACAACAAACCAACAAACCAACAAACCAACAAACCAACAAACCAACAAACGAACAAGCCAACAAATCAACAAAACAACAAACCAACAAGCCAACAAACCAACAAGCCAACAAACTAACAAACCAACAAACCAAGTAACCAAAAAGCCAACAAACTAACAAACCAACAAGCCAACAAACCAACAAGCCAACAAGCCAACAAACCAACAAACCAGCAAAGCAACAAACCAAAAAACCAACAAACCAAAAAACCAACAAACCAACAAACCATCAAACGAACAAAGCAACAAGCCAACAAGCCAACAAACCAACAAACCAACAAGCCAACAAACCAACAAACCAACAAGCCAACAAGCCAACAAACCAACAAACCAACAAACCAACAAGCCAACAAACCAACAAACCAACAAGCCAACAAACCAACAAACCAACAAACCAACAAACCAACAAGCCAACAAGCCAACAAACCAACAAACGAACAAGCCAACAAACCAACAAACCAACATGCCAACAAACCAACAAACTAAGTAACCAACAAGCCAACAAACCAACAAACCAACAAACCAACACGCCAACAAGCCAACAAACCAACAAACCAACAAACCAACAAACCAACAAACCAACAAACAAAGTAACCAACAAACCAACAAACCATCAAACGAACAAAGCAACAAACCAACAAACCAACAAACCAACAAGCCAACAAACCAACAAACAAATAAACCAACAAACCAACAAACCAACAAACCAACAAACCAACAAACCAAAAAACCAACAAACCAACGAACCAACAAGCCAACAAGCCAACAAACCAACAAACCAACAAACCAACAAACCAACAAGCCAACAAACCAACAAACCAACAAACCAACAAACCAACAAACCAACAAGCCAACAAACCAACAAACAAATAAACCAACAAACCAACAAACCAACAAACCAACAAACCAACAAACCAAAAAACCAACAAACCAACAAGCCAACAAGCCAACAAACAAACAAACTAACAAACCAACAAACCAACTAGCCAACAAACCAACAAACTAAGTAACCAACAAGCCAACAAACCAACAAACCAACAAGCCAACAAGCCAACAAACCAACAAACCAACAAGCCAACAAACCAACAAACCACCAAACTAACAAACCAACAAACCAACAAACCCACAAACCAACAAGCCAACAAACCAACAAACAAATAAACCAACAAACCAAAAAACCAACAAACCAACAAACCAACAAACCAACAAGCCAACAAACCAACAAACCAACAAACCAACAAACCAAGTAACCAACAAGCCAACAAACCAACAAACCAACAAGCCAACAAACCAACAAACCAACCAGCCAACAAACCAACAAACCTACAAACCAACAAACGAACAAACCAACAAGCCAACAAACCAACAAACCAACAAACCAACAAGCCAACAAACCAACAAGCCAAAAAACTAACAAACCAACAAACCAACAAACCAACAAACCAACAAACCAAGTAACTAAAAAGCCAACAAACTAACAAACCAACAAGCCAACAAGCCAACAAGCCAACAAACCAACAAACCAACAAGCCAACAAACCAACAAGCCAACAAACCAACAAACCAACAAACCAACAAACCAAGTAACTAAAAAGCCAACAAACTAACAAACCAACAAGCCAACAAACCAACAAGCCAACAAACCAAAAAACCAACAAGCCAACAAACCAACAAACCAACAAGCCAACAAACCAACAAACCAACAAACCAAAAAACCAACAAACCAACAAGCCAACAAACCAACAAACTAACAAGCCAAGAAGCCAACATACCAACAAGCCAACAAACCAACAAACCAACAAGCCAACAAACCAACAAACCAACAAACCAACAAGCCAACAAACCAACAAACAAATAAACCAACAAACCAACAAACGAACAAACTAACAAACCAAAAAACCAACAAACCAACGAACCAACAAGCCAACAAGCCAAAAAACCAACAAACCAACAAACCAACAAGCCAACAAACCAACAAACCAACAAACCAACAAACCAACAAGCCAACAAACCAATAAAAAAATAAACCAACAAACCAACAAACCAACAAACCAACAAGCCAACAAACCAACAAACCAACAAGCCAACAAACCAACAAACCAACAAACCAACAAGCCAACAAACCAACAAACCAACAACCCAAAAAACCAACAAACCAACAAGCCAACAAACCAACAAACTAACAAGCCAACAAGCCAACAAACCAACAAACCAACAAACCAACAAGCCAACAAACCAACAAACCAACAAGCCAACAAACCAACAAACCAACAAACCAACAAACCAACAAACCAACAAACCAACAAACCAACAAGCCAACACACCAACAAACCAACAAGCCAAAAAACCAACAAGCCAACAAACCAACAAACCAACAAACCAGCAAGCCAACAAACCAACAAACCAACAAGCCAACAAACCAACAAACCAACAAACCAACAAACCAACAAGCCAACAAGCCAACAAACCAACAAACGAACAAGCCAACAAACCAACAAACCAACATGCCAACAAACCAACAAACTAAGTAACCAACAAGCCAACAAGCCAACAAACCAACAAACCAACAAGCCAACAAGCCAACAAACCAACAAACCAACAAGCCAACAAGCCAACAAACCAACAAACCAACAAACCAACAAGCCAACAAACCAACAAGCCAACAAACCAACAAACCAATCAACCAAAAAGCCAACAAACTAACTAACCAACAAGCCAACCAACCAACAAGCCAACAAGCCAACAAACCAACAAACCAACAAAGCAACAAACCAAAAAACCAACAAACCAAAAAACCAACAAACCAACAAACCATCAAACGAACAAAGTAACAAGCCAACAAGCCAACAAACCAACAAACCAACAAGCCAACAAACCAACAAACCAACAAGCCAACAAGCCAACAAACCAACAAACCAACAAACCAACAAGCCAACAAACCAACAAACCAACAAGCCAACAAACCAACAAACCAACAAACCAACAAGCCAACAAACCAACAAACCGACAAACCAAAAAACCAACAAAACAACAAACCAACAAACCAACAAACCAACAAACCAACAAACCAACAAACCAACAAGCCAACAAATCAACAAAACAACAAACCAACAAGCCAACAAACCAACAAGCCAACAAACTAACAAACCAACAAACCAAGTAACCAAAAAGCCAACAAACTAACAAACCATCAAGCCAACAAACCAACAAGCCAACAAGCCAACAAACCAACAAACCAGCAAAGCAACAAACCAAAAAACCAACAAACCAAAAAACCAACAAACCAACAAACCATCAAACGAACAAAGCAACAAGCCAACAAGCCAACAAACCAACAAACCAACAAGCCAACAAACCAACAAACCAACAAGCCAACAAGCCAACAAACCAACAAACCAACAAACCAACAAGCCAACAAACCAACAAACCAACAAGCCAACAAACCAACAAACCAACAAACCAACAAACCAACAAGCCAACAAGCCAACAAACCAACAAACGAACAAGTCAACAAACCAACAAACCAACATGCCAACAAACCAACAAACTAAGTAACCAACATGCCAACAAACCAACAAACCAACAAGCCAACAAGCCAACAAACCAACAAACCAACAAACCAACAAACCAACAAACCAAGTAACCAACAAACCAACAAACCATTAAACGAACAAAGCAACAAACCAACAAACCAACAAACCAACAAGCCAACAAACCAACAAACAAATAAACCAACAAACCAACAAACCAACAAACCAACAAACCAACAAACCAAAAAACCAACAAACCAACGAACCAACAAGCCAACAAGCCAACAAACCAACAAACCAACAAACCAACAAGCCAACAAACCAACAAACCAACAAACCAACAAGCCAACAAACCAACAAACAAATAAACCAACAAACCAACAAACCAACAAACCAACAAACCAACAAACCAAAAAACCAACAAACCAACAAGCCAACAAGCCAACAAACCAACAAACTAACAAACCAACAAACCAACTAGCCAACAAACCAACAAACTAAGTAACCAACAAGCCAACAAACCAACAAACCAACAAGCCAACAAGCCAACAAACCAACAAACCAACAAGCCAACAAACCAACAAACCACCAAACTAACAAACCAACAAACCAACAAACCGACAAACCAACAAGCCAACAAACCAACAAACAAATAAACCAACAAACCAAAAAACCAACAAACCAACAAACCAACAAGCCAACAAACCAGCAAACCAACAAACCAACAAACCAAGTAACCAACAAGCCAACAAACCAACAAACCAACAAGCCAACAAACCAACAAACCAACAAGCCAACAAACCAACAAACCTACAAACCAACAAACGAACAAACCAACAAGCCAACAAACCAACAAACCAACAAACCAACAAGCCAACAAACCAACAAGCCAAAAAACTAACAAACCAACAAACCAACAAACCAACAAACCAACAAACCTAGTAACTAAAAAGCCAACAAACTAACAAACCAACAAGCCAACAAGCCAACAAGCCAACAAACCAACAAACCAACAAGCCAACAAACCAACAAGCCAACAAACCAACAAACCAACAAACCAACAAACCAAGTAACTAAAAAGCCAACAAACTAACAAACCAACAAGCGAACAAACCAACAAGCCAACAAACCAAAAAACCAACAAGCCAACAAACCAACAAACCAACAAACCAACAAGCCAACAAACCAACAAACCAACAAACCAAAAAACCAGCAAACCAACAAGCCAACAAACCAACAAACTAACAAGCCAACAAGCCAACATACCAACAAGCCAACAAACCAACAAGCCAACAAGCCAACAAACCAACAAACCAACAAACCAACAAGCCAACAAACCAACAAACAAATAAACCAACAAACCAACAAACGAACAAACTAACAAACCAAAAAACCAACAAACCAACGAACCAACAAGCCAACAAGCCAAAAAACCAACAAACCAACAAACCAACAAGCCAACAAACCAACAAACCAACAAACCAACAAACCAACAAGCCAACAAACCAATAAAAAAATAAACCAACAAACCAACAAACCAACAAACCAACAAGCCAACAAACCAACAAACCAACAAGCCAACAAACCAACAAACCAACAAACCAACAAGCCAACAAACCAACAAACCAACAACCCAAAAAATAACAAACCAACAAGCCAACAAACCAACAAACTAACAAGCCAACAAGCCAACAAACCAACAAACCAACAAACCAACAAGCCAACAAACCAACAAACCAACAAGCCAACAAACCAACAAACCAACAAACCAACAAGCCAACAAACCAACAAACCAACAACCCAAAAAACAACAAACCAACAAACCTAGTAACTAAAAAGCCAACAAACTAACAAACCAACAAGCCAACAAGCCAACAAGCCAACAAACCAACAAACCAACAAGCCAACAAACCAACAAGCCAACAAACCAACAAACCAACAAACCAACAAACCAAGTAACTAAAAAGCCAACAAACTAACAAACCAACAAGCGAACAAACCAACAAGCGAACAAACCAACAAGCCAACAAACCAAAAAACCAACAAGCCAACAAACCAACAAACCAACAAACCAACAAGCCAACAAACCAACAAACCAACAAACCAACAAACCAAGTAACTAAAAAGCCAACAAACTAACAAACCAACAAGCGAACAAACCAACAAGCGAACAAACCAACAAGCCAACAAACCAAAAAACCAACAAGCCAACAAACCAACAAACCAACAAACCAACAAGCCAACAAACCAACAAACCAACAAACCAAAAAACCAGCAAACCAACAAGCCAACAAACCAACAAACTAACAAGCCAACAAGCCAACATACCAACAAGCCAACAAACCAACAAGCCAACAAGCCAACAAACCAACAAACCAACAAACCAACAAGCCAACAAACCAACAAACAAATAAACCAACAAACCAACAAACGAACAAACTAACAAACCAAAAAACCAACAAACCAACGAACCAACAAGCCAACAAGCCAAAAAACCAACAAACCAACAAACC
Organism: Atherix ibis; assembly: GCA_958298945.1. NCBI lineage: Eukaryota > Metazoa > Arthropoda > Insecta > Diptera > Athericidae > Atherix > Atherix ibis. Next base: position 23,003,281 of record OY282608.1, read on the forward strand.
AACAAGCCAACAAACCAACAAACCAACAAACCAACAAACCAACAAGCCAACAAACCAATAAAAAAATAAACCAACAAACCAACAAACCAACAAACCAACAAGCCAACAAACCAACAAACCAACAAGCCAACAAACCAACAAACCAACAAACCAACAAGCCAACAAACCAACAAACCAACAACCCAAAAAACAACAAACCAACAAGCCAACAAACCAACAAACTAACAAGCCAACAAGCCAACAAACCAACAAACCAACAAACCAACAAGCCAACAAACCAACAAACCAACAAGCCAACAAACCAACAAACCAACAAACCAACAAGCCAACAAACCAACAAACCAACAACCCAAAAAACAACAAACCAACAAGCCAACAAACCAACAAACCAACAAGCCAACAAACCAACAAACCAACAAACCAACAAACCAACAAACCAACAAACCAACAAACCAACAAGCCAACAAACCAACAAACCAACAAGCCAAAAAACCAACAAGCCAACAAACCAACAAACCAACAAACCAGCAAGCCAACAAACCAACAAACCAACAAACCAACAAACCAACAAACCAACAAACAAACAAGCCAACAAGCCAACAAACCAACAAACCAACAAAGCAACAAGCCAACAAACCAACAAGCCAACAAACCAACAAACCAAGTAACCAAAAAGCCAACAAACTAACAAACCAACAAGCCAACCAACCAACAAGCCAACAAGCCAACAAACCAACACACCAAAAAAGCAACAAACCAAAAAACCAACAAACCAAAAAACCAACAAACCAACAAACCATCAAACGAACAAAGTAACAAGCCAACAAGCCAACAAACCAACAAACCAACAAGCCACCAAACCAACAAACCAACAAGCCAACAAGCCAACAAGCCAACAAACCAACAAACCAACAAACCAAGTAACCAACAAACCAACAAACCATCAAACGAACAAAGCAACAAACCAACAAACCAACAAACCAACAAGCCAACAAACCAACAAACAAATAAACCAACAAACCAACAAACCAACAAACCGACAAACCAAAAAACCAACAAACCAACGAACCAACAAGCCAACAAGCCAACAAACCAACAAACCAACAAACCAACAAACCAACAAACCAACAAACTAAAAAACCAACAAACCAACAAACCAACAAACCAACATACCAACAAACCAACAAGCCAAGAAGCCAACAAACCAACAAACCAACAAACCAACAAGCCAACAAACCAAAAAGCCAACAAAACAACAAACCAACAAACCAAGTAACCAAAAAGCAAACAAACTAACAAACCAACAAGCCAACAAGCCAACAAACCAATAACCCAACAAAGCAACAAGCCAACAAGCCAACAAACCAACAAACCAACAAGCCAACAAACCAACAAACCAACAAGCCAACAAGCCAACAAACCAACAAACCAACAAACCAACAAGCCAACAAACCAACAAACCAACAAGCCAACAAACCAACCAACCAACAAACCAACAAGCCAACAAACCAACAAACTAAAAAACCAACAAAGCAGCAAACCAACAAACCAACAAACCAACAAACCAACAAGCCAACAAGCAAACAAACCAACAAACCAACAAACCAACAAGCCAACAAACCAACAAGCCAACAAACCAACAAACCAACAAACCAAGTAACCAAAAAACCAACAAACTAACAAACCAACAAGCCAACAAACCAACAAGCCAACAAGCCAACAAACCAACAAACCGACAAAGCAACAAACCAAAAAACCAACAAACCAAAAAACCAACAAACCAACAAACCATCAAACAAACAAAGCAACAAGCCAACAAGCCAACAAACCAACAAACCAACAAGCCAACAAACCAACAAACCAACAAGCCAACAAACCAACAAGCCAACAAGCCAACAAACGAACAAACCAACAAACCAACAAACCAACAAACCAAGTAACCAACAAACCAACAAACCATCAAACGAACAAAGCAACAAACCAACAAACCAACAAACTAACAAGCCAACAAACCAACAAACAAATAAACCAACAAACCAACAAACAAATAAACCAACAAACCAACAAACCAACAAACCAACTAACCAACAAGCCAACAAGCCAACACCAACAAAACAACAAACCAAGTAACCAAAAAGCCAACAAACTAACAAACCAACAAGCCAACAAACCAACAAACCAACAAACCAACAAGCCAACAAACCAACAAACAAACAAACCAACATACCAACAAACCAACAAACCAACAAACCAACAAACCAAAAAACCAACAAACCAACAAGTAAACAAGCTAACAAACCAACAAACTACAAACCAACAAACGAACTAACCAGCAAACCAACAAGCCAACAAGCCAACAAACCAACAAACCAACAAACCAACAAACCAAAAAACTAAGTAACCAACAAGCCAACAAACAAACAAACCAACAAGCCAACAAGCCAACAAGCCAACAAGCCAACAAAACAACAAACCAACAAACCAACAAGCCAACAAGCCAACAAACCAACAAACCAACAAACCAACAAACCAAAAAGCCAACAAACCAACAAGCCAACAAAACAACAAACCAACAAACCAAGTAACCAAATAGCAAACAAACTAACAAACCAACAAGCCAACAAGACAACAAACCAATAACCCAACAAAGCAATAAGCCAACAAGCCAACAAACCAACAAACCGACAAGCCAACAAACTAACAAACCAACAAGCCAACAAGCCAATAAACCAACAAACCAACAAACCAACAAGCCAACAAACCAACAAACCAACAAGCCAACAAACCAACAAACCAACAAACCAACAAACCAACAAGCCAACAAACCAACAAACCAACAAACTAAAAAACCAACAAAGCAGCAAACCAACAAACCAACAAACCAACAAACAAACAAGCCAACAAACAAACAAACCAAGTAACCAAAAAACCAACAAACTAACAAACCAACAAGCCAACAAGCCAACAAGCCAACAAGCCAACAAGCCAACAAACCAACAAACCAACAAAGCAATAAACCAAAAAACCAATAAACCAAAAAACCAACAAACATACAAACCATCAAACGAACAAAGCAACAAGCCAACAAGGCAACAAACCAACAAACCAACAAGCCAACAAACTAACAAACCAACAAGCCAACAAGCCAACAAACCAACAAACCAACAAACCAACAAGCCAACAAACCAACAAACCAACAAGCCAACAAACCAACAAACCAACAAACCAACAAACCAACAAGCAAACAAGCCAACAAACCATCAAACGAACAAGCCAACAAACCAACAAACCAACAAGCCAACAAACCAACAAACCAACAAACCAACATGCCAACAAACCAACAAACTAAGTAACCAACAAGCCAACAAACCAACAAACCAACAAGCCAACAAGCCAACAAACCAACAAACCAACAAACCAACAAACCATCAAACGAACAAAGCAACAAACCAACAAACCAACAAACCAACAAGCCAACAAACCAACAAACAAATAAACCAACAAACCAACAAACAAATAAACCAACAAACCAACAAACCAACAAACCAACAAACCAACAAACCGACAAACCAACAAGCCAAAAAACCAACAAACCAACGAACCAACAAGCCAACAAGCCGACAAACCAACAAAGCAACAAACCAACAAGCCAACAAACCAACAAACCAACAAGCCAACAAACCAACAAACAAATAAACCAACAAACCAACAAACCAACAAACCAACAAACCAACAAACCAACAAACCAACAAACCAAAAAACCAACAAACCAACAAGCCAACAAGCCAACAAACCAACAAACTAACAAACCAACAAACCAACTAACCAACAAACCAACAAACCAACAAACTAAGTAATCAACAAGCCAACAAACCAACAAACCAACAAGCCAAGAAGCCAACAAACCAACAAACCAACAAGCCAACAAACCAACAAACCAACAAACTAACAAACCAACAAACCAACAAACCGACAAACCAACAAGCCAACAAACCAACAAACAAATAAACCAACAAACCAAAATACCAACAAACCAACAAACCAACAAGCCAACAAACCAACAAACCAACAAACTAACAAACCAAGTAACCAACAAGCCAACAAACCAACAAACCAACAAGCCAACAAGCCAACAAACCAACAAACCAACAAGCCAACAAACCAACAAACCAACAAACCAACAAACGAACAGACCAACAAGCCAACAAACCAACAAACCAACAAACCAACAAACCAACAAACCAACAAGCCAAGAAGCCAACAAACCAACAAACCAACAAGCCAACAAACCAACAAACCAACAAACTAACAGACCAACAAACCAACAAACCGACAAACCAACAAGCCAACAAACCAACAAACAAATAAACCAACAAACCAAAATACCAACAAACCAACAAACCAACAAGCCAACAAACCAACAAACCAACAAACTAACAAACCAAGTAACCAACAAGCCAACAAACCAACAAACCAACAAGCCAACAAGCCAACAAACCAACAAACCAACAAGCCAACAAACCAACAAACCAACAAGCCAACACCAACAAAACAACAAACCAAGTAACCAAAAAGCCAACAAACTAACAAACCAACAAGCCAACAAACCAACAAACCAACAAACCAACAAGCCAACAAACCAACAAACAAACAAACCAACATACCAACAAACCAACAAACCAACAAACCAACAAACCAAAAAACCAACAAACCAACAAGTAAACAAGCTAACAAACCAACAAACTACAAACCAACAAACGAACTAACCAGCAAACCAACAAGCCAACAAGCCAACAAACCAACAAACCAACAAACCAACAAACCAAAAAACTAAGTAACCAACAAGCCAACAAACAAACAAACCAACAAGCCAACAAGCCAACAAGCCAACAAGCCAACAAAACAACAAACCAACAAACCAACAAGCCAACAAGCCAACAAACCAACAAACCAACAAACCAACAAACCAAAAAGCCAACAAACCAACAAGCCAACAAAACAACAAACCAACAAACCAAGTAACCAAAAAGCAAACAAACTAACAAACCAACAAGCCAACAAGCCAACAAACCAATAACCCAACAAAGCAACAAGCCAACAAGCCAACAAACCAACAAACCGACAAGCCAACAAACCAACAAACCAACAAGCCAACAAGCCAATAAACCAACAAACCAACAAACCAACAAGCCAACAAACCAACAAACCAACAAGCCAACAAGCCAACAAACCAACAAACCGACAAGCCAACAAACCAACAAACCAACAAGCCAACAAGCCAATAAACCAACAAACCAACAAACCAACAAGCCAACAAACCAACAAACCAACAAGCCAACAAACCAACAAACCAACAAACCAACAAACCAACAAGCCAACAAACCAACAAACCAACAAACTAAAAAACCAACAAAGCAGCAAACCAACAAACCAACAAACCAACAAACAAACAAGCCAACAAACAAACAAACCAAGTAACCAAAAAACCAACAAACTAACAAACCAACAAGCCAACAAACCAACAAACCAACAAACAAACAAACCAACATACCAACAAACCAACAAACCAACAAACCAACAAACCAAAAAACCAACAAACCAACAAGTAAACAAGCTAACAAACCAACAAACTACAAACCAACAAACGAACTAACCAGCAAACCAACAAGCCAACAAGCCAACAAACCAACAAACCAACAAACCAACAAACCAAAAAACTAAGTAACCAACAAGCCAACAAACAAACAAACCAACAAGCCAACAAGCCAACAAGCCAACAAGCCAACAAGCCAACAAGCCAACAAAACAACAAACCAACAAACCAACAAGCCAACAAGCCAACAAACCAACAAACCAACAAACCAACAAACCAAAAAGCCAACAAACCAACAAGCCAACAAAACAACAAACCAACAAACCAAGTAACCAAAAAGCAAACAAACTAACAAACCAACAAGCCGACAAGCCAACAAACCAATAACCCAACAAAGCAACAAGCCAACAAGCCAACAAACCAACAAACCGACAAGCCAACAAACCAACAAACCAACAAGCCAACAAGCCAATAAACCAACAAACCAACAAACCAACAAGCCAACAAACCAACAAACCAACAAGCCAACAAACCAACAAACCAACAAACCAACAAACCAACAAGCCAACAAACCAACAAACCAACAAACTAAAAAACCAACAAAGCAGCAAACCAACAAACCAACAAACCAACAAACAAACAAGCCAACAAACAAACAAACCAAGTAACCAAAAAACCAACAAACTAACAAACCAACAAGCCAACAAACCAACAAGCCAACAAGCCAACAAGCCAACAAACCAACAAACCAACAAAGCAACAAACCAAAAAACCAATAAACCAAAAAACCAACAAACCAACAAACCATCAAACGAACAAAGCAACAAGCCAACAAGGCAACAAACCAACAAACCAACAAGCCAACAAACTAACAAACCAACAAGCCCACAAGCCAACAAACCAACAAACCAACAAACCAACAAGCCAACAAACCAACAAACCAACAAGCCAACAAACCAACAAACCAACAAACCAACAAACCAACAAGCAAACAAGCCAACAAACCATCAAACGAACAAGCCAACAAACCAACAAACCAACAAGCCAACAAACCAACAAACTAAGTAACCAACAAGCCAACAAACCAACAAACCAACAAGCCAACAAGCCAACAAACCAACAAACCAACAAACCAACAAACCATCAAACGAACAAAGCAACAAACCAACAAACCAACAAACCAACAAGCCAACAAACCAACAAACAAATAAACCAACAAACCAACAAACAAATAAACCAACAAACCAACAAACCAACAAACCAACAAACCAACAAACCAACAAACCGACAAGCCAAAAAACCAACAAACCAACGAACCAACAAGCCAACAAGCCGACAAACCAACAAAGCAACAAACCAACAAGCCAACAAACCAACAAACCAACAAGCCAACAAACCAACAAACAAATAAACCAACAAACCAACAAACCAACAAACCAACAAACCAACAAACCAACAAACCAACAAACCAACAAACCAAAAAACCAACAAACCAACAAGCCAACAAGCCAACAAACCAACAAACTAACAAACCAACAAACCAACTAACCAACAAACCAACAAACCAACAAACTAAGTAATCAACAAGCCAACAAACCAACAAACCAACAAGCCAAGAAGCCAACAAACCAACAAACCAACAAGCCAACAAACCAACAAACCAACAAACTAACAAACCAACAAACCAACAAACCGACAAACCAACAAGCCAACAAACCAACAAACAAATAAACCAACAAACCAAAATACCAACAAACCAACAAACCAACAAACCAACAAACTAACAAACCAAGTAACCAACAAGCCAACAAACCAACAAACCAACAAGCCAACAAGCCAACAAACCAACAAACCAACAAGCCAACAAACCAACAAACCAACAAACCAACAAACGAACAGACCAACAAGCCAACAAACCAACAAACCAACAAACCAACAAGCCAACAAATCAACAAGCCAAAAAACCAACAAACCAACAAACCAACAAACCAACAAACCAACAAACCAATAACTAAAAAGCCAACAAACTAACAAACCAACAAGCCAACAAGCCAACAAGCCAACAAACCAACAAACCAACAAGCCAACAAACCAACAAGCCAACAAACCAACAAACCAACAAGCCAACAAGCAAACAAACCAATAAACCAACAAACCAACAAGCCAACAAACCAACAAACCAACAAGCCAACAAACCAACAAACCAACAAGCCAACAAGCCAACAAACCAACAAACCAACAACCCAAAAAACCAACAAACCAACAAGCCAACAAACCAACAAACTAACAAGCCAACAAGCCAACAAACCAACAAACCAACAAACCAACAAGCCAACAAACCAAGAAACCAACAAGCCAAAAAACCAACAAACCAACAAACCAACAAACCAACAAACCAACAAACCAACAAACCAACAAACCAACAAGCCAACAAACCAACAAACCAACAAGCCAACAAACCAACAAACCAGCAAGCCAACAAACCAACAAACCAACAAACCAACAAACCAACAAACCAACAAATCAACCAACCAACAAGCCAACAAGCCAGCAAACCAACAAACCAACAAATCAACAAGCCAACAAACCAACAAGCCAACAAACCAACAAACCAAGTAACCAAAAAGCCAACAAACTAACAAACCAACAAGCCAACCAACCAACAAGCCAACAAGCGAACAAACCAACACACCAACAAAGCAACAAACCAAAAAACCAACAAACCAAAAAACCAACAAACCAACAAACCATCAAACGAACAAAGTAACAAGCCAACAAGCCAACAAACCAACAAACCAACAAGCCAACAAACCACCAAACCAACAAGCCAACAAGCCAACAAACCAACAAACCAACAAACCAACAAGCCAACAAACCAACAAACCAACAAGCCAACAAACCAACAAACCAACAAACCAACAAGCCAACAAACCAACAAACCAACAAACCAAAAAACCAACAAACCAACAAACCAACAAACCAACAAACCAACAAGCCAACAAACCAACAAACCAACAAACCAACAAGCCAACAAACCAACAAACCAACAAACCAACAAACCAAGTAACCAAAAAGCCAACAAACTATCAAACCAACAAGCCAACAAACCAAGAAGCCAACAAGCCAACAAACCAACAAACCAGCAAAGCAACAAACCAAAAAACCAACAAACCAAAAAACCAACAAACCAACAAACCCACCAGCCAACAAACCAACAAACCAACAAGCCAACAAGCCAACAAACCAACAAACCAACAAACCAACAAGCCAACAAACCAACAAACCAACAAGCAACAAACCAACAAACCAACAAACCAACAAACCAACAAGCCAACAAGCCAACAAACCAACAAACGAACAAGCCAACAAACCAACAAACCAACAAGCCAACAAACCAACAAACCAAGAAACCAACATACCAACAAACCAACAAACTAAGTAACCAACAAGCCAACAAACCAACAAACCAACAAACCAACAAGCCAACAAGCCAACAAACCAACAAACCAACAAACCAACAAACCAACAAACCAAGTAACCAACAAACCAACAAACCATCAAACGAACAAAGCAACAAACCAACAAACCAACAAACCAACAAGCCAACAAACCAACAAACCAACAAACCAAGTAACCAACAAACCAACAAACCAACAAACCAAAAAACCAACAAACCAACGAACCAACAAGCCAACAAGCCAACAAACCAACAAACCAACAAACCAACAAACCAACAAACCAACAAGCCAACAAACCAACAAACCAACAAACCAACAAGCCAACAAACCAACAAACAAATAAACCAACAAACCAACAAACCAACAAACCAACAAACCAACAAACGAACAAACCAAAAAACCAACAAACCAACAAGCAAACAAACAAACAAACCAACAAACCAGCAAGCCAACAAACCAACAAACCAACAAACCAACAAACCAACAAACCAACAAGCCAACAAGCCAACAAACCAACAAACCAACAAACCAACAAGCCAACAAACCAACAAGCCAACAAACCAACAAACCAATTAACCAAAAAGCCAACAAACTAACAAACCAACAAGCCAACCAACCAACAAGCCAACAAGCCAACAAACCAACAAACCAACAAAGCAACAAATCAAAAAACCAACAAACCAAAAAACCAACAAACCAACAAACCATCAAACGAATAAAGTAACAAGCCAACAAGCCAACAAACCAACAAACCAACAAGCCAACAAACGAACAAACCAACAAGCCAACAAACCAACAAACCGACAAACCAAAAAACCAACAAACCAACAAACCAACAAACCAACAAACCAACAAACCAACAAACCAACAAACCAACAAGCCAACAAATCAACAAAACAACAAACCAACAAGCCAACAAACCAACAAGCCAACAAACTAACAAACCAACAAACCAAGTAACCAAAAAGCCAACAAACTAACAAACCATCAAGCCAACAAACCAACAAGCCAACAAGCCAACAAACCAACAAACCAACAAAGCAACAAACTAAAAAACCAACAAACCAAAAAACCAACAAACCAACAAACCATCAAACGAACAAAGCAACAAGCCAACAAGCCAACAAACCAACAAACCAACAAGCCAACAAACCAACAAACCAACAAGCCAACAAGCCAACAAACCAACAAACCAACAAACCAACAAGCCAACAAACCAACAAACCAACAAGCCAACAAACCAACAAACCAACAAACCAACAAACCAACAAGCCAACAAATCAACAAACGAACAAGCCAACAAACCAACAAACCAACATGCCAACAAACCAACAAACCAACAAACCAAGTAACCAACAAACCAACAAACCATCAAACGAACAAAGCAACAAGCCAACAAACCAACAAACCAACAAGCCAACAAGCCAACAAACCAACAAACCAACAAACCAACAAACCAACAAACCAAGTAACCAACAAACCAACAAACCATCAAACGAACAAAGCAACAAACCAACAAACCAACAAACCAACAAGCCAACAAACCAACAAACAAATAAACCAACAAACCAACAAACCAACAAACCAACAAACCAACAAACCAATAAACCAATAAACCAACGAACCAACAAGCCCACAAGCCAACAAACCAACAAACCAACAAACCAACAAGCCAACAAACCAACATAAACCAACAAACCAACAAGCCAACAAACCAACAAACAAATAAACCAACAAACCAACAAACCAACAAACCAACAAACCAAAAAACCAACAAACCAACAAGCCAACAAGCCAACAAACCAACAAACTAACAAACCAACAAACCAACTAGCCAACAAACCAACAAACTAAGTAACCAACAAGCCAACAAACCAACAAACCAACAAGCCAACAAGCCAACAAACCAACAAACCAACAAGCCAACAAACCAACAAACCACCAAACTAACAAACCAACAAACCAACAAACCGACAAACCAACAAGCCAACAAACCAACAAACAAATAAACCAACAAACCAAAAAACCAACAAACCAACAAACCAACAAGCCAACAAACCAACATACCAACAAACCAACAAACCAAGTAACCAACAAGCCAACAAACCAACAAACCAACAAGCCAACAAACCAACAAACCAACAAGCCAACAAACCAACAAACCTACAAACCAACAAACGAACAAACCAACAAGCCAACAAACCAACAAACCAACAAACCAACAAGCCAACAAACCAACAAGCCAAAAAACTAACAAACCAACAAACCAACAAACCAACAAACCAAGTAACTAAAAAGCCAACAAACTAACAAACCAACAAGCCAACAAGCCAACAAGCCAACAAACCAACAAACCAACAAGCCAACAAACCAACAAGCCAACAAACCAACAAACCAACAAACCAACAAACCAACAAGCCAACAAACCAACAAACAAATAAACCAACAAACCAACAAACCAACAAACCAACAAACCAACAAACCAAAAAACCAACAAACCAACAAGCCAACAAGCCAACAAACCAACAAACTAACAAACCAACAAACCAACTAGCCAACAAACCAACAAACTAAGTAACCAACAAGCCAACAAACCAACAAACCAACAAGCCAACAAGCCAACAAACCAACAAACCAACAAGCCAACAAACCAACAAACCACCAAACTAACAAACCAACAAACCAACAAACCGACAAACCAACAAGCCAACAAACCAACAAACAAATAAACCAACAAACCAAAAAACCAACAAACCAACAAACCAACAAGCCAACAAACCAACAAACCAACAAACCAACAAACCAAGTAACCAACAAGCCAACAAACCAACAAACCAACAAGCCAACAAACCAACAAACCAACAAGCCAACAAACCAACAAACCTACAAACCAACAAACGAACAAACCACCAAGCCAACAAACCAACAAACAAACAAACCAACAAGCCAACAAACCAACAAGCCAAAAAACTAACAAACCAACAATCCAACAAACCAACAAACCAAGTAACTAAAAAGCCAACAAACTAACAAACCAACAAGCCAACAAGCCAACAAGCCAACAAACCAACAAACCAACAAACCAACAAGCCAACAAACCAACAAACCAACAAGCCAACAAACCAACAAACCAACAAACCAACAAGCCAACAAACCAACAAACCGACAAACCAAAAAACCAACAAACCAACAAACCAACAAACCAACAAACCAACAAACCAACAAACCAACAAACCAACAAGCCAACAAATCAACAAACCAACAAACCAAGTAACCAACAAACCAACAAACCATAAAACGAACAAAGCAACAAACCAACAAACCAACAAACCAACAAGCCAACAAGCCAACAAACCAACAAACAAATAAACCAACAAACCAACAAACCAACAAACCAACAAACCAAAAAACCAACAAACCAACGAACCAACAAGCCAACAAGCCAACAAACCAACAAACCAACAAACCAACAAGCCAACAAACCAACAAACCAACAAACCAACAAGCCAACAAACCAACAAACAAATAAACCAACAAACCAACAAACCAACAAACCAACAAACCAACAAACCAAAAAACCAACAAACCAACGAACCAACAAGCCAACAAGCCAACAAACCAACAAACCAACAAACCAACAAGCCAACAAGCCAACAAACCAACAAACTAACAAACCAACAAATCAACTAGCCAACAAACCAACAAACTAAGTAACCAACAAGCCAACAAACCAACAAACCAACAAGCCAACAAGCCAACAAACCAACAAACCAACAAGCCAACAAACCAACAAACCACCAAACTAACAAACCAACAAATCAACAAACCGACAAACCAACAAACCAACAAACAAATAAACCAACAAACCAAAAAACCAACAAACCAACAAACCAACAAGCCAATAAACCAACAAACCAACAAACCAACAAACCAAGTAACCAACAAGCCAACAAACCAACAAACCAACAAGCCAACAAACCAACAAACCAACAAGCCAACAAACCAACAAACCTACAAACCAACAAACGAACAAACCAACAAGCCAACAAACCAACAAACCAACAAACCAACAAGCCAACAAACCAACAAGCCAAAAAACTAACAAACCAACAAACCAACAAACCAACAAACCAAGTAACTAAAAAGCCAACAAACTAACAAACCAACAAGCCAACAAGCCAACAAGCGAACAAACCAACAAACCAACAAGCCAACAAACCAACAAGCCAACAAACCAACAAACCAACAAACCAACAAACCAAGTAACTAAAAAGCCAACAAACTAACAAACCAACAAGCCAACAAACCAACAAGCCAACAAACCAAAAAACCAACAAGCCAACAAACCAACAAACCAACAAACCAACAAGCCAACAAACCAACAAACCAACAAACCAAAAAACCAACAAACCAACAAGCCAACAAACCAACAAACTAACAAGCCAACAAGCCAACATACCAACAAGCCAACAAACCAACAAACCAACAAGCCAACAAACCAACAAACCAACAAACCAACAAGCCAACAAACCAACAAACAAATAAACCAACAAACCAACAAACGAACAAACTAACAAACCAAAAAACCAACAAACCAACGAACCAACAAGCCAACAAGCCAAAAAACCAACAAACCAACAAACCAACAAGCCAACAAACCAACAAACCAACAAACCAACAAACCAACAAGCCAACAAACCAATAAAAAAATAAACCAACAAACCAACAAACCAACAAATAAACAAGCCAACAAACCAACAAACCAACAAGCCAACAAACCAACAAACCAACAAACCAACAAGCCAACAAACCAACAAACCAACAACCCAAAAAACCAACAAACCAACAAGCCAACAAACCAACAAACTAGCAAGCCAACAAGCCAACAAACCAACAAACCAACAAACCAACAAGCCAACAAACCAACAAACCAACAAGCCAACAAACCAACAAACCAACAAACCAACAAACCAACAAACCAACAAACCAACAAACCAACAAACCAACAAACCAACAAGCCAACAAACCAACAAACCAACAAGCCAAAAAACCAACAAGCCAACAAACCAACAAACCAACAAACCAGCAAGCCAACAAACCAACAAACCAACAAACCAACAAACCAACAAACCAACAAACAAACAAGCCAACAAGCCAACAAACCAACAAACCAACAAAGCAACAAGCCAACAAACCAACAAGCCAACAAACCAACAAACCAAGTAACCAAAAAGCCAACAAACTAACAAACCAACAAGCCAACCAACCAACAAGCCAACAAGCCAACAAACCAACACACCAAAAAAGCAACAAACCAAAAAACCAACAAACCAAAAAACCAACAAACCAAAAAACCAACAAACCAACAAACCATCAAACGAACAAAGTAACAAGCCAACAAGCCAACAAACCAACAAACCAACAAGCCAACAAATCAACAAACCAACAAGCCAACAAGCCAACATACCAACAAACCAACAAACTAAGTAACCAACAAGCCAACAAACCAACAAACCAACAAGCCAACAAGCCAACAAGCCAACAAACCAACAAACCAACAAACCAAGTAACCAACAAACAAACAAACCATCAAACGAACAAAGCAACAAACCAACAAACCAACAAACCAACAAGCCAACAAACCAACAAACAAATAAACCAACAAACCAACAAACCAACAAACCGACAAACCAAAAAACCAACAAACCAACGAACCAACAAGCCAACAAGCCAACAAACCAACAAACCAACAAACCAACAAGCCAACAAACCAACAAACCAACAAACCAACAAGCCAACAAACCAACAAACAAATAAACCAACAAACCAACAAACCAACAAACCAACAAACCAAAAAACCAACAAACCAACAAGCCAACAAACAAACAAACCAACAAACCAGCAAGCCAACAAACCAACAAACCAACAAACCAACACACCAACAAACCAACAAACCAACAAGCCAACAAGCCAACAAACCAACAAACCAACAAACCAACAAGCCAACAAACCAACAAGCCTACAAACCAACAAACCAATTAACCAAAAAGCCAACAAACTAACAAACCAACAAGCCAACCAACCAACAAGCCAACAAGCCAACAAACCAACAAACTAACAAACCAACAAGCCAACAAACCAATAAACCAACAAGCCAACAAACCAACAAACCAACAAACCAACAAGCCAACAAACCAACAAACCGACAAACCAAAAAACCAACAAACCAACAAACCAACAAACCAACAAACCAACAAACCAACAAACCAACAAGCCAACAAACCAACAAACCAACAAGCCAACAAATCAACAAAACAACAAACCAACAAGCCAACAAACCAACAAGCCAACAAACCAACAAACCAACAAACCAAGTAACCAAAAAGCCAAGAAACTAACAAACCAACAAGCCAACAAACCAACAAGCCAACAAGCCAACAAACCAACAAACCATCAAGCCAATAAACCAACAAACCAACAAGCCAACAAGCCAACAAACCAACAAACCAACAAACCAACAAGCCAACAAACCAACAAACCAACAAGCCAACAAGCCAACAAACCAACAAACCAACAAACCAACAAACCAACAAACCAACAAACCAACAAACCAACAAGCCAACAAACCAACAAACGAACAAGCCAACAAACCAACAAACCAACTAGCCAACAAACCAACAAACCAACAAACCAACATGCCAACAAACCAACAAACTAAGTAACCAACAAGCCAACAAACCAACAAACCAACAAGCCAACAAGCCAACAAACCAACAAACCAACAAACCAACAAACCAACAAACCAAGTAACCAACAAACCAACAAACCATCAAACGAACAAAGCAACAATCCAAACAAACCAACAAGCCAACAAGCCAACAAACCAACAAACAAATAAACCAACAAACCAACAAACCAACAAACCAACAAACCAAAAAACCAACAAACCAACGAACCAACAAGCCAACAAGCCAACAAACCAACAAACCAACAAACCAACAAGCCAACAAACCAACAAACCAACAAACCAACAAGCCAACAAACCAACAAACAAATAAACCAACAAACCAACAAACAACAAACCAACAAACCAACAAACCAAAAAACCAACAAACCAACAAGCCAACAAGCCAACAAACTAACAAACCAACAAACCAACTAGCCAACAAACCAACAAACTAAGTAACCAACAAGCCAACAAACCAACAAACCAACAAGCCAACAAGCCAACAAACCAACAAACCAACAAGCCAACAAACCAACAAACCACCAAACTAACAAACCAACAAACCAACAAACCGACAAACCAACAAGCCAACAAACCAACAAACAAATAAACCAACAAACCAAAAAACCAACAAAACAACAAACCAACAAGCCAACAAACCAACAAACCAACAAACCAACAAACCAAGTAACCAACAAGCCAACAAACCAACAAACCAACAAGCCAACAAACCAACAAACCAACAAGCCAACAAACCAACAAACCTACAAACCAACAAACGAACAAACCAACAAGCCAACAAACCAAAAAACCAACAAACCAACAAGCCAACAAACCAACAAGCCAAAAAACTAACAAACCAACAAACCAACAAACCAACAAACCAAGTAACTTAAAAGCCAACAAACTAACAAACCAACAAGCCAACAAGCCAACAAGCCAACAAACCAACAAACCAACAAGCCAACAAATCAACAAGCCAACAAACCAACAAACCAACAAACCAACAAACCAAGTAACTAAAAAGCCAACAAACTAACAAACCAACAAGCCAACAAACCAACAAGCCAACAAACCAACAAACCAACAAGCCAACAAACCAACAAACCAACAAACCAACAAGCCAACAAACCAACAAACCAACAAACCAAAAAACCAACAAACCAACAAGCCAACAAACCAACAAACTAACAAACCAACAAGCCAACAAACCAACAAACCAACAAACCAACAAACCAACAAGCCAACAAGCCAACAAACCAACAAACCAACAAGCCAACAAACCAACAAACCAACAAGCCAACAAACCAACAAACCAACAAACCAACAAGCCAACAAACCAACAAGCCAACAAACCAACAAACCAACAAACGAACAAGCCAACAAGCCAACAAGCTAACAAGCCAACAAACCAACAAACCAAGTAACCAAAAAGCTAACAAACCAACAAACAAATAAACTAACAAACCAACACACCAACAAACCAACAAACCAACAAACCAAAAAACCAACAAACCAACAAGCCAACAAGCCAACAAACAAACAAACTAACAAACCAACAAACGAACTAACCAACAAACCAACAAGCCAACAAGCCAACAAACCAACAAACCAACAAACCAACAAACCAACAAGCCGACAAGCCAACAAACCAACAAACCAACAAGCCAACAAACCAACAAACCAACAAATCAACAAACCAACAAACCAACAAACCAAGTAACCAACAAGCCAACAAACCAACAAGCCAACAAACCAACAAGCCAACAAGCCAACAAACCAACAAACCAACAAAGCAACAAACCAAAAAACCAACAAACCAAAAAACCAACAAACCAACAAACCATCAAACGAACAAAGCAACAAGCCAACAAGCCAACAAACCAACAAACCAACAAGCCAACAAGCCAACAAACCAACAAACCAACAAACCAACAAGCCAACAAACCAACAAACCAACAAACCAACAAGCCAACAAACCAACAAGCCAACAAACCAACAAACCAACAGACCAAGTAACCAAAAAGCCAACAAACTAACAAACCAACAAGCCAACATACCAACAAGCCAACAAACCAACAAACCAACAAGC
Source organism: Atherix ibis (assembly GCA_958298945.1). Classification (NCBI taxonomy): domain Eukaryota; kingdom Metazoa; phylum Arthropoda; class Insecta; order Diptera; family Athericidae; genus Atherix; species Atherix ibis. The sequence continues at coordinate 23,021,151 of OY282608.1, forward strand.
CAACAAACCAACAAACCAACAAACCAACAAGCCAACAAACCAACAAACAAATAAACCAACAAACCAACAAACGAACAAACTAACAAACCAAAAAACCAACAAACCAACGAACCAACAAGCCAACAAGCCAATAAACCAACAAACCAACAAACAAACAAGCCAACAAACCAACAAACCAACAAACCAACAAACCAACAAGCCAACAAACCAATAAAAAAATAAACCAACAAACCAACAAACCAACAAACCAACAAACCAACAAACCAAAAAACCAACAAACCAACAAGCCAACAAACCAACAAACCAACAAACCAGCAAGCCAACAAACCAACAAACCAACAAACCAACAAACCAACAAAGCAACAAACCAAAAAACCAACAAACCAAAAAACCAACAAACCATCAAACGAACAAAGTAACAAGCCAACAAGCCAACAAACCAACAAACCAACAAGCCAACAAACCAACAAACCAACAAGCCAACAAGCCAACAAACCAACAAACCAACAAACCAACAAGCCAACAAACCAACAAACCAACAAGCCAACAAACCAACAAACCAACAAGCCAACAAACCAACAAACCAACAAACCAAAAAACCAACAAACCAACAAACCAACAAACCAACAATCCAACAAACCAACAAACCCACAAGCCAACAAACCAACAAACCAACAAACCAACAAGCCAACAAACCAACAAGCCAACAAACCAACAAACCAACAAACCAAGTAACCAAAAAGCCAACAAACTAACAAACCAATAAGCCAACAAACCAACAAACCAACAAGCCAACAAGCCAACAAACCAACAAACCAGCAAAGCAACAAACCAAAAAACCAATAAACCAAAAAACCAACAAACCAACAAACCATCAAACGAACAAAGCAACAAGCCAACAAGCCATCAAACCAACAAACCAACAAGCCAACAAACCAACAAACCAACAAGCCAACAAGCCAACAAACCAACAAATCAACAAACCAACAAGCCAACAAACCAACAAACCAACAAGCCAACAAACCAACAAACCAACAAACCAACAAACCAACAAGCCAACAAGCCAACAAACCAACAAACGAACAAGCCAACAAACCAACAAACCAACAAGCCAACAAACCAACAAACCAACAAACCAACATGCCAACAAACCAACAAACTAAGTAACCAACAAACCAACAAACCAACAAACCAACAAGCCAACAAGCCAACAAACCAACAAACCAACAAACCAACAAACCAACAAACCAAGTAACCAACAAACCAACAAACCATCAAACGAACAAAGCAACAAACCAACAAACCAACAAACCAACAAACCAACAAGCCAACAAACCAACAAATAAATAAACCAACAAACCAACAAACCAACAAACCAACAAACCAAAAAACCAACAAACCAACGCACCAACAAGCCAACAAGCCAACAAACCAACAAACCAACAAACCAACAAGCCAACAAACCAACAAACCAACAAACCAACAAGCCAACAAACCAACAAACAAACAAACCAACAAACCAACAAATTAAAAAACCAACAAACCAAAAAACCAACAAACCAACAAGCCAACAAGCCAACAAACAAACAAACTAACAAACCAACAAACCAACTAGCCAACAAACCAACAAACTAAGTAACCAACAAGCCAACAAACCAACAAACCAACAAGCCAACAAGCCAACAAACCAACAAACCAACAAGCCAACAAGCCAACAAACAAACAAACTAACAAACCAACAAACGAACTAACCAACAAACCAACAAGCCAACAAGCCAACAAACCAACAAACCAACAAACCAACAAACCAACAAGCCGACAAGCCAACAAACCAACAAACCAACAAGCCAACAAACCAACAAACCAACAAATCAACAAACCAACAAACCAACAAACCAAGTAACCAACAAGCCAACAAACCAACAAGCCAACAAACCAACAAGCCAACAAGCCAACAAACCAACAAACCAACAAAGCAACAAACCAAAAAACCAACAAACCAAAAAACCAACAAACCAACAAACCATCAAACGAACAAAGCAACAAGCCAACAAGCCAACAAACCAACAAACCAACAAGCCAACAAGCCAACAAACCAACAAACCAACAAACCAACAAGCCAACAAACCAACAAACCAACAAACCAACAAGCCAACAAACCAACAAGCCAACAAACCAACAAACCAACAGACCAAGTAACCAAAAAGCCAACAAACTAACAAACCAACAAGCCAACATACCAACAAGCCAACAAACCAAAAAACCAACAAGCCAACAAACCAACAAACCAACAAACCAACAAGCCAACAAACCAACAAACAAATAAACCAACAAACCAACAAACGAACAAACTAACAAACCACAAAACCAACAAACCAACGAACCAACAAGCCAACAAGCCAATAAACCAACAAACCAACAAACAAACAAGCCAACAAACCAACAAACCAACAAACCAACAAACCAACAAGCCAACAAACCAATAAAAAAATAAACCAACAAACCAACAAACCCACAAACCAACAAACCAACAAACCAAAAAACCAACAAACCAACAAGCCAACAAACCAACAAACCAACAAACCAGCAAGCCAACAAACCAACAAACCAACAAACCAACAAACCAACAAACCAACAAACCAAAAAACCAACAAACCAAAAAACCAACAAACCATCAAACGAACAAAGTAACAAGCCAACAAGCCAACAAACCAACAAACCAACAAGCCAACAAACCAACAAACCAACAAGCCAACAAGCCAACAAACCAACAAACCAACAAACCAACAAGCCAACAAACCAACAAACCAACAAGCCAACAAACCAACAAACCAACAAGCCAACAAACCAACAAACCAACAAACCAAAAAACCAACAAACCAACAAACCAACAAACCAACAATCCAACAAACCAACAAACCCACAAGCCAACAAACCAACAAACCAACAAACCAACAAGCCAACAAACCAACAAGCCAACAAACCAACAAACTAACAAACCAAGTAACCAAAAAGCCAACAAACTAACAAACCAATAAGCCAACAAACCAACAAAGCAACAAGCCAACAAGCCATCAAACCAACAAACCAACAAGCCAACAAACCAACAAACCAACAAGCCAACAAGCCAACAAACCAACAAATCAACAAACCAACAAGCCAACAAACCAACAAACCAACAAGCCAACAAACCAACAAACCAACAAACCAACAAACCAACAAGCCAATAAGCCAACAAACCAACAAACGAACAAGCCAACAAACCAACAAACCAACAAGCCAACAAACCAACAAACCAACAAACCAACATGCCAACAAACCAACAAACTAAGTAACCAACAAACCAACAAACCAACAAACCAACAAGCCAACAAGCCAACAAACCAACAAACCAACAAACCAACAAACCAACAAACCAAGTAACCAACAAACCAACAAACCATCAAACGAACAAAGCAACAAACCAACAAACCAACAAACCAACAAACCAACAAGCCAACAAACCAACAAACAAATAAACCAACAAACCAACAAACCAACAAACCAACAAACTAAAAAACCAACAAACCAACGCACCAACAAGCCAACAAGCCAACAAACCAACAAACCAACAAACCAACAAGCCAACAAACCAACAAACCAACAAACCAACAAGCCAACAAACCAACAAACAAACAAACCAACAAACCAACAAATTAACAAACCAACAAACCAACAAGCCAACAAGCCAACAAACAAACAAACTAACAAACCAACAAACCAACTAGCCAACAAACCAACAAACTAAGTAACCAACAAGCCAACAAACCAACAAACCAACAAGCCAACAAGCCAACAAACCAACAAACCAACAAGCCAACAAACCAACAAACCAACAAACTAACAAACCAACAAACCAACAAATCGACAAACCAACAAGCCAACAAACCAACAAACAAATAAACCAACAAACCAAAAAACCAACAAACCAACAAACCAACAAGCCAACAAACCAACAAACCAACAAACCAACAAACCAACAAACCAATTAACCAACAAGCCAACAAACCAACAAACCAACAAGCCAACAAGCCAACAAACCAACAAACCAACAAGCCAACAAACCAACAAACGAACAAGCCAATAAACCAACAAACCAACAAACCAACAAGCCAACAAACCAACAAACCAACAAACCAACAAACCAACAAACCAACAAGCCAACAAACCAATAAAAAAATAAACCAACAAACCAACAAACCAACAAACCAACAAACCAACAAACCAAAAAACCAACAAACCAACAAGCCAACAAACCAACAAACCAACAAACCAGCAAGCCAACAAACCAACAAACCAACAAACCAACAAACCAACAAACCAACAAAGCAACAAACCAAAAAACCAACAAACCAAAAAACCAACAAACCATCAAACGAACAAAGTAACAAGCCAACAAGCCAACAAACCAACAAACCAACAAGCCAACAAACCAACAAACCAACAAGCCAACAAGCCAACAAACCAACAAACCAACAAACCAACAAGCCAACAAACCAACAAACCAACAAGCCAACAAACCAACAAACCAACAAGCCAACAAACCAACAAACCAACAAACCAAAAAACCAACAAACCAACAAACCAACAAACCAACAATCCAACAAACCAACAAACCCACAAGCCAACAAACCAACAAACCAACAAACCAACAAGCCAACAAACCAACAAGCCAACAAACCAACAAACCAACAAACCAAGTAACCAAAAAGCCAACAAACTAACAAACCAATAAGCCAACAAACCAACAAACCAACAAGCCAACAAGCCAACAAACCAACAAACCAGCAAAGCAACAAACCAAAAAACCAATAAACCAAAAAACCAACAAACCAACAAACCATCAAACGAACAAAGCAACAAGCCAACAAGCCATCAAACCAACAAACCAACAAGCCAACAAACCAACAAACCAACAAGCCAACAAGCCAACAAACCAACAAATCAACAAACCAACAAGCCAACAAACCAACAAACCAACAAGCCAACAAACCAACAAACCAACAAACCAACAAACCAACAAGCCAACAAGCCAACAAACCAACAAACGAACAAGCCAACAAACCAACAAACCAACAAGCCAACAAACCAACAAACCAACAAACCAACATGCCAACAAACCAACAAACTAAGTAACCAACAAACCAACAAACCAACAAACCAACAAGCCAACAAGCCAACAAACCAACAAACCAACAAACCAACAAACCAACAAACCAAGTAACCAACAAACCAACAAACCATCAAACGAACAAAGCAACAAACCAACAAACCAACAAACCAACAAGCCAACAAACCAACAAACAAATAAACCAACAAACCAACAAACCAACAAACCAACAAACCAAAAAACCAACAAACCAACGCACCAACAAGCCAACAAGCCAACAAACCAACAAACCAACAAACCAACAAGCCAACAAACCAACAAACCAACAAACCAACAAGCCAACAAACCAACAAACAAACAAACCAACAAACCAACAAACTAACAAACCAACAAATTAACAAACCAACAAACCAAAAAACCAACAAACCAACAAGCCAACAAGCCAACAAACAAACAAACTAACAAACCAACAAACCAACTAGCCAACAAACCAACAAACTAAGTAACCAACAAGCCAACAAACCAACAAACCAACAAGCCAACAAGCCAACAAACCAACAAACCAACAAGCCAACAAACCAACAAACCAACAAACTAACAAACCAACAAACCAACAAATCGACAAACCAACAAGCCAACAAACCAACAAACAAATAAACCAACAAACCAAAAAACCAACAAACCAACAAACCAACAAGCCAACAAACCAACAAACCAACAAACCAACAAACCAACAAACCAATTAACCAACAAGCCAACAAACCAACAAACCAACAAGCCAACAAGCCAACAAACCAACAAACCAACAAGCCAACAAACCAACAAACGAACAAACCAACAAGCCAACAAACCAACAAACCAACAAACCAACAAGCCAACAAACCAACAAGCCAAAAAACTAACAAACCAACAAACCAACAAACAAACAAACCAAGTAACTAAAAAGCCAACAAACTAACAAACTAACAAACTAACAAGCCAACAAGCCAACAAGCCAACAAACCAATAAACCAACAAGCAAACAAACCAACAAGCCAACAAACCAACAAACCAACAAGCCAACAAGCCAACAAACCAACAAACCAACAAGCCAACAAACCAACAAACCAACAAGCCAACAAACCAACAAGCCAACAAACCAACAAACAAACAAACCAAGTAACTAAAAAGCCAACAAACTAACAAACTAACAAACTAACAAGCCAACAAGCCAACAAGCCAACAAACCAATAAACCAACAAGCAAACAAACCAACAAGCCAACAAACCAACAAACCAACAAGCCAACAAGCCAACAAACCAACAAACCAACAAGCCAACAAACCAACAAACCAACAAGCCAACAAACTAACAAGCCAACAAACCAACAAGCAAACAAACCAGCAAACCAACAAACCAACAAACCAACAAACCAAAAAACCAACAAACCAACAAGCCAACAAACCAACAAACCAACAAACCAACAAGCCAACAAACCAACAAACCAACAAGCCAACAAACCAACAAACTAACAAGCCAACAAGCCAACAAACCAACAAACCAACAAACCAACAAGCCAACAAGCCAACAAACCAACAAGCCAACAAACCAACAAACCAACAAACCAACAAACCAACAAACCAAAAAACCAACAAACCAACAAGCCAACAAACCAACAAACCAACAAACCAGCAAGCCAACAAACCAACAAACCAACAAACCAACAAACCAACAAACCAACAAACCAACAAACCATCAAACGAACAAAGTAACAAGCCAACAAGCCAACAAACCAACAAACCAACAAGCCAACAAACCAACAAACCAACAAGCCAACAAGCCAACAAACCAACTAACCAAGAAACCAACAAACCAACAAACCAACAAGCCAACAAGCCAACAAACCAACAAACCAACAAGCCAACAAACCAACAAACCGACAAGCCAACAAACCAACAAGCCAACAAACCAACAAACCAACAAACCAACAAACCAACAAGCCAACAAGCCAACAAACCAACAAACCAACAAGCAAACAAACCAACAAACAAATAAACCAACAAACCAACAAACCAACAAACCAACAAACCAACAAACCAAAAAACCAACAAACCAACAAGCCAACAAGCCAACAAACCAACAAACTAACAAACCAACAAACGAACTAACCAACAAACCAACAAGCCAACAAGCCAACAAACCAACAAACCAACAAACAAACAAACCAACAAGCCGACAAGCCAACAAACCAACAAACCAACAAACCAACAAGCCAACAAACCAAAAAACCAACAAAAATCAACAAACCAACAAACAAACAAACCAACAAACCAAGTAACCAACAAGCCAACAAACCAACAAACCAACAAACCAACAAGCCAACAAGCCAACAAGCCAACAAACCAACAAACCAACAAAGCAACAAACCAAAAAACCAACAAACCAAAAACCAACAAACCAACAAACCATCAAACGAACAAAGCAACAAGCCAAAAAGCCAACAAACCAACAAACCAACAAGCCAACAAACCAACAAACCAACAAGCCAACAAGCCAACAAACCAACAAACCAAAAAATCAACAAGCCAACAAACCAACAAACCAACAAACCAACAAGCCAACAAACCAACAAGCCAACAAACCAACAAACCAACAAACCAAGTAACCAAAAAGCCAACAAACTAACAAACCAACAAGCCAACAAGCCAACAAACCAACAAACCAAAAAATCAACAAGCCAACAAACCAACAAACCAACAAACCAACAAGCCAACAAGCCAACAAGCCAACAAACCAACAAACCAAAAAATCAACAAGCCAACAAACCAACAAACCAACAAACCAACAAACCATCAAACGAACAAAGCAACAAACCAACAAGCCAACAAACCAACAAGCCAAAAAACCAACAAACCAACAAACCAACATGCCAACAAACCAACAAACTAAGTAACCAACAAGCCAACAAACCAACAAACCAACAAACCAACAAGCCAATAAACCAACAAACCAACAAACCAACATGCCAACAAAACAAACAAACTAAGTAACCAACAAGCCAACAAACCAACAAACCAACAAACCAACAAACCAACAAACCAACAAGCCAACAAACCAACAAACCAACAAACCAACAAACCAACAAGCCAACAAACCAACAAGCCAACAAACCAACAAACCAAGAAGCCAACAAGCCAACAAGCCAACAAACCAACAAACCAACAAGCCAACAAACCAACAAACCAACAAGCCAACAAACGAACAAACCAACAAACCAACAAACCAACAAGCCAACAAGCCAACAAACCAACAAACCAACAAAGCAACAAGCCAACAAACCAACAAGCCAACAAACCAACAAACCAATAAACCAAGTAACCAAAAAGCCAACAAACTAACAAACCAACAAGCCAACAAGCCAACAAACCAACAAACCAACAAAGCAACAAACCAACAAACCAACAAACCAACAAACCAACAAACCAACAAGCCAACAAGCCAACAAGCCAACAAACCAACAAACCAACAAGCCAACAAGCCAACAAACCAACAAACCAACAAGCCAACAAACCAACAAACCAACAAACCAAAAAACCAACAAACCAACAAGCTAACAAACCAACAAACTAAGTAACCAACAAGCCAACAAACCAACAAACCAACAAGCCAACAAACCAACAAACCAACAAACCAACAAACCAAGAAGCCAACAAGCCAACAAACCAACAAACCAAAAAACCAACAAACCAACAAACCAACAAACCAACAAACCAACAAACCAACAAACCAGCAAGCCAACAAACCAACAAACCAACAAACCAACAAACCAACATACCAACAAACCAACAAGCCAACAAGCCAACAAACCAACAAACCAACAAACCAACAAGCCAACAAACCAACAATCCAACAAACCAACAAACCAAGTAACCAAAAATCCAACAAGCCAACCAACCAACAAGCCAACAAGCCAACAAACCAACAAACCAACAAAGCAACAAACCAAAAAACCAACAAACCAAAAAACCAACAAACCAACAAACCATCAAACGAACAAAGTAACAAGCCAACAAGCCAACAAACCAACAAACCAACAAGCCAACAAACCAACAAACCAACAAGCCAACAAGCCAACAAACCAACAAACCAACAAACCAACAAGCCAACAAACCAACAAACCAACAAACCAACAAGCCAACAAACCAACAAACCAAAAAGCCAACAAACCAACAAACCAACAAACCAAAAAACCAACAAACCAACAAACCAACAAACCAACAAATCAACAAACCAACAAACCAACAAGCCAACAAACCAACAAACTAACAAACCAACAAGCCAACAAACCAACAAGCCAACAAACCAACAAACCAACAAACCAAGTAACCAAAAAGCCAACAAACTAACAAACCAACAAGCCAACAAACCAACAAACCAACAAGCCAACAAGCCAACAAACCAACAAACCAGCAAAGCAACAAACCAAAAAACCAATAAACCAAAAAACCAACAAACCAACAAACCATCAAACGAACAAAGCAACAAGCCAACAAGCCAACAAACCAACAAACCAACAACCCAACAAACCAACAAACCAACAAGCCAACAAGCCAACAAGCCAACAAACCAACAAACCAACAAACCAACAAGCCAACAAACCAACAAACCAACAAGCCAACAAACCAACAAACCAACAAACCAACAAACCAACAAGCCAACAAGCCAACAAACCAACAAACGAACAAGCCAACAAACCAACAAACCAACAAGCCAACAAACCAACAAACCAACAAACCAACATGCCAACAAACCAACAAACTAAGTAACCAACAAACCAACAAACCAACAAACCAACAAGCCAACAAGCCAACAAACCAACAAACCAACAAACCAACAAACCAACAAACCAACAAACCAAGTAACCAACAAACCAACAAACCATCAAACGAACAAAGCAACAAACCAACAAACCAACAAACCAACAAGCCAACAAACCAACAAACAAATAAACCAACAAACCAACAAACCAACAAACCAACAAACCAACAAACCAAAAAACCAACAAACCAACGAACCAGCAAGCCAACAAGCCAACAAACCAACAAACCAACAAACCAACAAACCAACAAACCAACAAACCAACAAACCAACAAGCCAACAAACCAACAAACGAACAAACCAACAAACCAACAAACCAACAAACCAACAAACCAACAAACCAACAAACCAACAAACCAACAAACCAACAAACCAGCAAGCCAACAAACCAACAAACCAACAAACCAACAAACCAACAAACCAACAAACCAACAAGCCAACAAGCCAACAAACCAACAAACCAACAAACCAACAAGCCAACAAACCAACAATCCAACAAACCAACAAACCAAGTAACCAAAAATCCAACAAGCCAACCAACCAACAAGCCAACAAGCCAACAAACCAACAAACCAACAAAGCAACAAACCAAAAAACCAACAAACCAAAAAACCAACAAACCAACAAACCATCAAACGAACAAAGTAACAAGCCAACAAGCCAACAAACCAACAAACCAACAAGCCAACAAACCAACAAACCAACAAGCCAACAAGCCAACAAACCAACAAACCAACAAACCAACAAGCCAACAAACCAACAAACCAACAAACCAACAAACCAACAAGCCAACAAGCCAACAAGCCAACAAACCAACAAACCAACAAGCCAACAAGCCAACAAACCAACAAACCAACAAGCCAACAAACCAACAAACCAACAAACCAAAAAACCAACAAACCAACAAGCTAACAAACCAACAAACTAAGTAACCAACAAGCCAACAAACCAACAAACCAACAAGCCAACAAACCAACAAACCAACAAACCAACAAACCAAGAAGCCAACAAGCCAACAAACCAACAAACCAAAAAACCAACAAACCAACAAACCAACAAACCAACAAACCAACAAACCAACAAACCAGCAAGCCAACAAACCAACAAACCAACAAACCAACAAACCAACAAACCAACAAACCAACAAGCCAACAAGCCAACAAACCAACAAACCAACAAACCAACAAGCCAACAAACCAACAATCCAACAAACCAACAAACCAAGTAACCAAAAATCCAACAAGCCAACCAACCAACAAGCCAACAAGCCAACAAACCAACAAACCAACAAAGCAACAAACCAAAAAACCAACAAACCAAAAAACCAACAAACCAACAAACCATCAAACGAACAAAGTAACAAGCCAACAAGCCAACAAACCAACAAACCAACAAGCCAACAAACCAACAAACCAACAAGCCAACAAGCCAACAAACCAACAAACCAACAAACCAACAAGCCAACAAACCAACAAACCAACAAGCCAACAAACCAACAAACCAAAAAGCCAACAAACCAACAAACCAACAAACCAAAAAACCAACAAACCAACAAACCAACAAACCAACAAATCAACAAACCAACAAACCAACAAGCCAACAAACCAACAAACTAACAAACCAACAAGCCAACAAACCAACAAGCCAACAAACCAACAAACCAACAAACCAAGTAACCAAAAAGCCAACAAACTAACAAACCAACAAGCCAACAAACCAACAAACCAACAAGCCAACAAGCCAACAAACCAACAAACCAGCAAAGCAACAAACCAAAAAACCAATAAACCAAAAAACCAACAAACCAACAAACCATCAAACGAACAAAGCAACAAGCCAACAAGCCAACAAACCAACAAACCAACAACCCAACAAACCAACAAACCAACAAGCCAACAAGCCAACAAGCCAACAAACCAACAAACCAACAAACCAACAAGCCAACAAACCAACAAACCAACAAGCCAACAAACCAACAAACCAACAAACCAACAAACCAACAAGCCAACAAGCCAACAAACCAACAAACGAACAAGCCAACAAACCAACAAACCAACAAGCCAACAAACCAACAAACCAACAAACCAACATGCCAACAAACCAACAAACTAAGTAACCAACAAACCAACAAACCAACAAACCAACAAGCCAACAAGCCAACAAACCAACAAACCAACAAACCAACAAACCAACAAACCAACAAACCAAGTAACCAACAAACCAACAAACCATCAAACGAACAAAGCAACAAACCAACAAACCAACAAACCAACAAGCCAACAAACCAACAAACAAATAAACCAACAAACCAACAAACCAACAAACCAACAAACCAACAAACCAAAAAACCAACAAACCAACGAACCAGCAAGCCAACAAGCCAACAAACCAACAAACCAACAAACCAACAAACCAACAAACCAACAAACCAACAAACCAACAAGCCAACAAACCAACAAACAAACAAACCAACAAACCAACAAACCAACAAACCAACAAACCAACAAACCAACAAACCAAAAAACCAACAAACCAACAAGCCAACAAGCCAACAAACCAACAAACTAACAAACCAACAAACCAACTAGCCAACAAACCAACAAACTAAGTAACCAACAAGCCAACAAACCAACAAACCAACAAGCCAACAAGCCAACAAACCAACAAACCAACAAGCCAACAAACCAACAAACCAACAAACTAACAAACCAACAAACCAACAAGCCGATAAACCAACAAGCCAACAAACCAACAAACAAATAAACCAACAAACCAAAAAACCAACAAACCAACAAACCAACAAGCCAACAAACCAACAAACCAACAAACCAACAAACCAAGTAACCAACAAGCCAACAAACCAACAAACCAACAAGCCAACAAGCCACCAAACCAACAAACCAACAAGCCAACAAACCAACAAACCTACAAACCAACAAACGAACAAACCAACAAGCCAACAAACCAACAAACCAACAAACCAACAAGCCAACAAACCAACAAGCCAAAAAACTAACAAACCAACAAACCAACAAACCAACAAACCAAGTAACTAAAAAGCCAACAAACTAACAAACTAACAAACTAACAAGCCAACAAGCCAACAAGCCAACAAACCAACAAACCAACAAGCCAACAAACCAACAAGCCAACAAACCAACAAACCAACAAGCCAACAAGCCAACAAACCAACAAACCAACAAGCCAACAAACCAACAAGCCAACAAGCCAACAAACCAACAAACCAACAAGCCAACAAACCAACAAACCAACAAGCCAACAAACGAACAAACCAACAAACCAACAAGCAAACAAACCAACAAACCAACAAACCAAAAAACCAACAAACCAACAAGCCAACAAACCAACAAACTAACAAGCCAACAAGCCACCAAACCAACAAACCAACAAACCAACAAGCAAACAAACCAACAAACCAACAAACCAAAAAACCAACAAACCAACAAGCCAACAAACCAACAAACTAACAAGCCAACAAGCCACCAAACCAACAAACCAACAAACCAACAAGCCAACAAACCAACAAACCAACAAGCCAACAAACCAACAAACCAACAAACCAACAAGCCAACAAACCAACAAACCAACAAACCAAAAAACCAACAAACCAACAAACCAACAAACCAACAAGCCAACAAACCAACAAACCAACAAGCCAAGAAACCAACAACCCAACAAACCAACAAACCAACAAGCCAACAAGCCAACAAACCAACAAACCAACAAGCCAACAAACCAACAAACCAACAAACCGACAAGCCAACAAACCTACAAGCCTACAAACCAACAAACCAACAAACCAACAAACCAACAAGCCAACAAATCAACAAACCAACAAACCAACAAGCCAACAAACCAACAAACAAATAAACCAACAAACACACAAACCAACAAGCCAACAAGCCACCATACCAACAAACCAACAAACCAACAAGCCAACAAACAAACAAACCAACAAACCAACAAACCAACAAACCAACAAACCAACAAGCCAACAAGCCAACAAACCAACAAACCAACAAGCCAATAAACCAACAATTAAATAAACCAACAAACCAACAAACCAACAAACCAACAAACCAACAAACCAAAAAACCAACAAACCAACAAGCCAATAAGCCAACAAACCAACAAACTAACAAACCAACAAACGAACTAACCAACAAACCAACAAGCCAACAAGCCAACAAGCCAACAAACCAACAAACCAACAAACCAACAAACCAACAAGCCGACAAGCCAACAAACCAACAAACCAACAAGCCAACAAACCAACAAACCAACAAATCAACAAACCAACAAACCAACAAACCAACAAACCAAGTAACCAACAAGCCAACAAAGTAACAAGCCAACAAACCAACAAGCCAACAAGCCAACAAACCAACAAACCAACAAAGCAACAAACCAAAAAACCAACAAACCAAAAAACCAACAAACCAACAAACCATCAAACGAACAAAGCAACAAGCCAACAAGCCAACAAACCAACAAACCAACAAGCCAACAAACCAACAAACCAACAAGCCAACAAGCCAACAAACCAACAAACCAAAAAACCAACAAGCCAACAAACCAACAAACCAACAAACCAACAAGCCAACAAACCAACAAGCCAACAAACCAACAAACCAACAAACCAAGTAACCAAAAACCCACCAAACTAACAAACCAACAAGCCAACAAACCAACAAACCAACAAGCCAACAAACCAGCAAGCCAACAAACCAACAAACCAACAAACCAAGTAACCAACAAACCAACAAACCATTAAACGAACAAAGCAACAAACCAACAAGCCAACAAACCAACAAGCCAATAAACCAACAAACCAACAAACCAAAATGCCAACAAACCAACAAACTAAGTAACCAACAAGCCAACAAACCAACAAACCAACAAACCAACATGCCAACAAACCAACAAACTAGGTAGCCAACAAGCCAACAAACCAACAAACCAACAAGCCAACAAACCAACAAACCAACAAACCAACAAACCAACAAGCCAACAAACCAACAAGCCAACAAACCAACAAACCAAGAAGCCAACAAGCCAACAAGCCAACAAACCAACAAACCAACAAGCCAACAAACCAACAAACCAACAAGCCAACAAACCAACAAACCGACAAACCAACAAACCAACAAGCCAACAAGCCAACAAACCAACAAACCAACAAAGCAACAAGCCAACAAACCAACAAGCCAACATACCAACAATCCAACAAACCAAGTAACCAAAAAGCCAACAAACTAACAAACCAACAAGCCAACAAGCCAACAAACCAACAAACCAACAAAGCAACAAACCAACAAACCAACAAACCAACAAACCAACAAGCCAACAAGCCAACAAGCCAACAAGCCAACAAACCAACAAACCAACAAGCCAACAAACCAACAAACCAACAAACCAAAAAACCAACAAACCAACAAGCTAACAAACCAACAAACTAAGTAACCAACAAGGCAACAAGCCAACAAGCCAACAAACCAACAAACCAACAAGCCAACAAACCAACAAACCAACAAGCCAACAAACCAACAAACCAACAAACCAACAAACCAAGTAACCAACAAGCCAACAAAGTAACAAGCCAACAAACCAACAAACCAACAAACCAAAAAACCAACAAACCAACAAGCTAACAAACCAACAAACTAAGTAACCAACAAGGCAACAAGCCAACAAGCCAACAAACCAACAAACCAACAAGCCAACAAACCAACAAACCAACAAACCAACAAGCCAACAAACAAACAAACCAACAAACCAACAAACCAACAAACCAACAAACCAACAAGCCAACAAGCCAACAAACCAACAAACCAACAAGCCAATAAACCAACAATTAAATAAACCAACAAACCAACAAACCAACAAACCAACAAACCAACAAACCAAAAAACCAACAAACCAACAAGCCAATAAGCCAACAAACCAACAAACTAACAAACCAACAAACGAACTAACCAACAAACCAACAAGCCAACAAGCCAACAAGCCAACAAACCAACAAACCAACAAACCAACAAACCAACAAGCCGACAAGCCAACAAACCAACAAACCAACAAGCCAACAAACCAACAAACCAACAAATCAACAAACCAACAAACCAACAAACCAACAAACCAAGTAACCAACAAGCCAACAAAGTAACAAGCCAACAAACCAACAAGCCAACAAGCCAACAAACCAACAAATCAACAAAGCAACAAACCAAAAAACCAACAAACCAAAAAACCAACAAACCAACAAACCATCAAACGAACAAAGCAACAAGCCAACAAGCCAACAAACCAACAAACCAACAAGCCAACAAACCAACAAACCAACAAGCCAACAAGCCAACAAACCAACAAACCAAAAAACCAACAAGCCAACAAACCAACAAACCAACAAGCCAACAAACCAACAAGCCAACAAACCAACAAACCAACAAACCAAGTAACCAAAAACCCACCAAACTAACAAACCAACAAGCCAACAAACCAACAAACCAACAAGCCAACAAACCAGCAAGCCAACAAACCAACAAACCAACAAACCAAGTAACCAACAAACCAACAAACTATTAAACGAACAAAGCAACAAACCAACAAGCCAACAAACCAACAAGCCAATAAACCAACAAACCAACAAACCAAAATGCCAACAAACCAACAAACTAAGTAACCAACAAGCCAACAAACCAACAAACCAACAAACCAACATGCCAACAAACCAACAAACTAAGTAGCCAACAAGCCAACAAACCAACAAACCAACAAGCCAACAAACCAACAAACCAACAAACCAACAAACCAACAAGCCAACAAACCAACAAGCCAACAAACCAACAAACCAAGAAGCCAACAAGCCAACAAGCCAACAAACCAACAAACCAACAAGCCAACAAACCAACAAACCAACAAGCCAACAAACCAACGAACCGACAAACCAACAAACCAACAAGCCAACAAGCCAACAAACCAACAAACCAACAAAGCAACAAGCCAACAAACCAACAAGCCAACATACCAACAATCCAACAAACCAAGTAACCAAAAAGCCAACAAACTAACAAACCAACAAGCCAACAAGCCAACAAACCAACAAACCAACAAAGCAACAAACCAACAAACCAACAAACCAACAAACCAACAAGCCAACAAGCCAACAAGCCAACAAACCAACAAACCAACAAGCCAACAAACCAACAAACCAACAAGCCAACAAACCAACAAACCAACAAACCAAAAAACCAACAAACCAACAAGCTAACAAACCAACAAACTAAGTAACCAACAAGGCAACAAGCCAACAAGCCAACAAACCAACAAACCAACAAGCCAACAAACCAACAAACCAACAAGCCAACAAACCAACAAACCAACAAACCAACAAACCAACAAACCAACAAACCAACAAACCAACAAACCAACAAACCAACAAACCAACAAACCAACAAACAAATAAACCAACAAACCAACAAACCAACAAGCCAACAAGCCAACAAACCAACAAACCAACAAACCAACAAGCCAACAAAACAACAAACCAACAAAAAAACAAACCAACAAGCCAACAAACCAACAAACAAATAAACCAACAAACCAAAAAACCAACATACCAACAAACCAACAAACCAACAAACCAAAAAACCAACAAACCAACAAACCAACAAACCAACAAACCAACAAACCAACAAACCAACAAGCCAATAAACCAACAAAACAACAAACCAACAAACCAAGTAACCAAAAAGCCAACAAACTAACAAACCAACAAGCCAACAAGCCAACAAACGAACAAACCAACAAGCCAACAAACCAACAAGCCAACAAGCCAACAAGCCAACAAACGAACAAACAAACAAACCAAGTAACCAAAAAGCCAACAAACTAACAAACCAACAAACCAACAAGCCAACAAACGAACAAACCAACAAGCCAACAAGCCAACAAACCAACAAACCAACAAACCAACAAACCAACAAACTAAGTAACCAACAAGCCAACAAACCAACAAACCAACAAGCCAACAAGCCAACAAACCAACAATTCAACAAGCCAACAAACCAACAAACCAACAAGCCAACAAACCAACAAACCAACAAACCAAAAAACCGACAAACCAACAAGCCAACAAACCAACAAACCAACAAATCAACAAACCAACAAGCCAACAAACCAACAAAACAACAAGCCAACAAACCAGCAAGCCAACAAACCAACAAACCAACAAACCAAGTAACCAACAAACCAACAAACTATTAAACGAACAAAGCAACAAACCAACAAGCCAACAAACCAACAAGCCAATAAACCAACAAACCAACAAACCAAAATGCCAACAAACCAACAAACTAAGTAACCAACAAGCCAACAAACCAACAAACCAACAAACCAACATGCCAACAAACCAACAAACTAAGTAGCCAACAAGCCAACAAACCAACAAACCAACAAGCCAACAAACCAACAAACCAACAAACCAACAAACCAACAAGCCAACAAACCAACAAGCCAACAAACCAACAAACCAAGAAGCCAACAAGCCAACAAGCCAACAAACCAACAAACCAACAAGCCAACAAACCAACAAACCAACAAGCCAACAAACCAACAAACCGACAAACCAACAAACCAACAAGCCAACAAGCCAACAAACCAACAAACCAACAAAGCAACAAGCCAACAAACCAACAAGCCAACATACCAACAATCCAACAAACCAAGTAACCAAAAAGCCAACAAACTAACAAACCAACAAGCCAACAAACCAACAAAGCAACAAACCAACAAACCAACAAACCAACAAACCAACAAGCCAACAAGCCAACAAGCCAACAAACCAACAAACCAACAAGCCAACAAGCCAACAAACCAACAAACCAACAAGCCAACAAACCAACAAACCAACAAACCAAAAAACCAACAAACCAACAAGCTAACAAACCAACAAACTAAGTAACCAACAAGGCAACAAGCCAACAAGCCAACAAACCAACAAACCAACAAGCCAACAAACCAACAAACCAACAAGCCAACAAACCAACAAACCAACAAACCAACAAACCAACAAACCAACAAACCAACAAACCAACAAACCAACAAACCAACAAACCAACAAACCAACAAACAAATAAACCAACAAACCAACAAACCAACAAGCCAACAAGCCAACAAACCAACAAACCAACAAACCAACACGCCAACAAAACAACAAACCAACAAACCAACAAACCAACAAGCCAACAAACCAACAAACAAATAAACCAACAAACCAAAAAACCAACATACCAACAAACCAACAAACCAACAAACCAAAAAACCAACAAACCAACAAACCAACAAACCAACAAACCAACAAACCAACAAACCAACAAGCCAATAAACCAACAAAACCACAAACCAACAAACCAAGTAACCAAAAAGCCAACAAACTAACAAACCAACAAGCCAACAAGCCAACAAACGAACAAACCAACAAGCCAACAAACCAACAAGCCAACAAGCCAACAAGCCAACAAACCAACAAACAAACAAACCAAGTAACCCAAAAGCCAACAAACTAACAAACCAACAAACCAACAAGCCAACAAACGAACAAACCAACAAGCCAACAAGCCAACAAACCAACAAACCAACAAACCAACAAACCAACAAACTAAGTAACCAACAAGCCAACAAACCAACAAACCAACAAGCCAACAAGCCAACAAACCAACAATTCAACAAGCCAACAAACCAACAAACCAACAAGCCAACAAACCAACAAACCAACAAACCAAAAAACCGACAAACCAACAAGCCAACAAACCAACAAACCAACAAATCAACAAACCAACAAACCAACAAACCAACAAACCAACAAGCCAACAAACCAGCAAGCCAACAAACCAACAAACCAACAAACCAAGTAACCAACAAACCAACAAACCATCAAATGAACAAAGCAACAAACCAACAAGCCAACAAACCAACAAGCCAATAAACCAACAAACCAACAAACCAACATGCCAACAAACCAACAAACTAAGTAACCAACAAGCCAACAAACCAACAAACCAACAAACCAACATGCCAACAAACCAACAAACTAAGTAACCAACAAGAAAACAAACCAACAAACCAACAAGCCAACAAACCAACAAACCAACAAACCAACAAACCAACAAACCAACAAGCCAACAAACCAACAAGCCAACAAACCAACAAACCAAGAAGCCAACAAGCCAACAAGCCAACAAACCAACAAACCAACAAGCCAACAAACCAACAAACCAACAAGCCAACAAACCAACAAACCATTAAACCAACAAACCAACAAGCCAACAAGCCAACAAACCAACAAAGCAACAAAGCAATAAGCCAACAAACCAACAAGCCAACATACCAACAATCGAACAAACCAAGTAACCAAAAAGCCAACAAACTAACAAACCAACAAGCCAACAAGCCAACAAACCAACAAACCAACAAAGCAACAAACCAACAAACCAACAAACCAACAAACCAACAAGCAAACAAGCCAACAAGCCAACAAACCAACAAACCAACAAGCCAACAAGCCAACAAACCAACAAACCAACAAGCCAACAAACCAACAAACCAACAAACCAAAAAACCAACAAACCAACAAGCTAACAAACCAACAAACTAAGTAACCAACAAGCCAACAAACCAACAAACCAACAAGCCAACAAACCAACAAACCAACAAGCCAACAAACCAACAAACCAACAAACCAACAAACCAACAAACCAACAAACCAACAAACCAACAAACCAACAAACCAACAAACCAACAAACCAACAAACCAACAAACAAATAAACCAACAAACCAACAAACCAACAAGCCAACAAGCCAACAAACCAACAAACCAACAAACCAACAAGCCAACAAAACAACAAACCAACAAACCAACAAACCAACAAGCCAACAAACCAACAAACAAATAAACCAACAAACCAAAAAACCAACACACCAACAAACCAACAAACCAACAAACCAAAAAACCAACAAACCAACAAACAAACAAACCAACAAACCAACAAGCCAATAAACCAACAAAACAACAAACCAACAAACCAAGTAACCAAAAAGCCAACAAACTAACAAACCAACAAGCCAACAAGCCAACAAACCAACAAGCCAACAAACCAACAAACCAACAAAGCAACAAGCCAACAAGCCAACAAACCAACAAACCAACAAGCCAACAAACCAACAAGCCAACAAGCCAACAAGCCAACAAACCAACAAACAAACAAACCAAGTAACCAAAAAGCCAACAAACTAACAAACCAACAAACCAACAAGCCAACAAACCAACAAACCAACAAACCAACAAACTAAGTAACCAACAAGCCAACAAACCAACAAACCAACAAGCCAACAAGCCAACAAACCAACAATTCAACAAGCCAACAAACCAACAAACCAACAAACCAACAAACCAACAAACCAACAAGCCAACAAACCAACAAACCAACAAACCAACAAACCAAGTAACCAAAAAGCCAACAAACTAACAAACCAACAAGCCAATAAGCCAACAAACCAACAAGCCAACAAACCAACAAACCAACAAAGCAACAAGCCAACAAGCCAACAAACCAACAAACCAACAAGCCAACAAACCAACTAACCAACAAGCCAACAAGCCAACACCAACGAACCAACAAACCAAGTAACCAAAAAGCCAACAAACTAACAAACCAACAAGCCAACAAGCCAACAAACAAACAAACCAACAAACCAACAAGCCAACAAACCAACAAACAAACAAACCAACAAACGAACAAACCAACAAGCCAACAAACCAACAAACTAAAAAACCAACAAACCAACAAGCCAACAAGCCAACAAACCAACAAACCAACAAACCAACAAACCAACAAGCCAACAAACCAACAAACCAACAAACCAAAAAACCAACAAACCAACAAGCTAACAAACCAACAAACTAAGTAACCAACAAGCCAACAAACCAACAAACCAACAAGCCAACAAACCAACAAACCAACAAGCCAACAAACCAACAAACCAACAAACCAACAAACCAACAAACCAACAAACCAACAAACCAACAAACCAACAAGCCAACAAGCCAACAAACCAACAAACCAACAAACCAACAAGCCAACAAAACAACAAACCAACAAACCAACAAACCAACAAGCCAACAAACCAACAAATAAATAAACCAACAAACCAACACACCAACAAGCCAACAAACCAACAAACCAAAAAACCAACAAACCAACAAACCAACAAACCAACAAACCAACAAACCAACAAACCAACAAGCCAATAAACCAACAAAACAACGAACCAACAAACCTAGTAACCAAAAAGCCAACAAACTAACAAACAAACAAGCCAACAAGCCAACAAACCAACAAGCCAACAAACCAACAAAGCAACAAGCCAACAAGCCAACAAACCAACAAACCAACAAGCCAACAAACTAACAAACCAACAAGCCAACAAGCCAACAAACCAACAAACCAACAAACCAAGAAACCAAAAAGCCAACAAACTAACAAACCAACAAACCAACAAGCCAACAAACCAACAAACCAACAAGCCAACAATCCAACAAACCAACAAACCAACAAACTAAGTAACCAACAAGCCAACAAACCAACAAACCAACAAGCCAACAAGCCAACAAACCAACAATTCAACAAGCCAACAAACCAACAAACCAACAAGCCAACAAACCAACAAACCAACAAACCAAAACACCGACAAACCAACAAACCAACAAACCAAAAAACCAACAAGCCAACAAACCAACAAACCAACAAACCAACAAACCAAGTAACCAAAAAGCCAATAAACTAACAAACCAACAAGCCAATAAGCCAACAAACCAACAAGCCAACAAACCAACAAACCAATAAACCAACAAGCCAACAAACCAACAAACCAACAAACCAACAAACCAACATACCAACAAACCAACAAACCAACAAACCAACAAGCCAACAAACCAACAAACCAACAAACCAACAAACCAAGTAACCAAAAAGCCAACAAACCAACAAACCAACAAACCAACAAACCAACAAACCAACAAACCAACAAGCCAACAAGCCAACAAACCAACAAACCAACAAACCAAAAAACCGACAAACCAACAAACCAACAAACCAACATACCAACAAACCAACAAACCAACAAACCAACAAACCAACAAACCAACAAACCAACAAACCAACAAGCCAACAAGCCAACAAACCAACAAACCAACAAACCAACAAGCCAACAAAACAACAAACCAACAAACCAACAAACCAACAAGCCAACAAACCAACAAATAAATAAACCAACAAACCAACACACCAACAAGCCAACAAACCAACAAACCAAAAAACCAACAAACCAACAAACCAACAAACCAACAAACCAACAAACCAACAAACCAACAAACCAACAAGCCAATAAACCAACAAAACAACGAACCAACAAACCTAGTAACCAAAAAGCCAGCAAACTAACAAACAAACAAGCCAACAAGCCAACAAACCAACAAGCCAACAAACCAACAAAGCAACAAGCCAACAAGCCAACAAACCAACAAACCAACAAGCCAACAAACTAACAAACCAACAAGCCAACAAGCCAACAAACCAACAAACCAGCAAACCAAGAAGCCAAAAAGCCAACAAACTAACAAACCAACAAACCAACAAGCCAACAAACCAACAAACCAACAAGCCAACAATCCAACAAACCAACAAACCAACAAACCAACAAACTAAGTAACCAACAAGCCAACAAACCAACAAACCAACAAGCCAACAAGCCAACAAACCAACAATTCAACAAGCCAACAAACCAACAAACCAACAAGCCAACAAACCAACAAACCAACAAACCAAAACACCGACAAACCAACAAACCAACAAACCAAAAAACCAACAAGCCAACAAACCAACAAACCAACAAACCAACAAACTAAGTAACCAAAAAGCCAATAAACTAACAAACCAACAAGCCAATAAGCCAACAAACCAACAAGCCAACAAACCAACAAACCAATAAACCAACAAGCCAACAAACCAACAAACCAACAAACCAACAAACCAACAAACCAACAAACCAACAAACCAACAAACCAACAAACTAACAAGCCAACAAGCCAACAAACCAACAAACCAACAAACCAACAAGCCAACAAAACAACAAACCAACAAACCAACAAACCAACAAGCCAACAAACCAACAAACCAAAAAACCGACAAACCAACAAACCAACAAACCAACATACCAACAAACCAACAAACCAACAAACCAACAAGCCAACAAACCAACAAACCAACAAACCAACAAACCAAGTAACCAAAAAGCCAACAAACTAACAAACCAACAAGCCAATAAGCCAACAAACCAACAAGCCAACAAACCAACAAACCAACAAAGCAACAAGCCAACAAGCCAACAAACCAACAAACCAACAAGCCAACAAACCAACTAATCAACAAGCCAACAAGCCAACACCAACAAACCAACAAACCAAGTAACCAAAAAGCCAACAAACTTACAAACCAACAAGCCAACAAGCCAACAAACAAACAAACCAACAAACCAACAAGCCAACAAACCAACAAACAAACAAACCAACAAACGAACAAACCAACAAGCCAACAAACCAACAAACCAAAAAACCAACAAACCAACAAGCCAACAAGCCAACAAACCAACAAACCAACAAACCAACAAACAAAACAAGCCAACAAACCAACAAACCAACAAACCAAAAAACCAACAAACCAACAAGCTAACAAACCAACAAACTAAGTAACCAACAAGCCAACAAACCAACAAACCAACAAGCCAACAAACCAACAAACCAACAAGCCAACAAACCAACAAACCAACAAACCAACAAACCAACAAACCAACAAACCAACAAACCAACAAACCAACAAACCAACAAACCAACAAGCCAACAAGCCAACAAACCAACAAACCAGCAAACCAACAAGCCAACAAAACAACAAACCAACAAACCAACAAACCAACAAGCCAACAAACCAACAAATAAATAAACCAACAAACCAACACACCAACAAACCAACAAACCAACAAACCAAAAAACCAACAAACCAACAAACCAACAAACCAACAAACCAACAAACCAACAAGCCAATAAACCAACAAAACAACAAACCAACAAACCAAGTAACCAAAAAGCCAACAAACTAACAAACAAACAAGCCAACAAGCCAACAAACCAACAAGCCAACAAACCAACAAAGCAACAAGCCAACAAGCCAACAAACCAACAAACCAACAAGCCAACAAACCAACAAACCAACAAACCAAGAAACCAAAAAGCCAACAAACTAACAAACCAACAAACCAACAAGCCAACAAACCAACAAACCAACAAGCCAACAAGCCAACAAACCAACAAACCAACAAACCAACAAACTAAGTAACCAACAAGCCAACAAACCAACAAACCAACAAGCCAACAAGCCAACAAACCAACAATTCAACAAGCCAACAAAACAACAAACCAACAAGCCAACAAACCAACAAACCAACAAACCAAAACACCGACAAACCAACAAACCAACAAACCAACAAACCAAAAAACCAACAAGCCAACAAACCAACAAACCAACAAACCAACAAACCAAGTAACCAAAAAGCCAATAAACTAACAAACCAACAAGCCAATAAGCCAACAAACCAACAAGCCAACAAACCAACAAACCAACAAAGCAACATGCCAACAAGCCAACAAACCAACAAACCAACAAGCCAACAAACCAACTAACCAACAAGCCAACAAGCCAACACCAACAAACCAACAAACCAAGTAACCAAAAAGCCAACAAACTAACAAACCAACAAGCCAACAAGCCAACAAACCAACAAACCAACAAACCAACAAGCTAACAAACCAACAAACAAACAAACCAACAAACGAAGAAACCAACAAACCGACAAACCAACAAACCAAAAAACCAACCAACCAACAAGCCAACAAGCCAACAAACCAACAAACTAACAAACCAACAAACGAACTAACCAACAAACCAACAAACCAACAAGCCAACAAGCCAACAAACCAACAAACCAACAAACCAACAAACCAACAAACCAACAAACCAACAAACTAAGTAACCAACAAGCCAACAAACCAACAAACCAACAAGCCAAAAAGCCAACAAACCAACAAACCAACAGGCCAACAAACCAAAAAGCCAAAAGCCAAAAACCAACAAACCAACAAACCAACAAACCAACAAACCAACAAACCAACAAGCCAACAAGCCAACAAAATAACAAACCAACAAACCAACAAGCCAACAAACCAACAAGTCAACAAACCAACAAACCAACAAACCAAGTAACCAAAAAGCCAACAAGCCAACAAGCCAACAAACCAACAAACCAACAAGCAAACAAACCAACAAACCAACAAGCCAACAAGCCAACAAACCAACAAACCAACAAACCAACAAGCCAACAAACCAACAAACCAACAAGCCAACAAACCAACAAACCAACAAACCAACAAACCAACAAGCCAACAAACCAACAAATCAAAAAACCGACAAACCAACAAACCAACAAACCAACAAAGCAGCAATACAAAGCAGCAATACAACAAGCCAACAAAATAACAAGCCAGCAAACCAACAAACCAACAAGCCAACAAGCCAAGAAACCAACAAACCAACAAACCAACAAGCCAACAAACCAACAAACCAAGTAACCAAAAAGCCAACAAACTAACAAACCAACAAGCCAACAAGCCAACAAACCACCAAGCCAACAAACCAACAAACCAAGAAAGCAACAAGCCAACAAGCCAACAAACCAACAAACCAACAAGCCAACAAACCAACAAACCAACAAGCCTACAAGCCAACAAATCAACAAACCAACAAACCAAGTAACCATAAAGCCAACAAACTAACAAACCAACAAGCCAACAAGCCAACAAACTAAAAAACCAACAAACCAACAAACCAACAAGCCAACAAGCCAACAAACCAACAATTTAACAAGCCAACAAACCAACAAACCAACAAGCCAACAAACCAACAAACCAACAAACCAAAACACCGACAAACCAACAAACCAACAAACCAAAAAACCAACAAGCCAACAAACCAACAAACCAACAAACCAAGTAACCAAAAAGCCAATAAACTAACAAACCAACAAGCCAATAAGCCAACAAACCAACAAGCCAACAAACCAACAAACCAACAAAGCAACATGCCAACAAGCCAACAAACCAACAAACCAACAAGCCAACAAACCAACTAACCAACAAGCCAACAAGCCAACACCAACAAACCAACAAACCAAGTAACCAAAAAGCCAACAAACTAACAAACCAACAAGCCAACAAGTCAACAAACCAACAAACCAACAAACCAACAAGCCAACAAACCAACAAACAAACAAACCAACAAACGAAGAAACCAACAAACCAACAAACCAACAAACCAAAAAACCAACCAACCAACAAGCCAACAAGCCAACAAACCAACAAACTAACAAACCAACAAACGAACTAACCAACAAACCAACAAACCAACAAGCCAACAAGCCAAAAACCAACAAACCAACAAACCAACAAACCAACAAACCAACAAACCAACAAGCCAACAAGCCAACAAGCCAACAAACCAACAAACCAACAAACCAACAAACCAAAAAACCGAAAACCAACAAACCAACAAACCAACAAACCAACAAACCAACAAACCAACAAGCCAACAAGTCAACAAAATAACAAACCAACAAACAAACAAGCCAACAAACCAACAAGTCAACAAACCAACAAAGCAACAAACCAAGTAACCAAAAAGCCAACAAGCCAACAAGCCAACAAACCAACAAACCAAGAAGCAAACAAACCAACAAACCAACAAGCCAACAAGCCAACAAACCAACAAACCAACGAACCAACAAGCCAACAAACCAACAAACCAACAAGCCAACAAACCAACAAACCAACAAACCAACAAACCAACAAGCCAACAAACCAACAAATCAAAAAACCAACAAACCAACAAACCAACAAACCAACAAAGCAGCAATACAAAGCAGCAATACAACAAGCCAACAAACCAGCAAAATAACAAGCCAGCAAACCAACAAACCAACAAGCCAACAAGCCAAGAAACCAACAAACCAACAAACCAACAAGCCAACAAACCAACAAACCAAGTAACCAAAAAGCCAACAAACTAACAAACCAACAAGCCAACAAGCCAACAAACCAACAAGCCAACAAACCAACAAACCAAGAAAGCAACAAGCCAACAAGCCAACAAATCAACAAACCAACAAGCCAACAAACCAACAAACCAACAAGCCTACAAGCCAACAAATCAACAAACCAACAAACCAAGTAACCATAAAGCCAACAAACTAACAAACCAACAAGCCAACAAGCCAACAAACTAAAAAACCAACAAACCAACGAGCCAACAAACCAACAAACAAATAAACCAACAAACCAAAATACCAACAAACCAACAAGCCAACAAGCCAACAAACCAACAAACTAACAAACCAACAAACGAACTAACCAACAAACCAACAAGCCAACAAACCAACAAACCAACAAACCACCAAACCAACAAACTAAGTAACCAACAAACCAACAAACCAACAAGCCAACAAGCCAACAAACCAACAAACCAACAAGCCAACAAACCAACAAACCAACAAACCAACAACCCAAAAAACCAACAAACCAACAAACCAACAAACCAACAAACCAACAAGCCAATAAGCCAACAAACCAACAAACCAACAAATCAACAAGCCAACAAACCAACAAGCCAACAAACCAACAAACCAACAAACCAAGTAACCAAAAAGCCAACAAACTAACAAACCAACAAGCCAACAAGCCAACAAACCAACAAACCAACAAAGCAACAAGCCAACAAGCCAACATACCAACAAACCAACAAACCATCAAGCCAACAAACCAACAAACCAATAAGCTAACAACCCAACAAACCAACAAACCAACAAGCCAACAAACCAACAAACCAACAAACCAAAAAACCAACAAACCAACAAACCAACAAACCAACAAACCAACAAACCAACAAGCCAACAAGCCAACAAGCCAACAAACCAACAAACCAACAAACCAACAAGCCAACAAACCAACAAGCCAACAAACCAACAAACCAAGTAACCAAAAAGCCAAAAACTAACAAACCAACAAGCCAACAAACCAACAAGCCAACAAGCCAACAAACCAACAAACCAAGAAAGCAACAAGCCAACAAGCCAACAAACCAACAAACCAACAAACCAACAAACCAACAAACCAACAAGCCTACACGCCAACAAATCAACAAACCAACAAACCAAGTAACCATAAAGCCAACAAACTAACAAACCAACAAGCCAACAAGCCAACAAACTAAAAAACCAACAAACCAACAAACCAACAAACCAACAAACAAATAAACCAACAAACCAAAATACCAACAAACCAACAAGCCAACAAGCCAACAAACCAACAAACTAACAAACCAACAAACGAACTAACCAACAAACCAACAAGCCAACAAACCAACAAACCAACAAGCCAACAAGCCAACAAACCAACAAACCAACAAGCCAACAAACCAACAAACCAAGAAACCAAAAAAGCAACAAACCAACAAACCAACAAACCAACAAACCAACAAGCCAATAAGCCAACAAACCAACAAACCAACAAACCAACAAGCCAACAAACCAACAAGCCAACAAACCAACAAACCAACAAACCAAGTAACCAAAAAGCCAACAAACTAACAAACCAACAAGCCAACAAGCCAACAAACCAACAAAGCAACAAGCCAAGAAGCCAACAAACGAACAAACCAACAAGCCAACAAACCAACAAACCAACAAGCCAACAAACCAACAAACCAACAAGCCAACAAACCAACAAAACAACAAACCAACAAACCAACAAACCAACAAACCAGCAAGCCAACAAACCAACAAACCAACAAGCAAACAAACCAACAAACCAACAAACCAACAAACCAACAAACCAACAAACCAACAAGCCAACAAGCCAACAAACCAACAAACCAACAAGCCAACAAACCAACAAACCAACAAACCAACAAACCAACAAACAAACAAAGCAACAAACCAACAAACCAACAAACCAACAAGCCAACAAACCAACAAACAAATAAGCCAACAAACCAACAAACAAATAAACCAACAAACCAACAAACCAACAAACCAACAAACCAACAAACCAAATAACCAACAAACCAAAAAACCAACAAGCCAACAAGCCAACAAACCAACAAACCAACAAACCAACAAGCCAACAAACCAACAAACCAACAAACCAACAAACCAACAAGCCAACAAACCAACAAACAAATAAACCAACAAACCAAAAAACCAACAAACCAACAAACCAACAAACCAACAAACCAACAAACCAACAAACCAACAAGCCAACAAACCAACAAACAAATAAACCAACAAACTAACAAACCAACAAACCAACAAACCAACAAACTAAAAAACCAACAAACCAACAAGCCAACAAGCCAACAAACCAACAAACAAATAAACCAACAAACCAAGTAACCATAAAGCCAACAAACTAACAAACCAACAAGCCAACAAGCCAACAAACTAACAAACCAACAAACCAACAAGCCAACAAACCAACAAACAAATAAACCAACAAACCAAAAAACCAACAAACCAACAAGCCAACAAGCCAACAAACCAACATACTAACAAACTAACAAACGAACTAACCAACAAACCAACAAGCCAACAAGCCAACAAACCAACAAACCAACAAACCAACAAACCAACAAACCAACAAGCCAACAAACCAACAAACCAACAAGCCAACAAACCAACAAACCAACAAACCAACAAGCCAACAAACCAACAAACAAATAAACCAACAAACCAACAAACCAACAAACCAACAAACCAACAAATTAACAAACCAACAAGCCAACAAACCAACAAACCAACAAGCCAACAAGCCAACAAAACAACAAACCAACAAGCCAACAAACCAACAAACCAACAAAACAACAAACCAACAAACCAAGTAACCAAAAAGCCAACAAACCAACAAACAAACAAGCCAACAAGCCAACAAACCAA
This sequence comes from Atherix ibis, assembly GCA_958298945.1. Lineage (NCBI taxonomy): Eukaryota > Metazoa > Arthropoda > Insecta > Diptera > Athericidae > Atherix > Atherix ibis. The sequence goes on from OY282608.1 coordinate 23,052,322, forward strand.
CAAGCCAACAAACCAACAAAGCAACAAGCCAACAAGCCAACAAACCAACAAACCAACAAGCCAACAAACTAACAAACCAACAAGCCAACAAGCCAACAAACCAACAAACCAACAAACCAATTAACCAAAAAGCCAACAAACTAACAAACCAACAAGCCAACAAACCAACAAGCCAACAAGCCAATAAACCAACAAAACAACAAACCAACAAACCAAGTAACCAAAAAGCCAACAAACTAACAAACAAATAAGCCAACAAGCCAACAAACCAACAAGCCAACAAACCAACAAAGCAACAAGCCAACAAGCCAACAAACCAACAAACCAACAAGCCAACAAACTAACAAACCAACAAGCCAACAAGCCAACAAACCAACAAACCAACAAACCAAGAAACCAAAAAGCCAACAAACTAACAAAGCAACAAACCAACAAGCCAACAAACCAACAAACCAACAAGCCAACAAACCAACAAACAAATAAACCAACAAACCAACAAACAAATAAACCAACAAACCAACAAACCAACAAACTAACAAACCAACAAACCAAAAATCCAACAAACCAACAAGCCAACAAGCCGACAAACCAACAAACTAACAAACCAACAAACGAACTAACAAACAAACCAACAAACTAAGTAACCAACAAGCCAACAAACCAACAACCCAACAAGCCAAAAAGCCAACAAACCAACAAACCAACAAGCCAACAAACCAACAAATCAACAAACTAACAAACCAACAAACCAACAAACCAACAAACCAACAAGCCAACAAACCAACAAACAAATAAACCAACAAACCAAAAAACCAACAAACCAACAAACCAACAACCCAACAAACCAACAAACCAACAAACCAACAAACCAACAAACCAAGTAACCAACAAGCCAACAAAACAACAAACCAACAAGCCAACAAGCCAACAAACCAACAAACCAACAAGCCAACAAACCAACAAACCAACAAACCAACAAACGAACAAGCCAACAAGCCAACAAACCAACAAACCAACAAACCAACAAGCCAACAAACCAACAAGCCAAAAAACCAACAAACCAACAAACCAACAAACCAACAAACCGAGTAACTAAAAAGCCAACAAACTAACAAACCAATAAGCCAACAAGCCAACAAGCCAACAAACCAACAAACCAACCGGCCAACAAACCAACAAACCAACAAACCAACAAACTAACAAGCGAACAAGCCAACAAACCAACAAACCAACAAACCAACAAGCCAACAAACCAACAAACCAACAAGCCAACAAACGAACAAACCAACAAACCAACAAACCAACAAGCCAACAAACCAACAAACCAAAAAACCAACAAACCAACAAGCCAACAAACCAACAAACTAACAAGCCAACAAGCCAACAAACCAACAAACCAACAAACCAACAAGCCAACAAACCAACAAACCAATAAGCCAACAAACCAACGAACCAATAAACCGACAAGCCAACAAACCAACAAACCAACAAACCAAAAACAAACAAACCAACAAACCAAGTAACCAAAAAGCCAACAAACTAACAAACCAACAAGCCAACAAGCCAACAAACCAACAAACCAACAAAGCAACAAGCCAACAAGCCAACATACCAACAAACCAACAAACCATCAAGCCAACAAACCAACAAACCAATAAGCTAACAACCCAACAAACCAACAAACCAACAAGCCAACAAACCAACAAACCAACAAACCAAAAAACCAACAAACCAACAAACCAACAAACCAACAAACCAACAAACCAACAAGCCAACAAGCCAACAAGCCAACAAACCAACAAACCAACAAACCAACAAGCCAACAAACCAACAAGCCAACAAACCAACAAACCAAGTAACCAAAAAGCCAAAAACTAACAAACCAACAAGCCAACAAACCAACAAGCCAACAAGCCAACAAACCAACAAACCAAGAAAGCAACAAGCCAACAAGCCAACAAACCAACAAACCAACAAACCAACAAACCAACAAACCAACAAGCCTACACGCCAACAAATCAACAAACCAACAAACCAAGTAACCATAAAGCCAACAAACTAACAAACAAACAAGCCAACAAGCCAACAAACTAAAAAACCAACAAACCAACAAACCAACAAACCAACAAACAAATAAACCAACAAACCAAAATACCAACAAACCAACAAGCCAACAAGCCAACAAACCAACAAACTAACAAACCAACAAACGAACTAACCAACAAACCAACAAGCCAACAAACCAACAAACCAACAAGCCAACAAGCCAACAAACCAACAAACCAACAAGCCAACAAACCAACAAACCAAGAAACCAAAAAAGCAACAAACCAACAAACCAACAAACCAACAAACCAACAAGCCAATAAGCCAACAAACCAACAAACCAACAAACCAACAAGCCAACAAACCAACAAGCCAACAAACCAACAAACCAACAAACCAAGTAACCAAAAAGCCAACAAACTAACAAACCAACAAGCCAACAAGCCAACAAACCAACAAAGCAACAAGCCAAGAAGCCAACAAACGAACAAACCAACAAGCCAACAAACCAACAAACCAACAAGCCAACAAACCAACAAACCAACAAGCCAACAAACCAACAAAACAACAAACCAACAAACCAACAAACCAACAAACCAGCAAGCCAACAAACCAACAAACCAACAAGCAAACAAACCAACAAACCAACAAACCAACAAACCAACAAACCAACAAACCAACAAGCCAACAAGCCAACAAACCAACAAACCAACAAGCCAACAAACCAACAAACCAACAAACCAACAAACCAACAAACAAACAAAGCAACAAACCAACAAACCAACAAACCAACAAGCCAACAAACCAACAAACAAATAAGCCAACAAACCAACAAACAAATAAACCAACAAACCAACAAACCAACAAACCAACAAACCAACAAACCAAATAACCAACAAACCAAAAAACCAACAAGCCAACAAGCCAACAAACCAACAAACCAACAAACCAACAAGCCAACAAACCAACAAACCAACAAACCAACAAACCAACAAGCCAACAAACCAACAAACAAATAAACCAACAAACCAAAAAACCAACAAACCAACAAACCAACAAACCAACAAACCAACAAACCAACAAACCAACAAGCCAACAAACCAACAAACAAATAAACCAACAAACTAACAAACCAACAAACCAACAAACCAACAAACTAAAAAACCAACAAACCAACAAGCCAACAAGCCAACAAACCAACAAACAAATAAACCAACAAACCAAGTAACCATAAAGCCAACAAACTAACAAACCAACAAGCCAACAAGCCAACAAACTAACAAACCAACAAACCAACAAGCCAACAAACCAACAAACAAATAAACCAACAAACCAAAAAACCAACAAACCAACAAGCCAACAAGCCAACAAACCAACATACTAACAAACTAACAAACGAACTAACCAACAAACCAACAAGCCAACAAGCCAACAAACCAACAAACCAACAAACCAACAAACCAACAAACCAACAAGCCAACAAACCAACAAACCAACAAGCCAACAAACCAACAAACCAACAAACCAACAAGCCAACAAACCAACAAAAAAATAAACCAACAAACCAACAAACCAACAAACCAACAAACCAACAAATTAACAAACCAACAAGCCAACAAACCAACAAACCAACAAGCCAACAAGCCAACAAAACAACAAACCAACAAGCCAACAAACCAACAAACCAACAAAACAACAAACCAACAAACCAAGTAACCAAAAAGCCAACAAACCAACAAACAAACAAGCCAACAAGCCAACAAACCAACAAGCCAACAAACCAACAAAGCAACAAGCCAACAAGCCAACAAACCAACAAACCAACAAGCCAACAAACTAACAAACCAACAAGCCAACAAGCCAACAAACCAACAAACCAACAAACCAAGTAACCAAAAAGCCAACAAACTAACAAACCAACAAGCCAACAAACCAACAAGCCAACAAGCCAATAAACCAACAAAACAACAAACCAACAAACCAAGTAACCAAAAAGCCAACAAACTAACAAACAAATAAGCCAACAAGCCAACAAACCAACAAGCCAACAAACCAACAAAGCAACAAGCCAACAAGCCAACAAACCAACAAACCAACAAGCCAACAAACTAACAAACCAACAAGCCAACAAGCCAACAAACCAACAAACCAACAAACCAAGAAACCAAAAAGCCAACAAACTAACAAAGCAACAAACCAACAAGCCAACAAACCAACAAACCAACAAGCCAACAAACCAACAAACAAATAAACCAACAAACCAACAAACAAATAAACCAACAAACCAACAAACCAACAAACTAACAAACCAACAAACCAAAAATCCAACAAACCAACAAGCCAACAAGCCGACAAACCAACAAACTAACAAACCAACAAACGAACTAACAAACAAACCAACAAACTAAGTAACCAACAAGCCAACAAACCAACAACCCAACAAGCCAAAAAGCCAACAAACCAACAAACCAACAAGCCAACAAACCAACAAATCAACAAACTAACAAACCAACAAACCAACAAACCAACAAACCAACAAGCCAACAAACCAACAAACAAATAAACCAACAAACCAAAAAACCAACAAACCAACAAACCAACAACCCAACAAACCAACAAACCAACAAACCAACAAACCAACAAACCAAGTAACCAACAAGCCAACAAAACAACAAACCAACAAGCCAACAAGCCAACAAACCAACAAACCAACAAGCCAACAAACCAACAAACCAACAAACCAACAAACGAACAAGCCAACAAGCCAACAAACCAACAAACCAACAAACCAACAAGCCAACAAACCAACAAGCCAAAAAACCAACAAACCAACAAACCAACAAACCAACAAACCGAGTAACTAAAAAGCCAACAAACTAACAAACCAATAAGCCAACAAGCCAACAAGCCAACAAACCAACAAACCAACCGGCCAACAAACCAACAAACCAACAAACCAACAAACTAACAAGCGAACAAGCCAACAAACCAACAAACCAACAAACCAACAAGCCAACAAACCAACAAACCAACAAGCCAACAAACGAACAAACCAACAAACCAACAAACCAACAAGCCAACAAACCAACAAACCAAAAAACCAACAAACCAACAAGCCAACAAACCAACAAACTAACAAGCCAACAAGCCAACAAACCAACAAACCAACAAACCAACAAGCCAACAAACCAACAAACCAATAAGCCAACAAACCAACGAACCAATAAACCGACAAGCCAACAAACCAACAAACCAACAAACCAAAAACAAACAAACCAACAAACCAAGTAACCAAAAAGCCAACAAACTAACAAACCAACAAGCCAACAAACCAACAAGCCAACAAGCCAACAAACCAATAAACCAACAAAGCAACAAACCAAAAAACCAACAAACCAACAAACTATCAAACGAACAAAGCAGCAATACAACAAGCCAACAAACCAACAAAATAACAAGCCAGCAAACCAACAAACCAACAAGCCAACAAGCCAAGAAACCAACAAACCAACAAACCAACAAGCCAACAAACCAACAAACCAAGTAACCAAAAAGCCAACAAACTAACAAACCAACAAGCCAACAAGCCAACAAACCAACAAGCCAACAAACCAACAAACCAAGAAAGCAACAAACCAACAAACCAACAAACCAACAAGCGAACAAGCCAACAAACCAACAAACCAACAAACCAACAAGCCAACAAACCAACAAACCAACAAGCCAACAAACGAACAAACCAACAAACCAACAAACCAACAAGCCAACAAACCAACAAACCAAAAAACCAACAAACCAACAAGGCAACAAACCAACAAACTAACAAGCCAACAAGCCAACAAACCAACAAACCAACAAACCAACAAGCCAACAAACCAACAAACCAATAAGCCAACAAACCAACAAACCAATAAACCAACAAGCCAACAAACCAACAAACCAACAAACCAAAAACAAACAAACCAACAAACCAAGTAACCAAAAAGCCAACAAACTAACAAACCAACAAGCCAACAAACCAACAAGCCAACAAGCCAACAAACCAATAAACCAACAAAGCAACAAACCAAAAAACCAACAAACCAAAAAACCAACAAACCAACAAACTATCAAACGAACAAAGCAGCAATACAACAAGCCAACAAACCAACAAAATAACAAGCCAGCAAACCAACAAACCAACAAGCCAACAAGCCAAGAAACCAACAAACCAACAAACCAACAAGCCAACAAACCAACAAACCAAGTAACCAAAAAGCCAACAAGCTAACAAACCAACAAGCCAACAAGCCAACAAACCAACAAGCCAACAAACCAACAAACCAAGAAAGCAACAAGCCAACAAGCCAACAAACCAACAAACCAACAAGCCAACAAACCAACAAACCAACAAACCTACAAGCCAACAAATCAACAAACCAACAAACCAAGTAACCACAAAGCCAACAAACTAACAAACCAACAAGCCAACAAGCCAACAAACTAAAAAACCAACAAACCAACAAGCCAACAAACCAACAAACAAATAAACCAACAAACCAAAATACCAACAAACCAACAAGCCAACAAGCCAACAAACCAACAAACTAACAAACCAACAAACGAACTAACCAACAAACCAACAAGCCAACAAACCAACAAACCAACAAACCACCAAACCAACAAACTAAGTAACCAACAAGCCAACAAACCAACAAACCAACAAGCCAACAAGCCAACAAACCAACAAACCAACAAGCCAACAAACCAACAAACCAACAAACCAACAACCCAAAAAACCAACAAACCAACAAACCAACAAACCAACAAACCAACAAGCCAATAAGCCAACAAACCAACAAACCAACAAATCAACAAGCCAACAAACCAACAAACCAACAAACCAAGAAAGCAACAAGCCAACAAGCCAACAAACCAACAAACCAACAAGCCAACAAACCAACAAACCAACAAGCCTACACGCCAACAAATCAACAAACCAACAAACCAAGTAACCATAAAGCCAACAAACTAACAAACCAACAAGCTAACAAGCCAACAAACTAAAAAACCAACAAACCAACAAGCCAACAAACCAACAAACAAATAAACCAACAAACCAAAATACCAACAAACCAACAAGCCAACAAGCCAACAAACCAACAAACTAACAAACCAACAAACGAACTATCCAACAAACCAACAAGCCAACAAACCAACAAACCAACAAGCCAACAAGCCAACAAACCAACAAACCAACAAGCCAACAAACCAACAAACCAACAAACCAAAAAACCAACAAACCAACAAACCAACAAACCAACTAACCAACAAGCCAATAAGCCAACAAACCAACAAACCAACAAACCAACAAGCCAACAAACCAACAAGCCAACAAACCAACAAACCAACAAATCAACAAGCCAACAAACCAACAAACCAACAAACCAACAACCCAAAAAACCAACAAACCAACAAACCAACAAACCAACAAACCAACAAGTCAATAAGCCAACAAACCAACAAACCAACAAATCAACAAGCCAACAAACCAACAAGCCAACAAACCAACAAACCAACAAACCAAGTAACCAAAAAGCCAACAAACTAACAAACTAACAAGCCAACAAGCCAACAAACCAACAAACCAAGAAAGCAACAAGACAAGAAGCCAACAAACCAACAAACTAACAAGCCAACAAACCAACAAACCAACAAACCAACAAGCCAACAAGCCAACATACCAACAAACCAACAAACCAACAAGCCAACAAACCAACAAACCAACAAGCCAACAACCCAACAAACCAACAAACCAACAAGCCAACAAACCAACAAACCAACAAACCAAAAAACCAACAAACCAACAAACCAACAAACCAACAAACCAACAAACCAACAAGCCAACAAGCCAACAAGCCAACAAACCAACAAACCAACAAACCAACAAGCCAACAAACCAACAAGCCAACAAACCAACAAACCAAGTAACCAAAAAGCCAACAAACTAACAAACCAACAAGCCAACAAACCAACAAGCCAACAAGCCAACAAACCAACAAACCAAGAAAGCAACAAGCCAACAAGCCAACAAACCAACAAACCAACAAGCCAACAAACCAACAAACCAACAAGCCTACACGCCAACAAATCAACAAACCAACAAACCAAGTAACCATAAAGCCAACAAACTAACAAACCAACAAGCCAACAAGCCAACAAACTAAAAAACCAACAAACCAACAAGCCAACAAACCAACAAACAAATAAACCAACAAACCAAAATACCAACAAACCAACAAGCCAACAAGCCAACAAACCAACAAACTAACAAACCAACAAACGAACTAACCAACAAACCAACAAGCCAACAAACCAACAAACCAACAAGCCAACAAGCCAACAAACCAACAAACCAACAAGCCAACAAACCAACAAACCAACAAACCAAAAAACCAACAAACCAACAAACCAACAAACCAACTAACCAACAAGCCAATAAGCCAACAAACCAACAAACCAACAAACCAACAAGCCAACAAACCAACAAGCCAACAAACCAACAAACCAACAAACCAAGTAACCAAAAAGCCAACAAACTAACAAACCAACAAGCCAACAAGCCAACAAACCAACAAAGCAACAAGCCAAGAAGCCAACAAACTAACAAACCAACAAGCCAACAAACCAACAAACCAACAAGCCAACAAACCAACAAACCAACAAGCCAACAAACCAACAAACCAACAAAACAACAAACCAACAAACCAACAAACCAACAAACCAGCAAGCCAACAAACCAACAAACCAACAAGCAAACAAACCAACAAACCAACAAACCAACAAACCAACAAACCAACAAACCAACAAGCCAACAAGCCAACAAACCAACAAACGAACAAGCCAACAAACCAACAAACCAACAAACCAACAAACCAACAAACAAACAAAGCAACAAACCAACAAACCAACAAACCAACAAGCCAACAAACCAACAAACAAATAAGCCAACAAACCAACAAACAAATAAACCAACAAACCAACAAACCAACAAACCAAAAAACCAACAAACCAACAAACCAACAAGCCAACAAGCCAACAAACCAACAAATTAACAAACCAACAAGCCAACAAACCAACAAACAAATAAACCAACAAACCAAAAAACCAACAAACCAACAAACCAACAAACCAACAAACCAACAAACCAACAAACCAACAAGCCAACAAACCAACAAACAAATAAACCAACAAACCAACAAACCAACAAACCAACAAACCAACAAACTAAAAAACCAACCAACCAACAAGCCAACAAGCCAACAAACCAACAAACAAATAAACCACCAAACCAAGTAACCATAAAGCCAACAAACTAACAAACCAACAAGCCAAAAAGCCAACAAACTAACAAACCAACAAACCAACAAGCCAACAAACCAACAAACAAATAAACCAACAAACCAAAAAACCAACAAACCAACAAGCCAACAAACCAACATACTAACAAACCAACAAACGAACTAACCAACAAACCAATAAGCCAACAAGCCAACAAACCAACAAACCAACAAACCAACAAACTAAGTAACCAACTAGCCAACAAACCAACAAACCAACAAGCCAACAAGCCAACAAAACAACAAACCAACAAGCCAACAAACCAACAAACCAACAAACCAAAAACCAACAAATAAACAAACCAACAAACCAACAAACCAACAAGCCAATAAGCTAACAAACCAACAAACCAACAAACCAACAAGCCAACAAACCAACAAGCCAACAAACCAACAAACCAACAAACCAAGTAACCTTAAAGCCAACAAACTAACAAACCAACAAGCCAACAAGCCAACAAACTAAAAAACCAATAAACCAACAAGCCAACAAACCAACAAACAAATAAACCAACAAACCAAAATACCAACAAACCAACAAGCCAACAAGCCAACAAACCAACAAACTAACAAACCAACAAACGAACAAACCAACAAACCAACAAGCCAACAAGCCAACAAACCAACAAACCAACAAACCAACAAACTAAGTAACCAACAAGCTAACAAACCAACAAACCAACAAGCCACCAAGCCAACAAACCAACAAACCAACAAGCCAACAAACCAACAAACCAACAAACCAAAAAACCAACAAACCAACAAACCAACAAACCAACAAACCAACAAGCCAATAAGCCAACAAACCAACAAACCAACAAACCAAAAAGCCAACAAACCAACAAGCCAACAAACCAACAAACCAACAAACCAAGTAACCAAAAAGCCCACAAACTAACAAACCAACAAGCCAACAAGCCAACAAACCAACAAACCAACAAAGCAACAAGCCAAGAAGCCAACAAACCAACAAACCAACAAGCCAACAAACCAACAAACCAACAAACCAACAAGCCAACAAGCCAACATACCAACAAACCAACAAACCAACAAACCAACAAGCCAACAAACCTACAAACCAACAAGCCAACAACCCAACAAACCAACAAACCAACAAGCCAACAAACCAACAAACCAACAAACCAAAAAACCAACAAACCAACAAACCAACAAACCAACAAACCAACAAACCAACAAACCAACAAACGAACAAGCCAACAAGCCAACAAGCCAACAAACAAACAAACCAACAAACCAACAAGCCAACAAACCAACAAGCCAACAAACCAACAAACCAAGTAACCAAAAAGCTAACAAACTAACAAACCAACAAGCCAACAAACCAACAAGCCAACAAGCCAACAAACCAACAAACCAACAAACCAACAAAGCAACAAACCAAAAAACCATCAAACAAACAAAGCAACAAGCCAACAAGCCAACAAACCAACAAACCAACAAGCCAACAAACCAACAAACCAACAAGCCAACAAACCAACAAACCAACAAACCAACAAACCAGCAGGCCAACAAACCAATAAACCAACAAGCAAACAAACCAACAAACCAACAAACCAACAAACCAACAAACCAACAAACCAACAAGCCAACAAGCCAACAAACCAACAAACCAACAAGCCAACAAACCAACAAACCAACAAGCCAACAAACCAACAAACCAACAAACCAACATGCCAACAAACCAAGAAACTAAGTAACCAACAAGCCAACAAACCAACAAACCAACAAGCCAACAAGCCAACAAACCAACAAACCAACAAACCAACAAACCATCAAACAAACAAAGCAACAAACCAACAAACCAACAAACCAACAAGCCAACAAACCAACAAACAAATAAACCAACAAACCAACAAACCAACAAACCAACAAACCAAAAAAACAACAAACCAACAAACCAACAAGCCAACAAGCCAACAAACCAACAAACCAAGTAACCTTAAAGCCAACAAACTAACAAACCAACAAGCCAACAAGCCAACAAACTAAAAAACCAATAAACCAACAAGCCAACAAACCAACAAACAAATAAACCAACAAACCAAAATACCAACAAACCAACAAGCCAACAAGCCAACAAGCCAACAAACCAACAAACTAACAAACCAACAAACGAACAAACCAACAAACCAACAAGCCAACAAGCCAACAAACCAACAAACCAACAAACCAACAAACCAACAAACTAAGTAACCAACAAGCCAACAAACCAACAAACCAACAAGCCACCAAGCCAACAAACCAACAAACCAACAAGCCAACAAACCAACAAACCAACAAACCAAAAAACCAACAAACCAACAAACCAACAAACCAACAAACCAACAAGCCAATAAGCCAACAAACCAACAAACCAACAAACCAAAAAGCCAACAAACCAACAAGCCAACAAACCAACAAACCAACAAACCAAGTAACCAAAAAGCCCACAAACTAACAAACCAACAAGCCAACAAGCCAACAAACCAACAAACCAACAAAGCAACAAGCCAAGAAGCCAACAAACCAACAAACCAACAAGCCAACAAACCAACAAACCAACAAACCAACAAGCCAACAAGCCAACATACCAACAAACCAACAAACCAACAAGCCAACAAACCAACAAACCAACAAGCCAACAACCCAACAAACCAACAAACCAACAAGCCAACAAACCAACAAACCAACAAACCAACAAACCAACAAACGAACAAGCCAACAAGCCAACAAACAAACAAACCAACAAACCAACAAGCCAACAAACCAACAAGCCAACAAACCAACAAACCAAGTAACCAAAAAGCTAACAAACTAACAAACCAACAAGCCAACAAACCAACAAGCCAACAAGCCAACAAACCAACAAACCAACAAACCAACAAAGCAACAAACCAAAAAACCATCAAACAAACAAAGCAACAAGCCAACCAAGTAACCATAAAGCCAACAAACTAACAAACCAACAAGCCAACAAACTAACAAACCAACAAACCAACAAGCCAACAAGCCAACAAACCAACAAACTAACAAACCAACAAACCAACAAGCCAACAAGCCAACAAACCAACAAACCAACAAACCAACAAACCAACAAACTAAGTAACCAACAAGACAACAAACCAACAAGCCAACAAGCCAACAAACCAACAAACCAACAAGCCAACAAACTAACAAACCAACAAACCAAAAAACCAACAAATAAACAAACCAACAAACCAACAAACCAACAAACCATCAAGCCAATAAGCCAACAAACCAACAAACCATCAAACCAACAAGCCAACAAACCAACAAGCCAACAAACCAACAAACCAACAAACCAAGTAACCAAAAAGCCAACAAACTACCAAACCAACAAGCCAACAAGCCAACAAACCAACAAACCAACAAAGCAACAAGCCAAGAAGCCAACAAACCAACAAACCAACAAGCCAACAAACCAACAAACCAACAAACCAACAAGCCAACAAGCCAACATACCAACTAACCAACAAACCAACAAGCCAACAAACCAACAAACCAACAAGCCAACAAGCCAACAAACCAACAAACCAACAAACCAACAAACCATCAAACAAACAAAGCAACAAACCAACAAACCAACAAACCAACAAACCAACAAGCCAACAAACCAACAAACAAATAAGCCAACAAACCAACAAACAAATAAACCAACAAACCAACAAACCAACAAACCAACAAACCAAAAAACCAACAAACCAACAAACCAACAAGCCAACAAGTCAACAAACCAACAAACCAACAAACCAACAAGCCAACAAACCAACAAACCAACAAACCAACAAACCAACAAACCAACAAACCAACAAGCCAACAAACCAACAAACAAATAAACCAACAAACCAAAAAACCAACAAACCAACAAACCAACAAACCAACAAACCAACAAACCAACAAACCAACAAACCAACAAACCAACAAACCAACAAGCCAACAAACCAACAAACCAACAAACCAACAAGCCAACAAACCAACAAACAAATAAACCAACAAACCAACAAACCAACAAACCAACAAACCAACAAACCAACAAACTAAAAAACCAACAAACCAACAAGCCAACAAGCCAACAAACCAACAACCTAACAAACCAACAAACGAACTAACCAACAAACCAACAAACTAAGTAACCAACAAGCTAACAAACCAACAAACCAACAAGCCAACAAGCCAACAAACCAACAAACCAACAAACCAACAAACCAACAAACCAACAAGCCAACAAACCAACAAACAAATAAACCAACAATCCAAGTAACCATAAAGACAACAAACTAACAAACCAACAAGCCAACAAGCCAACAAACTAACAAACCAACAAACCAACAAGAAAACAAACCAACAAACCAACAAACAAATAAACCAACAAACCAAAAAACCAACAAACCAACAAGCCAACAAGCCAACAAACCAACAAACTAACAAACCAACAAACGAACTAACCAACAAACCAACAAGCCAACAAGCCAACAAACCAACAAACCAATAAACCAACAAACCAACAAACTAAGTAACCAACAAGCCAACAAACCAACAAACCAACAAGCCAACAAGCCAACAAACCAACAAACCAACAAGCACACAATTTAACAAACCAACAAACCAAAAAACCAACAAATAAACAAACCAACAAACCAACAAGCCAATAAGCCAATAAGCCAACAAACCAACAAACCAACAAACCAACAAGCCAACAAACCAACAAGCCAACAAACCAACAAACCAACAAACCAAGTAACCAAAAAGCCAACAAGCTAACAAACCAACAAGCCAACAAGCCAACAAACCAACAAACCAACAAAGCAACAAGCCAAGAAGCCAACAAACCAACAAACCAACAAGCCAACAAACCAACAAACCAACAAACCAACAAGCCAACAAGCCAACAAACCAACTAACCAACAAACCAACAAGCCAACAAACCAACAAACCAACAAGCCAACAACCCAACAAACCAACAAACCAACAAGCCAACAAACCAACAAACCAACAAACCAAAAAACCAACAAACCAACAAACTCACAAACCAACAAACCAACAAACCAACAAGCCAACAAGCCAACAAACAAACAAACCAACAAACCAACAAGCCAACAAACCAACAAGCCAACAAACCAACAAACCAAGTAACCAAAAAGCCAACAAACTAACAAACCAACAAGCCAACAAACCAACAAGCCAACAAGCCAACAAACCAACAAACCAACAAGCCAACAAGCCAACAAACCAACAAACCAACAAGCCAACAAACCAACAAACCAACAAGCCAACAAGCCAACAAACCAACAAACCATCAAACCAGCAAACCAGCAAGCCAACAAACCAACAAACCAACAAGCAAACAAACCAACAAACCAACAAACCAACAAACCAACAAGCCAACAAGCCAACAAGCCAACAAACCAACAAGCCAACAAACCAACAAACCAACAAGCCAACAAACCAACAAACCAACAAACCAACATGCCAACAAACCAACAAACTAAATAACCAACAAGCCAACAAACCAACAAACCAACAAACCAACAAGCCAACAAGCCAACAAACCAACAAACCAACAAACCAACAAACCATCAAACAAACAAAGCAACAAACCAACAAACCAACAAGCCAACAAACCAACAAACAAATAAGCCAACAAACCAACAAACAAATAAACCAACAAACCAACAAACCAACAAAACAACAAACCAACAAACCAAAAAACTAACAAACCAACAAACCAACAAGCCAACAAACCAACAAACCAACAAACCAACAAGCCAACAAACCAACAAACTAACAAACCAACAAACCAACAACCCAACAAACCAACAAACAAATAAACCAACAAACCAAAAAACCAACAAACCAACAAATCAACAAACCAACAAACCAAGAAACCAACACGCCAACAAACCAACAAACCAACAAGCCAACAAACCAACAAACAAATAAACCAACAAACCAACAAACCAACAAACCAACAAACCAACAAACTAAAAAACCAACAAACCAAAAAGCCAACAAGCCAACAAACCAACAAACTAACAAACCAACAAATGAACTAACCAACAAACCAACAAACTAAGTAACCAACAAGCTAACAAACCAACAAAGCAACAAGCCAACAAGCCAACAAACCAACAAACCAACAAGCCAACAAACCAACAAACTAACAAACCAACAAACCAACAAACCAACAAACCAACAAGCCAACAAACCAACAAACAAATAAACCAACAAACCAAAAAAACAACAAATCAACAAAACAACAAGCCAACAAACCAACAAACCAACAAACCAACAAACCAAGTAACCAACAAGCACACAAACCAACAAACCGACAAGCCAACAAGCGAACAAACCAACAAACCAACAAGCCAACAAACCAACAAACCAACAAACCAACAAGCCAACAAACCAACAAGCCAACAAACCAACAAGCCAACAAACCAACAAACCAACAAACCAACAAACCAACAAACCAACAAACCAAAAAGCCACAAACCAACAAACCAAGTAACCGAAAAGCCAACAAACTAACAAACGAACAAGCCAACAAGCCAAAAAGCCAACAAACCAACAAGCCAACAAACCAACAAACCAACAAGCCAACAAGTCAACAAACCAACAAACCAACAAACCAACAAGCCAACAAACGAACAAACCAACAAGCCAACAAACCAACAAACCAACAAACCAACAAGCCAAAAAAACAAACAAACCAATAAACCAAAAAACCAACAAACCAACAAACTAATAAGCCAACAAGCCAACAAGCCAACAAGCCAACAAGCCAACAAACCAACAAACCAACAAACCAACAAGCCAACAAACCGACAAGCCAACTACCCAACAAGCCAAAAAACCAACAAACCAACAAACCAACAAACCAACAAACCAACAAACCAACAAACCAAGTAACTAAAAAGCCAACAAACTAACAAAGCAACAAGCCAACAAGCCAACAAGCCAACAAGCCAACAAACAAACAAACCAACAAGCCAACAAACCAACAAGCCAACAAACCAACAAACCAACAAGCCAACAAGCCAACAAACCAACAAACCAACAAACCAACAAGCCAACAAGCCAACAAGCCAACAAGCCAACAAACCAACAAACCAACAAACCAACAAGCCAACAAACCGACAAGCCAACTAACCAACAAGCCAAAAAACCAACAAACCAACAAACCAACAAACCAACAAACCAACAAACCAACAAACCAAGTAACTAAAAAGCCAACAAACTAACAAACCAACAAGCCAACAAGCCAACAAGCCAACAAGCCAACAAACAAACAAACCAACAAGCCAACAAACCAACAAGCCAACAAACCAACAAACCAACAAACCAACAAGCCAACAAACCAACAAACCGACAAACCAACATGCCAACAAACCAACAAACTAAGTAACCAACAAGCCAACAAACCAACAAACCAACAAGCCAACAAGCCAACAAACCAACAAACCAACAAACCAACAAACCATCAACCAAACAAAGCAACAAACCAAAAAACCATCAAACGAACAAAGCAACAAGCCAACAAGCCAACAAACCAACAAACCAACAAGCCAACAAACCAACAAGCAAACAAACTAACAAACCAACAAACCAACAAACCAACAAGCCAACAAGCCAAAAAGCCAACAAACCAACAAGCCAACAAACCAACAAACCAACAAGCCAACAAACCAACAAACCAACAAACCAACATGCCAACAAACCAACAAACTAAGTAACCAACAAGCCAACAAACCAACAAACCAACAAGCCAACAAGCCAACAAACCAACAAACCAACAAACCAACAAACCATCAAACAAACAAAGCAACAAACCAACAAACCAACAAACCAACAAGCCAACAAACCAACAAACAAATAAGCCAACAAACCAACAAACAAATAAACCAAAAAACCAACAAACCAACAAACCAACAAACCAACAAACCAACAAGCCAACAAACCAAAAAACCAACAAACCAACAAACCAACAAGCCAACAAGCCAACAAACCAACAAACCAACAAACCAACAAACCAACAAGCCAACAAACCAACAAACCAACAAACCAACAAACCAACAAGCCAACAAACCAACAAACAAATAAACCAACAAACCAAAAAACCAACAAACCAACAAACCAACAAACCAACAAACCAACAAACCAACAAGCCAACAAACCAACAAACCAATAAACCAACAAGCCAACAAACCAACAAACAAATAAACAAACAAACAAACAAACCAACAAACCAACAAACCAACAAACTAAAAAACCAACAAACCAACAAGCCAACAAGCCAACAAACCAACAAACTAACAAACCAACAAACGAACTAACCAACAAACCAACAAACTAAGTAACCAACAAGCTAACAAACCAACAAAGCAACAAGCCAACAAACCAACAAACCAACAAACCAACCAGCTAACAAACCAACAAACAAATAAACCAACAAACCAACAAACCAACAAACCAACAAGCCAACAAACCAACAAACCAACAAGCCAACAAGCCAACAAACCAACAAACCAACAAACCAACAAGCCAACAAACCAACAAACAAATAAACCAACAAACCAAGTAACCATAAAGCCAACAAACTAACAAACCAACAAGCCAACAAACCAACAAACCAACAAACCAACAAACCAACAAACCAACATGCCAACAAACCAACAAACTAAGTAACCAACAAGCCAACAAACCAACAAACCAACAAGCCAACAAGCCAACAAACCAACAAACCAACAAACCAACAAACCATCAAACAAACAAAGCAACAAACCAAAAAACCATCAAACGAACAAAGCAACAAGCCAACAAGCCAACAAACCAACAAACCAACAAGCCAACAAGCCAACAAACCAACAAGCCAACAAGCCAACAAACCAACAAACCAACAAACCAGCAAACCAGCAAGCCAACAAACCAACAAACCAACAAGCAAACAAACCAACAAATCAACAAACCAACAAACCAACAAGCCAACAAGCCAACAAGCCAACAAACCAACAAGCCAACAAACCAACAAACCAACAAGCCAACAAACCAACAAACCAACAAACCAACAAACCAACATGCCAACAAACCAACAAACTAAGTAACCAACAAGCCAACAAACCAACAAACCAACAAGCCAACAAACCAACAAACCAACAAGCCAACAAGCCAACAAACCAACAAACCATCAAACCAGCAAACCAGCAAGCCAACAAACCAACAAACCAACAAGCAAACAAACCAACAAAACAACAAACCAACAAACCAACAAGCCAACAAGCCAACAAGCCAACAAACCAACAAGCCAACAAACCAACAAACCAACAAGCCAACAAACCAACAAACCAACAAACCAACATGCCAACAAACCAACAAACTAAGTAACCAACAAGCCAACAAACCAACAAACCAACAAGCCAACAAGCCAACAAACCAACAAACCAACAAACCATCAAACAAACAAAGCAACAAACCAACAAACCAACAAGCCAACAAACCAACAAACAAATAAGCCAACAAACCAACAAACAAATAAACCAACAAACCAACAAACCAACAAACCAACTAACCAAAAAACCAACAAACCAACAAACCAACAAGCCAACAAGCCAACAAACCAACAAACCAACAAACCAACTAGCCAACAAACCAACAAACTAACAAACCAACAAACCAACAACCCAACAAACCAACAAACAAATAAACCAACAAACCAAAAAACCAACAAACCAACAAACCAACAAACCAACAAACTAACAAACCGACACGCCAACAAACCAACAAACCAACAAGCCAACAAACCAACAAAACAACAAACCAACAAACTAAAAAACCAACAAACCAAAAAGCCAACAAGCCAACAAACCAACAAACTAACAAACCAACAAATGAACTAACCAACAAACCAACAAACTAAGTAACCAACAAGCTAACAAACCAACAAAGCAACAAGCCAACAAGCCAACAAACCAACAAACCAACAAGCCAACAAACCAACAAACTAACAAACCAACAAACCAACAAACCAACAAACCAACAAGCCAACAAACCAACAAACAAATAAACCAACAAACCAAAAAAACAACAAATCAACAAAACAACAAGCCAACAAACCAACAAACCAACAAACCAACAAACCAAGTAGCCAACAAGCACACAAACCAACAAACCGACAAGCCAACAAGCGAACAAACCAACAAACCAACAAGCCAACAAACCAACAAACCAACAAACCAACAAGCCAACAAACCAACAAGCCAACAAACCAACAAGCCAACAAACCAACAAACCAACAAACCAACAAACCAACAAACCAAAAAGCCAACAAACCAACAAACCAAGTAACCGAAAAGCCAACAAACTAACAAGCCAACAAGCCAAAAAGCCAACAAACCAACAAGCCAACAAACCAACAAACCAACAAGCCAACAAGTCAACAAACCAACAAACCAACAAACCAACAAGCCAACAAACCAACAAACCAACAAGCCAACAAACCAACAAACCAACAAACCAACAAGCCAAAAAAACAAACAAACCAATAAACCAAAAAACCAACAAACCAACCAACTAATAAGCCAACAAGCCAACAAGCCAACAAGCCAATAAGCCAACAAACCAACAAACCAATAAACCAACAAGCCAACAAACCAACAAGCCAACTAACCAACAAGCCAAAAAACCAACAAACCAACAAACCAACAAACCAACAAACCAACAAACCAACAAACCAAGTAACTAAAAAGCCAACAAACTAACAAACCAACAAGCCAACAAGCCAACAAGCCAACAAGCCAACAAACAAACAAACCAATAAGCCAACAAACCAACAAGCCAACAAACCAACAAACCAACAAGCCAACAAGCCAACAAACCAACAAACCAACAAACCAACAAGCCAACAAACCAACAAACAAATAAACCAACAAACCAAGTAACCATAAATCCAACAAACTAACAAACCAACAAGCCAACAAACCAACAAACCAACAAACCAACAAGCCAACAAACCAACAAACCGACAAACCAACATGCCAACAAACCAACAAACTAAGTAACCAACAAGCCAACAAACCAACAAACCAACAAGCCAACAAGCCAACAAACCAACAAACCAACAAACCAACAAACCATCAAACAAACAAAGCAACAAACCAAAAAACCATCAAACGAACAAAGCAACAAGCCAAAAAGCCAACAAACCAACAAACCAACAAGCCAACAAACCAACAAGCAAACAAACTAACAAACCAACAAACCAACAAACCAACAAGCCAACAAGCCAACAAGCCAACAAACCAACAAGCCAACAAACCAACAAACCAACAAGCCAACAAACCAACAAACCAACAAACCAACATGCCAACAAACCAACAAACTAAGTAACCAACAAGCCAACAAACCAACAAACCAACAAGCCAACAAGCCAACAAACCAACAAACCAACAAACCAACAAACCATCAAACAAACAAAGCAACAAACCAACAAACCAACAAACCAACAAGCCAACAAACCAACAAACAAATAAGCCAACAAACCAACAAACAAATAAACCAAAAAACCAACAAACCAACAAACCAACAAACCAACAAACCAACAAGCCAACAAACCAAAAAACCAACAAACCAACAAACCAACAAGCCAACAAGCCAACAAACCAACAAACCAACAAACCAACAAGCCAACAAACCAACAAACCAACAAACCAACAAACCAACAAGCCAACAAACCAACAAACAAATAAACCAACAAACCAAAAAACCAACAAACCAACAAACCAACAAACCAACAAACCAACAAACCAACAAGCCAACAAACCAACAAACCAATAAACCAACAAGCCAACAAACCAACAAACAAATAAACCAACAAACAAACAAACCAACAAACCAACAAACCAACAAACTAAAAAACCAACAAACCAACAAGCCAACAAGCCAACAAACCAACAAACTAACAAACCAACAAACGAACTAACCAACAAACCAACAAACTAAGTAACCAACAAGCTAACAAACCAACAAAGCAACAAGCCAACAAACCAACAAACCAACAAACCAACCAGCCAACAAACCAACAAACAAATAAACCAACAAACCAACAAACCAACAAACCAACAAGCCAACAAACCAACAAACCAACAAGCCAACAAGCCAACAAACCAACAAACCAACAAACCAACAAGCCAACAAACCAACAAACAAATAAACCAACAAACCAAGTAACCATAAAGCCAACAAACTAACAAACCAACAAGCCAACAAACCAACAAACCAACAAACCAACAAGCCAACAAACCAACAAACCAACAAACCAACATGCCAACAAACCAACAAACTAAGTAACCAACAAGCCAACAAACCAACAAACCAACAAGCCAACAAGCCAACAAACCAACAAACCAACAAACCAACAAACCATCAAACAAACAAAGCAACAAACCAAAAAACCATCAAACGAACAAAGCAACAAGCCAACAAGCCAACAAACCAACAAACCAACAAGCCAACAAACCAACAAACCAACAAGCCAACAAGCCAACAAACCAACAAACCAACAAACCAGCAAACCAGCAAGCCAACAAACCAACAAACCAACATGCCAACAAACAAACAAACTAAGTAACCAACAAGCCAACAAACCAACAAACCAACAAGCCAATAAGCCAACAAGCCAACAAACCAACAAACCAACAAACCATCAAACAAACAAAGCAACAAACCAACAAACCAACAAACCAACAAGCCAACAAACCAACAAACAAATAAGCCAACAAACCAACAAACAAATAAACCAACAAACCAACAAACCAACAAACCAACAAACCAACAAACCAACAAACCAACAAACCAAAAAACCAACAAACCAATAAACCAACAAACCAACAAGCCAACAAGCCAACAAGCCAACAAACCAACAAACCAACAAACCAACAAGCCAACAAACCAACAAACCAACAAACCAACAAACCAACAAGCCAACAATCCCACAAACCAACAAACCAACAAACTAAAAAACCAACAAACCAACAAGCCAACAAGCCAACAAACCAACAAACTAACAAACCAACAAACGAACTAACCAACAAACCAACAAACTAAGTAACCAACAAGCTAACAAACCAATAAAGCAACAAGTCAACAAACCAACAAACCAACAAACCAACAAGCCAACAAACCAACAAACAAATAAACCAACAAACCAACAAACCAACAAACCAACAAACCAACAAACTAAAAAACCAACAAACCAACAAGCCAACAAGCCAACAAACCAACAAACTAACAAACCAACAAATGAACTAACCAACAAACCAACAAACTAAGTAACCAACAAGCTAACAAACCAACAAAGCAACAAGCCAACAAGCCAACAAACCAACAAACCAACAAGCCAACAAACCAACAAACTAACAAACCAACAAACCAACAAACCAACAAACCAACAAGCCAACAAACCAACAAGCCAACAAACCAACAAGCCAAAAAACCAACAAACCAACAAACCAACAAACCAACAAACCAAGTAACTAAAAAGCCAACAAACCAACAAACCAACAAACCAACAAGCCAACAAACCAACAAACCAACAAGCCAACAAGCCAACAAACCAACAAACCAACAAACCAACAAGCCAACAAACCAACAAACAAATAAACCAACAAACCAAGTAACCATAAAGCCAACAAACTAACAAACCAACAAGCCAACAAACCAGCAAACCAACAAACCAACAAGCCAACAAACCAACAAACCAACAAACCAACATGCCAACAAACCAACAAACTAAGTAACCAACAAGCCAACAAACCAACAAACCAACAAGCCAACAAGCCAACAAACCAACAAACCAACAAACCAACAAACCATCAAACAAACAAAGCAACAAACCAAAAAACCATCAAACGAACAAAGCAACAAGCCAACAAGCCAACAAACCAACAAACCAACAAACCAACAAGCCAACAAGCCAACAAACCAACAAACCAACAAACCAGCAAACCAGCAAGCCAACAAACCAACAAACCAACAAGCAAACAAACCAACAAACCAACAAACCAACAAACCAACAAGCCAACAAGCCAACAAGCCAACAAACCAACAAGCCAACAAACCAACAAACCAACAAGCCAACAAACCAACAAACCAACAAACCAACAAACCAACATGCCAACAAACAAACAAACTAAGTAACCAACAAGCCAACAAACCAACAAACCAACAAGCCAATAAGCCAACAAGCCAACAAACCAACAAACCAAGAAACCATCAAACAAACAAAGCAACAAACCAACAAACCAACAAACCAACAAGCCAACAAACCAACAAACAAATAAGCCAACAAACCAACAAACAAATAAACCAACAAACCAACAAACCAACAAACCAACAAACCAACAAACCAACAAACCAACAAACCAACAAACCAAAAAACCAACAAACCAATAAACCAACAAACCAACAAGCCAACAAGCCAACAAACTAACAAACCAACAAACCAACAAGCCAACAAACCAACAAACCAACAAACCAACAAACCAACAAGCCAACAAACCCACAAACAAATAAACCAACAAACCAAAAAACCAACAAACCAACAAACCAACAAACCAACAAACTAACAAACCAACAAGCCAACAAACCAACAAACCAACAAGCCAACAAACCAACAAACAAATAAACCAACAAACCAACAAACTAAAAAACCAACAAACCAACAAGCCAACAAGCCAACAAACCAACAAACTAACAAACCAACAAACGAACTAACCAACAAACCAACAAACTAAGTAACCAACAAGCTAACAAACCAATAAAGCAACAAGTCAACAAACCAACAAACCAACAAACCAACAAGCCAACAAACCAACAAACAAATAAACCAACAAACCAACAAACCAACAAACCAACAAACCAACAAACTAAAAAACCAACAAACCAACAAGCCAACAAGCCAACAAACCAACAAACTAACAAACCAACAAATGAACTAACCAACAAACCAACAAACTAAGTAACCAACAAGCTAACAAACCAACAAAGCAACAAGCCAACAAGCCAACAAACCAACAAAACAACAAGCCAACAAACCAACAAACTAACAAACCAACAAACCAACAAACCAACAAACCAACAAGCCAACAAACCAACAAGCCGACAAACCAACAAGCCAAAAAACCAACAAACCAACAAACCAACAAACCAACAAACCAAGTAACTAAAAAGCCAACAAACTAACAAACCAACAAGCCAGCAAGCCAACAAGCCAACAAACCAACAAACCAACAAGCCAACAAAACAACAAGCCAACAAACCAACAAACCAACAAGCCAACAAGCCAACAAACCAACAAACCAACAAACCAACAAGCCAATAAACCAACAAACAAATAAACCAACAAACCAAGTAACCATAAAGCCAACAAACTAACAAACCAACAAGCCAACAAACCAACAAACCAACAAACCAACAAGCCAACAAACCAACAAACCAACAAACCAACATGCCAACAAACCAACAAACTAAGTAACCAACAAGCCAACAAACCAACAAACCAACAAGCCAACAAGCCAACAAACCAACAAACCAACAAACCAACAAACCATCAAAAAAACAAAGCAACAAACCAAAAAACCATCAAACGAACAAAGCAACAAGCCAACAAGCCAACAAACCAACAAACCAACAAGCCAACAAACCAACAAACCAACAAGCCAACAAGCCAACAAACCAACAATCCAACAAACCAGCAAACCAGCAAGCCAACAAACCAACAAACCAACAAGCAAACAAACCAACAAACCAACAAACCAACAAACCAACAAGCCAACAAACCAACAAGCCAACAAACCAACAAGCCAAAAAACCAACAAACCAACAAACCAACAAACCAACAAACCAACAAACCAACAAACCAACAAGCCAACAAACCAACAAGCCAACAAACCAACAAGCCAAAAAACCAACAAACCAACAAACCAACAAACCAAGTAACTAAAAAGCCAACAAACCAACAAACCAACAAACCAACAAGCCAACAAACCAACAAACCAACAAACCAACAAGCCAACAAGCCAACAAACCAACAAACCAACAAACCAACAAGCCAACAAACCAACAAACAAATAAACCAACAAACCAAGTAACCATAAAGCCAACAAACTAACAAACCAACAAGCCAACAAACCAGCAAACCAACAAACCAACAAGCCAACAAACCAACAAACCAACAAACCAACATGCCAACAAACCAACAAACTAAGTAACCAACAAGCCAACAAACCAACAAACCAACAAGCCAACAAGCCAACAAACCAACAAACCAACAAACCAACAAACCATCAAACAAACAAAGCAACAAACCAAAAAACCATCAAACGAACAAAGCAACAAGCCAACAAGCCAACAAACCAACAAACCAACAAGCCAACAAACCAACAAACCAACAAGCCAACAAGCCAACAAACCAACAAACCAACAAACCAGCAAACCAGCAAGCCAACAAACCAACAAACCAACAAGCAAACAAACCAACAAACCAACAAACCAACAAACCAACAAGCCAACAAGCCAACAAGCCAACAAACCAACAAGCCAACAAACCAACAAACCAACAAGCCAACAAACCAACAAACCAACAAACCAACAAACCAACATGCCAACAAACAAACAAACTAAGTAACCAACAAGCCAACAAACCAACAAACCAACAAGCCAATAAGCCAACAAGCCAACAAACCAACAACCCAACAAACCATCAAACAAACAAAGCAACAAACCAACAAACCAACAAACCAACAAGCCAACAAACCAACAAACAAATAAGCCAACAAACCAACAAACAAATAAACCAACAAACCAACAAACCAACAAACCAACAAACCAACAAACCAACAAACCAACAAACCAACAAACCAAAAAACCAACAAACCAATAAACCAACAAACCAACAAGCCAACAAGCCAACAAACTAACAAACCAACAAACCAACAAGCCAACAAACCAACAAACCAACAAACCAACAA
Source organism: Atherix ibis (assembly GCA_958298945.1). Taxonomy (NCBI): domain Eukaryota; kingdom Metazoa; phylum Arthropoda; class Insecta; order Diptera; family Athericidae; genus Atherix; species Atherix ibis. Next base: position 23,078,789 of record OY282608.1, read on the forward strand.
ACCAACAAGCCAACAAACCCACAAACAAATAAACCAACAAACCAAAAAACCAACAAACCAACAAACCAACAAACTAACAAACCAACAAGCCAACAAACCAACAAACCAACAAGCCAACAAACCAACAAACAAATAAACCAACAAACCAACAAACTAAAAAACCAACAAACCAACAAGCCAACAAGCCAACAAACCAACAAACTAACAAACCAACAAACGAACTAACCAACAAACCAACAAACTAAGTAACCAACAAGCTAACAAACCAATAAAGCAACAAGTCAACAAACCAACAAACCAACAAACCAACAAGCCAACAAACCAACAAACAAATAAACCAACAAACCAACAAACCAACAAACCAACAAACCAACAAACCAACAAACCAACAAACTAAAAAACCAACAAACCAACAAGCCAACAAGCCAACAAACCAACAAACTAACAAACCAACAAATGAACTAACCAACAAACCAACAAACTAAGTAACCAACAAGCTAACAAACCAACAAAGCAACAAGCCAACAAGCCAACAAACCAACAAAACAACAAGCCAACAAACCAACAAACTAACAAACCAACAAACCAACAAACCAACAAACCAACAAGCCAACAAACCAACAAGCCGACAAACCAACAAGCCAAAAAACCAACAAACCAACAAACCAACAAACCAACAAACCAAGTAACTAAAAAGCCAACAAACTAACAAACCAACAAGCCAGCAAGCCAACAAGCCAACAAACCAACAAACCAACAAGCCAACAAAACAACAAGCCAACAAACCAACAAACCAACAAGCCAACAAGCCAACAAACCAACAAACCAACAAACCAACAAGCCAATAAACCAACAAACAAATAAACCAACAAACCAAGTAACCATAAAGCCAACAAACTAACAAACCAACAAGCCAACAAACCAACAAACCAACAAACCAACAAGCCAACAAACCAACAAACCAACAAACCAACATGCCAACAAACCAACAAACTAAGTAACCAACAAGCCAACAAATAAACAAACCAACAAGCCAACAAGCCAACAAACCAACAAACCAACAAACCAACAAACCATCAAAAAAACAAAGCAACAAACCAAAAAACCATCAAACGAACAAAGCAACAAGCCAACAAGCCAACAAACCAACAAACCAACAAGCCAACAAACCAACAAACCAACAAGCCAACAAGCCAACAAACCAACAAACCAACAAACCAGCAAACCAGCAAGCCAACAAACCAACAAACCAACAAGCAAACAAACCAACAAACCAACAAACCAACAAACCAACAAGCCAACAAGCCTACAAGCCAACAAACCAACAAGCCAACAAACCAACAAACCAACAAGCCAACAAACCAACAAACCAACAAACCAACATGCCAACAAACCAACAAACTAAGTAACCAACAAGCCAACAAGCCAACAAACCAACAAACCAACAAGCCAACAAGCCAACAAACCAACAAACCAACAAACCAACAAACCATCAAACAAACAAAGCAACAAACCAACAAACCAACAAACCAACAAGCCAACAAACCAACAAACAAATAAGCCAACAAACCAACAAACAAATAAACAAATAAACCAACAAACCAACAAACCAACAAACCAACAAACCAAAAAACCAACAAACCAACAAACCAACAAGCCAACAAGCCAACAAACCAACAAACCAACAAACCAACAAACCAACAAGCCAACAAACCAACAAACCAACAAACCAACAAACCAACAAACCAACAAGCCAACAAACCAACAAACAAATAAACCAACAAACCAAAAAACCAACAAACCAACAAACCAACAAACCAACAAACCAACAAACCAACAAACCAACAAGCCAACAAAGCAACAAACCAACAAACCAACAAGCCAACAAACCAACAAACAAATAAACCAACAAACCAACAAACCAACAAACCAACAAACCAACAAACTAAAAAACCAACAAACCAACAAGCCAACAAGCATACAAACCAACAAACTAACAAACCAACAAACGAACTAACCAACAAACCAACAAACTAAGTAACCAACAAGCTAACAAACCAACAAAGCAACAAGCCAACAAGCCAACAAACCAACAAACCAACAAACCAACAAACCAACAAACTAACAAACCAACAAACCAACAAACCAACAAACCAACAAGCCAACAAACCAACAAACAAATAAACAAACAAACCAAAAAAAAACAAACCAACAAAACAACAAGCCAACAAAGCAACAAACCAACAAACCAACAAACCAAGTAATCAACAAGCCAACAAACCAACAAACCAACAAGCCAACAAGCTAACAAACTAACAAACCAGCAAGCCAACAAACCAACAAACCAACAAACCAACAAACCAACAAACGAACAAGCCAACAAGCCAACAAACCAACAAACCAACAAACCAACAAACCAACAAACCAACAAACCAACAAAGCAACAAACCAAAAAACCAACAAACCAACAAACCAACGAGCCAACAAGCCAACAAACCAACAAACCAACAAACCAACAAGCCAACAAACCAACAAACCAACAAACCAACAAGCCAACAAACCAACAAACAAATAAACCAACAAACCAAAAAACCAACAAACCAACAAACCAACAAACCAACAAACCAACAAGCCAACAAACCAACAAACCAACAAGCCAATAAACCAACAAACAAATAAACCAACAAACCAACAAACCAACAAACCAAAAAACCAATAAACTAAAAAACCAACAAACCAACAAGCCAACAAGCCAACAAACCAACAAACTAACAAACCAACAAACGAACTAACCAACAAACCAACAAACTAAGTAACCAACAAGCTAACAAACCAACAAAGCAACAAGCCAACAAACCAACAAACCAACAAACCAACAAGCCAACAAACCAACAAACAAATAAACCAACAAACCAACAAACCAACAAACCAACAAACCAACAACATAAAAAACCAACAAACCAACAAGCCAACAAGCCAACAAACTAACAAACTAACACCCCAACAAATGAACTAACCAACAAACCAACAAACTAAGTAACCAACAAGCTAACAAACCAACAAAGCAACAAGCCAACAAGCCAACAAACCAACAAACCAACAAGCCAACAAACCAACAAACTAACAAACCAACAAACCAACAAACCAACAAACCAACAAGCCAACAAACCAACAAGCCAACAAACCAACAAGCCAAAAAACCAACAAACCAACAAACCAACAAACCAAGTAATTAAAAAGCCAACAAACTAACAAACCAACAAGCCAACAAGCCAACAAGCCAACAAACCAACAAACCAACAAGCCAACAAAACAACAAGCCAACAAACCAACAAACCAACAAGCCAACAAGCCAACAAACCAACAAACCAACAAACCCACAAACCAACAATCCAACAAACCAACAAACAAATAAACCAACAAACCAAGTAACCATAAAGCCAACAAACTAACAAACCAACAAGCCAACAAACCAACAAACCAACAAACCAACAAGCCAACAAACCAACAAACCAACAAACCAACATGCCAACAAACCAACAAACTAAGTAACCAACAAGCCAACAAACCAACAAACCAACAAGCCAACAAGCCAACAAACCAAGAAACTAACAAACCAACAAACCATCAAACAAACAAAGCAACAAACCAAAAAACCATCAAACGAACAAAGCAACAAGCCAACAAGCCAACAAACCAACAAACCAACAAGCCAACAAACCAACAAACCAACAAGCCAACAAGCCAACAAACCAACAAACCAACAAACCAGCAAACCAGCAAGCCAACAAACCAACAAACCAACAAGCAAACAAACCAACAAACCAACAAACCAACAAACCAACAAGCCAACAAGCCAACAAGCCAACAAACCAACAAGCCAACAAACCAACTAACCAACAAGCCAACAAACCAACAAACCAACAAACCAACATGCCAACAAACCAACAAAGTAAGTAACCAACAAGCCAACAAGCCAACAAACCAACAAACCAACAAGCCAACAAGCCAACAAACCAACAAACCAACAAACCAACAAACCATCAAACAAACAAAGCAACAAACCAACAAACCAACAAACCAACAAGCCAACAAACCAACAAACAAATAAGCCAACAAACCAACAAACAAATAAACAAATAAACCAACAAACCAACAAACCAACAAACCAACAAACCAAAAAACCAACAAACCAACAAACCAACAAGCCAACAAGCCAACAAACCAACAAACCAACAAACCAACAAGCCAACAAACCAACAAACCAACAAACCAACAAACCAACAAGCCAACAAACCAACAAACAAATAAACCAACAAACCAACAAACCAACAAACCAACAAACCAACAAACCAACAAACCAACAAACTAAAAAACCAACAAACCAACAAGCCAACAAGCCAACAAACCAACAAACTAACAAACCAACAAACGAACTAACCAACAAACCAACAAACTAAGTAACCTACAAGCTAACAAACCAACAAAGCAACAAGCCAACAAGCCAACAAACCAACAAACCAACAAGCCAACAAACCAACAAACTAATAAACCAACAAACCAACAAACCAACAAACCAACAAGCCAACAAACCAACAAACAAATAAACCAACAAACCAAAAAAACAACAAACCAACAAAACAACAAGCCAACAAAACAACAAACCAACAAACCAACAAACCAAGTAATCAACAAGCCAACAAACCAACAAACCAGCAAGCCAACAAGCTAACAAACTAACAAACCAACAAGCCAACAAACCAACAAACCAACAAACGAACAAGCCAACAAGCCAACAAACCAACAAACCAACAAACCAACAAGCCAACAAATCAACAAGCTAACAAACCAACAAGCCAACAAACCAACAAACCAACAAGCCAAAAAAACAAACAAACCAATAAACCAAAAAACAAACAAACCAACAAACTAACAAACCAACAAGCCAACAAGCCAACAAGCCAACAAACCAACAAACCAACAAGCCAACAAAACAACAAGCCAACAAACCAACAAACCAACAAGCCAACAAGCCAACAAACCAACAAACCAACAAACCAACAAGCCAACAAACCAACAAACAAATAAACCAACAAACCAAGTAACCATAAAGCCAACAAACTAACAAACCAACAAGCCAACAAACCAATAAACCAACAAACCAACAAGCCAACAAACCAACAAACCAACAAACCAACATGCCAACAAATCAACAAACTAAGTAACCAACAAGCCAACAAACCAACAAACCAACAATCCAACAAGCCAACAAACCAACAAACTAACAAACCAACAAACGAACTAACCAACAAACCAACAAACTAAGTAACCAACAAGCTAACAAACCAACAAAGCAACAAGCCAACAAACCAACAAACCAACAAACCAACAAGCCAACAAACCAACAAACAAATAAACCAACAAACCAACAAACCAACAAACCAACAAACCAACAAACCAACAACATAAAAAACCAACAAACCAACAAGCCAACAAGCCAACAAACCAACAAACTAACACCCTAACAAATGAACTAACCAACAAACCAACAAACTAAGTAACCAACAAGCTAACAAACCAACAAAGCAACAAGCCAACAAGCCAACAAACCAACAAACCAACAAGCCAACAAACCAACAAACTAACAAACCAACAAACCAACAAGCCAACAAACCAACAAGCCAACAAACCAACAAGCCAAAAAACCAACAAACCAACAAACCAACAAACCAACAAACCAAGTAATTAAAAAGCCAACAAACTAACAAACCAACAAGCCAACAAGCCAACAAGCCAACAAGCCAACAAACCAACAAACCAACAAGCCAACAAAACAACAAGCCAACAAACCAACAAACCAACAAGCCAACAAGCCAACAAACCAACAAACCAACAAACCAACAAGCCAACAAACCAACAAACAAATAAACCAACAAACCAAGTAACCATAAAGCCAACAAACTAACAAACCAACAAGCCAACAAACCAACAAACCAACAAACCAACAAGCCAACAAACCAGCAAACCAACATGCCAACAAACCAACAAACTAAGTAACCAACAAGCCGACAAACCAACAAACCAACAAGCCAACAAGCCAACAAACCAACAAACCAACAAACCAACAAACCATCAAACAAACAAAGCAACAAACCAAAAAACCATCAAACGAACAAAGCAACAAGCCAAAAAGCCAATAAACCAACAAACCAACAAGCCAACAAACCAACAAACCAACAAGCCAACAAGCCAACAAACCAACAAACCAACAAACCAGCAAACCAGCAAGCCAACAAACCAACAAACCAACAAGCAAACAAACCAACAAACCAACAAACCAACAAACCAACAAGCCAACAAGCCAACAAGCCAACAAACCAACAAGCCAACAAACCAACAAACCAACAAGCCAACAAACCAACAAACCAACAAACCAACATGCCAAAAAACCAACAAAGTAAGTAACCAACAAGCCAACAAACCAACAAACCAACAAGCCAACAAGCCAACAAACCAACAAACCAACAAACCAACAAACCATCAAACAAACAAAGCAACAAACCAACAAACCAACAAACCAACAAGCCAACAAACCAACAAACAAATAAGCCAACAAACCAACAAACAAATAAACCAACAAACCAACAAACCAACAAACCAACAAACCAACAAACCAAAAAACCAACAAACCAACAAACCAACAAGCCAACAAGCCAACAAACCAACAAACCAACAAACCAACAAGCCAACAAACCAACAAACCAACAAACCAACAAACCAACAAGCCAACAAACCAACAAACAAATAAACCAACAAACCAACAAACCAACAAACCAACAAACCAACAAACCAACAAACCAACAAACTAAAAAACCAACAAACCAACAAGCCAACAAGCCAACAAACCAACAAACTAACAAACCAACAAATCAACAAGCTAACAAACCAACAAGCCAACAAACCAACAAACCAACAAACCAACAAACGAACAAGCCAACAAGCCAACAAACCAACAAACCAACAAACCAACAAGCCAACAAATCAACAAGCTAACAAACCAACAAGCCAACAAACCAACAAACCAACAAGCCAAAAAAACAAACAAACCAATAAACCAAAAAACCAACAAACCAACAAACTAACAAACCAACAAGCCAACAAGCCAACAAACCAACAACCCAACAAGCCAACAAACCAACAAACCAACAAACCAACAAGCCAACAAACCAACAAACAAATAAACTAACAAACCAAAAAAACAACAAACCAACAAAACAACAAGCCAACAAACCAACAAATCAACAAACCAACAAACCAAGTAATCAACAAGCCAACAAACCAACAAACCAACAAGCCAACAAACCAACAAACCAAGTAATCAACAAGCCAACAAACCAACAAACCAACAAGCCAACAAGCTAACAAACTAACAAACCAACAAGCCAACAAACCAACCAACCAACAAACCAACAAACGAACAAGCCAACAAGCCAACAAACCAACAAACCAACAAACCAACAAGCCAACAAATCAACAAGCTAACAAACCAACAAGCCAACAAACCAACAAACCAACAAGCCAAAAAAACAAACAAACCAATAAACCAAAAAACCAACAAACCAACAAACTAACAAACCAACAAGCCAACAAGCCAACAAACCAACAAACCAACAAACCAACAAAACAACAAGCCAACAAACCAACAAACCAACAAGCCAACAAGCCAACAAACCAACAAACCAACAAACCAACAAGCCAACAAACCAACAAACAAATAAACCAACAAACCAAGTAACCATAAAGCCAACAAACTAACAAACCAACAAGCCAACAAACCAACAAACCAACAAACCAACAAGCCAACAAACCAACAAACCAACAAACCAACAAACCAACATGCCAACAAATCAACAAACTAAGTAACCAACAAGCCAACAAACCAACAAACCAACAAGCCAACAAGCCAACAAACCAACAAACCAACAAACCAACAAACCATCAAACAAACAAAGCAACAAACCAAAAAACCATCAAACGAACAAAGCAACAAGCCAACAAGCCAACAAACCAACAAACCAACAAGCCAACAAACCAACAAACCAACAAGCCAACAAGCCAACAAACCAACAAACCAGCAAACCAGCAAGCCAACAAACCAACAAACCAACAAGCAAACAAACCAACAAACCAACAAACCAACAAACCAACAAGCCAACAAGCCAACAAGCCAACAAACCAACAAGCCAACAAACCAACAAACCAACAAACTAAAAAACCAACAAACCAACAAGCCAACAAGCCAACAAACCAACAAACTAACAAACCAACAAACGAACTAACCAACAAACGAACTAACCAACAAACCAACAAACTAAGTAACCAACAAGCTAACAAACCAACAAACCAACAAGCCAACAAGCCAACAAACCAACAAACCAACAAGCCAACAAACCAACAAACAAATAAGCCAACAAACCAACAAACAAATAAACCAACAAACCAACAAACCAACAAACCAACAAACCAACAAACCAAAAAACCAACAAACCAACAAACCAACAAACCAACAAGCCAACAAGCCAACAAACCAACAAACCAACAAACCAACAAGCCAACAAACCAACAAACCAACAAACCAACAAACCAACAAGCCAACAAACCAACAAACAAATAAACCAACAAACCAACAAACCAACAAACCAACAATTTAAAAAACCAACAAACCAACAAGCCAACAAGCCAACAAACCAACAAACTAACAAACCAACAAACGAACTAACCAACAAACCAACAAACTAAGTAACATACAAGCTAACAAACCAACAAAGCAACAAGCCAACAAGCCAACAAACCAACAAACCAACAAGCCAACAAACCAACAAACTAACAAACCAACAAACCAACAAACCAACAAACCAACAAGCCAACAAACCAACAAACAAATAAACCAACAAACCAAAAAAACAACAAAACAACAAGCCAACAAACCAACAAACCAACAAACCAACAAACCAAGTAATCAACAAGCCAACAAACCAACAAACCAACAAGCCAACAAGCTAACAAACTAACAAACCAACAAGCCAACAAACCAACAAACCAACAAACCAACAAACGAACAAGCCAACAAGCCAACAAACCAACAAACCAACAAACCAACAAGCCAACAAATCAACAAGCTAACAAACCAACAAGCCAACAAACCAACAAACCAACAAGCCAAAAAAACAAACGAACCAATAAACCAAAAAACCAACAAACCAACAAACTAATAAACCAACAAGCCAACAAGCCAAAAAAACAAACAAACCAATAAACCAAAAAACCAACAAACCAACAAACTAATAAGCCAACAAGCCAACAAGCCAAAAAGCCAACAAGCCAACAAACCAACAAACCAACAAACCAACAAGCCAACAAACCAACAAGCCAACAAACCAACAAGCCAAAAAACCAACAAACCAACAAACCAACAAACCAACAAACCAAGTAACTAAAAAGCCAACAAACTAACAAAACAACAAGCCAACAAGCCAACAAGCCAACAAACCAACAAACCAACAAGCCAACAAACCAACAAGCCAACAAGCCAACAAACCAACAAACCAACAAGCCAACAAGCCAACAAACCAACAAACCAACAAACCAACAAGCCAACAAACCAACAAACAAATAAACCAACAAACCAAGTAACCATAAAGCCAACAAACTAACAAACCAACAAGCCAACAAACCAACAAACCAACAAACCAACAAGCCAACAAACCAACAAACCAACAAACCAACATGCCAATAAACCAACAAACTAAGTAACCAACAAGCCAACAAACAAACAAACCAACAAACCAACAAACCAACAAGCCAACAAACCAACAAACCAACAAACCAACAAACCAACAAACCATCAAACAAACAAAGCAACAAACCAACAAACCAACAAACCAACAAGCCAACAAACCAACAAACAAATAAGCCAACAAACCAACAAACAAATAAACCAACAAACCAACAAACCAACAAACCAACAAACCAACAAACCAACAAACCAAAAAACCAACAAACCAACAAACCAACAAACCAACAAGCCAACAAGCCAACAAACCAACAAACCAACAAACCAACAAGCCAACATACCAACAAACCAACAAACCAACAAACCAACAAGCCAACAAACCAACAAACAAATAAACCAACAAACCAAAAAACCAACAAACCAACAAACCACCAAACCAACAAACCAACAAACCAACAAACCAACAAACCAACAAGCCAACAAACCAACAAACCAACAAACCAACAAGCCAACAACCCAACAAACAAATAAACCAACAAACCAACAAACCAACAAACCAACAAACCAACAAACTAAAAAACCAACAAACCAACAAGCCAACAAGCCAACAAACCAACAAACTAACAAACCAACAAACGAACTAACCAACAAACGAACTAACCAACAAACCAACAAACTAAGTAACCAACAAGCTAACAAACCAACAAACCAACAAGCCAACAAGCCAACAAACCAACAAACCAACAAGCCAACAAACCAACAAACTAACAAACCAACAAACCAACAAACCAACAAACCAACAAACCAAAAAACCAAAAAATCAACAAACCAACAAGCCAACAAGCCAACAAAACAAACAAACTAACAAACCAACAAGCCAACAAACCAACAAACCAACAAACCAACAAACCAACAAGCCAACAAAACAACAAACAAATAAACCAACAAACCAAAAAACCAACAAACCAACAAACCAACAAACCAACAAACCAACAAACCAAGTAACCAACAAGCCAACAAACCAACAAACCAACAAGCCAACAAGCCAACAAACCAACAAACCAACAAGCCAACAAACCAACAAACCAACAAACCAACAAACGAACAAACCAACAAGCCAACAAACCAACAAACCAACAAACCAACAAGCCAACAAACCAACAAGCCAACAAACCAACAAACCAACAAACCAAGTAACCAAAAAGCCAACAAACTAACAAACCAACAAGCCAACAAGCCAACAAGCCAACAAACCAACAAACCAACAAGCCAACAAACCAACAAGCCAACAAACCAACAAACCAACAAGCCAACAAGCCATTAAAACCAACAAACCAACAAACCAACAAGCCAACAAACCAACAAACCAACAAGCCAAGAAACCAACAAATCAACAAACCAACAAACCAACAAGCCAACAAACCAACAAACCAGCAAACCAAAAAACCAACAAACGAACAAGCCAACAAACCAACAAACCAACAAACCAACAAGCCAACAAGCCAACAAACCAACAAACCAACAAACCAACAAGCCAACAAACCAACAAACCAACAAGCCAACAAACCAACAAACCAACAAACCAACAAGCCAACAAACCAACAAACCAACAAACCGACAAACCAACAAACCAACAAACCAACAAACCAACAAACCAACAAGCCAACAAACCAACAAACCAACAAACCAACAAACCAACAAGCCAACAAACCAACAAGCCAACAAACCAACAAACCAACAAACCAAGTAACCAAAAAGCCAACAAACTAACAAACCAACAAGCCAACAAACCAACAAGCCAACAAGCCAACAAACCAACAAACCAACAAAGCAACAAACCAAAAAACCAACAAACCAAAAAACCAACAAACCAACAAACCATCAAACGAACAAAGCAACAAGCCAACAAGACAACAAACCAACAAACCAACAAGCCAAGAAACCAACAAAACAACAAGCCAACAAGCCAACAAACCAACAAACCAACAAACCAACAAACCAACAAACCAACAAGCCAACAAACCAACAAACCAACAAGCCAACAAACCAACAAACCAAACAAACGAACAAACTAACCAGCCAACAAGCCAACAAACCAACAAACCAACAAGCCAACAAACCAACAAACCAACAAGCCAACAAACCAACAAAACAACAAGCCAACATGCCAACAAACCAACAAACTAAGTAACCAACAAACCAACAAACCAACAAACCAAAAAACCAACAAACCAACAAACCAACAAGCCAACAAGCCAACAAACCAACAAACCAACAAACCAACAAGCCAACAAACTAACAAACCAACAAACCAACAAACCAACAAGCCAACAAACCAACAGACAAATAAACCAACAAACCAAAAAACCAACAAACCAACAAACCAACAAACCAACAAACCAACAAACCAACAAGCCAACAAACCAACAAAGCAACAAGCCAACAAGACAACAAACCAACAAACCAACAAGCCAAGAAACCAACAAAACAACAAGCCAACAAACCAACAAACCAACAAGCCAACAAACCAACAAACCAAACAAACGAACAAACTAACCAGCCAACAAGCCAACAAACCAACAAACCAACAAGCCAACAAACCAACAAACCAACAAGCCAACAAACCAACAAAACAACAAGCCAACATGCCAACAAACCAACAAACTAAGTAACCAACAAACCAACAAACCAACAAACCAAAAAACCAACAAACCAACAAACCAACAAGCCAACAAGCCAACAAACCAACAAACCAACAAACCAACAAGCCAACAAACTAACAAACCAACAAACCAACAAACCAACAAGCCAACAAACCAACAGACAAATAAACCAACAAACCAAAAAACCAACAAACCAACAAACCAACAAACCAACAAACCAACAAACCAACAAGCCAACAAACCAACAAACCAACAAACCAACAAACCAACAAACCAACAAACCAACAATCCAAAAAACCAACAAACCAACAAGCCAACAAGCCAACAAACCAACAAACTAACAAACCAACAAACGAACTAACCAACAAACCAACAAACTAAGTAACCAACAAGCCAACAAACCTACAAACCAAGAAGCCAACAAGCCAACAAACCAACAAACCAACAAGCCAACAAACCAACAAACCAACAAACTAACAAACCAACAAATCAACAAACCAACAAACCAACAAGCCAACAAACCAACAAACAAATAAACCAACAAACCAAAAAACCAACAAACCAACAAACCAACAAGCCAACAAACTAACAAACGAACAAACCAAGTAACCAACAAGCCAACAAACCAACAAACCAACAAGCCAACAAGCCAACAAACCAACAAACCAACAACCCAACAAACCAACAAACCAACAAACCAACAAACCAACAAGCCAACAAGTTAACAAACCAACAAACCAACAAGCCACAAACCAACAAACCAACAAACCAAAAAATCAACAAACCAACAAGCCAACAAACCAACAAACCAACAAACCAACAAGCCAACAAGCCAACAAAGCAACAAACCAACAAACCAACAAGCCAACAAACCAACAAACCAACAAGCCAACAAACCAACAAACCAACAAACCAACAAACCATCAAACAAACAAAGCAACAAACCAACAAACCAACAAACCAACAAGCCAACAAACCAACAAACAAATAAGCCAACAAACCAACAAACAAATAAACCAACAAACCAACAAACCAACAAACCAACAAACCAACAAACCAAAAAACCAACAAACCAACAAACCAACAAACCAACAAGCCAACAAGCCAACAAACCAACAAACCAACAAACCAACAAGCCAACATACCAACAAACCAACAAGCCAACAAACCAACAAACCAACAAACCAAGTAACCAAAAAGCCAACAAACTAACAAACCAACAAGCCAACAAACCAACAAGCCAACAAGCCAACAAACCAACAAACCAACAAAGCAACAAACCAAAAAACCAACAAACCAAAAAACCAACAAACCAACAAACCATCAAACGAACAAAGCAACAAGCCAACAAGACAACAAACCAACAAACCAACAAGCCAAGAAACCAACAAAACAACAAGCCAACAAGCCAACAAACCAACAAACCAACAAACCAACAAACCAACAAACCAACAAGCCAACAAACCAACAAACCAACAAGCCAACAAACCAACAAACCAAACAAACGAACAAACTAACCAGCCAACAAGCCAACAAACCAACAAACCAACAAGCCAACAAACCAACAAACCAACAAGCCAACAAACCAACAAAACAACAAGCCAACATGCCAACAAACCAACAAACTAAGTAACCAACAAACCAACAAACCAACAAACCAAAAAACCAACAAACCAGCAAACCAACAAGCCAACAAGCCAACAAACCAACAAACCAACAAACCAACAAGCCAACAAACTAACAAACCAACAAACCAACAAACCAACAAGCCAACAAACCAACAGACAAATAAACCAACAAACCAAAAAACCAACAAACCAACAAACCAACAAACCAACAAACCAACAAACCAACAAGCCAACAAACCAACAAACCAACAAAGCAACAAGCCAACAAGACAACAAACCAACAAACCAACAAGCCAAGAAACCAACAAAACAACAAGCCAACAAGCCAACAAACCAACAAACCAACAAACCAACAAACCAACAAACCAACAAGCCAACAAACCAACAAACCAACAAGCCAACAAACCAACAAACCAAACAAACGAACAAACTAACCAGCCAACAAGCCAACAAACCAACAAACCAACAAGCCAACAAACCAACAAACCAACAAGCCAACAAACCAACAAAACAACAAGCCAACATGCCAACAAACCAACAAACTAAGTAACCAACAAACCAACAAACCAACAAACCAAAAAACCAACAAACCAACAAACCAACAAGCCAACAAGCCAACAAACCAACAAACCAACAAACCAACAAGCCAACAAACTAACAAACCAACAAACCAACAAACCAACAAGCCAACAAACCAACAGACAAATAAACCAACAAACCAAAAAACCAAGAAACCAACAAACCAACAAACCAACAAACCAACAAACCAACAAGCCAACAAACCAACAAACCAACAAACCAACAAACCAACAAACCAACAAACCAACAATCCAAAAAACCAACAAACCAACAAGCCAACAAGCCAACAAACCAACAAACTAACAAACCAACAAACGAACTAACCAACAAACCAACAAACTAAGTAACCAACAAGCCAACAAACCTACAAACCAAGAAGCCAACAAGCCAACAAACCAACAAACCAACAAGCCAACAAACCAACAAACCAACAAACTAACAAACCAACAAATCAACAAACCAACAAACCAACAAGCCAACAAACCAACAAACAAATAAACCAACAAACCAAAAAACCAACAAACCAACAAACCAACAAGCCAACAAACTAACAAACGAACAAACCAAGTAACCAACAAGCCAACAAACCAACAAACCAACAAGCCAACAAGCCAACAAACCAACAAACCAACAACCCAACAAACCAACAAACCAACAAACCAACAAACCAACAAGCCAACAAGTTAACAAACCAACAAACCAACAAGCCACAAAACAACAAACCAACAAACCAAAAAACCAACAAACCAACAAGCCAACAAACCAACAAACCAACAAACCAACAAGCCAACAAGCCAACAAAGCAACAAACCAACAAACCAACAAGCCAACAAACCAACAAACCAACAAGCCAACAAACCAACAAACCAACAAACCAACAAGCCAACAAACCAACAAACCAACAAACCAAAAAACCAACAAACCAACAAACCAACAAACCAACAAACCAACAAACCAACAAGCCAACAAATCCAACAAGCCAACAAACCAACAAACCAACAAACCAAGTAACCAAAAAGCCAACAAACTAACAAACCAACAAGCCAACAAACCAACAAACCAAGAAGCCAACAAACCAACAAACCAACAAAGCAACAAACCAAAAAACCATCAAACGAACAAAGCAACAAGCCAATAAGCCAACAAACCAACAAACCAACAAACCAACAAGCCAACAAACCAACAAGCCAACAAACCAACAAACCAACAAACCAAGTAACCAAAAAGCCAACAAACTAACAAACCAACAAGCCAACAAACCAACAAACCAAGAAGCCAACAAACCAACAAACCAACAAACCAAAAAACCATCAAACGAACAAAGCAACAAGCCAACAAGCGAACAAACCAACAAACCAACAAGCCAACAAACCAAAAAACCAACAAGCCAACAAGCCAACAAACCAACAAACCAACAAACCAACAAGCCAACAAACCAACAAACCAACAAGTTACCAAACCAACAAACCAACAAACCAACAACCCAACAAGCCAACAAGCCAACAAACCAACAAACCAACAAGCCAACAAACCAACAAACCAACAAGCCAACAAACCAACAAACCAACATGCCAACAAACCAACAAACTAAGTAACCAACAAGCCAACAACCCAACAAGCCAACAAGCCAACAAACCAACAAACCAACAAGCCAACAAAGCAACAAACCAACAAGCCAACAAACCAACAAACCAACATGCCAACAAACCAACAAACTAAGTAACCAACAAGCCAACAAGCCAACAAACCAACAAGCCAACAAGCCAACAAACCAACAAACCAACAAACCAACAAACCAACAAACCAAGTAACCAACAAACCAACAAACCATCAAACGAACAAAGCAAAAAACCAACAAACCAACAAACCAACCAGCCAACAAACCAACAAACAAATAAACCAACAAACCAACAAACAAATAAACCGACAAACCAACAAACCAACAAACCAACAAACCAACAAACCAAAAAACCAACAAATCAACAAACCAACAAGCCAACAAGCCAACAAAACAAACAAACTAACAAACCAACAAGCCAACAAACCAACAAACCAACAAACCAACAAACCAACAAGCCAACAAAACAACAAACAAATAAACCAACAAACCAAAAAACAAACAAACCAACAAACCAACAAACCAACAAACCAACAAACCAACAAACCAAGTAACCAACAAGCCAACAAACCAACAAACCAACAAACCAACAAGCCAACAAGCCAACAAACCAACAAACCAACAAGCCAACAAACCAACAAACCAACAAACCAACAACCGAACAAACCAACAAGCAACAAACCAACAAACCAACAAACAAACAAGCCAACAAACCAACAAGCCAACAAACCAACAAACCAACAAACCAACAAACCAACAAACTAACAAACAAACAAATCAACAAACCAACAAACCAACAAGCCAACAAACCAACAAACAAATAAACCAACAAACCAAAAAACCAAAAAACCAACAAACCAACAAACCAACAAGCCAACAAACCAACAAACCAACAAACCAAGTAACCAACAAGCCAACAAACCAACAAACCAACAAGCCAACAAGCCAACAAACCAACAAATCAACAACCCAACAAACCAACAATCCAACAAACCAACAAACCAACAAGCCAACAAGTTAACAAACCAACAAACCAACAAGCCACAAACCAACAAACCAACAAACCAAAAAACCAACAAACCAACAAGCCAACAAACCAACAAACCAACAAACCAACAAGCCAACAAGCCAACAAAGCAACAAACCAACAAACCAACAAGCCAACAAACCAACAAACCAACAAGCCAACAAACCAACAAACCAACAAACCAACAAGCCAACAAACCAACAAACCAACAAACCAAAAAACCAACAAACCAACAAACCAACAAACCAACAAACCAACAAACCAACAAGCCAACAAACCAACAAACCAACAGACCAACAAACCAACAAGCCAACAAACCAACAAGCCAACAAACCAACAAACCAACAAACCAAGTAACCAAAAAGCCAACAAACTAACAAGCCAACAAGCCAACAAACCAACAAGCCAACAAGCCAACAAACCAACAAACCAACAAAGCAACAAACCAAAAAACCAACAAACCAAAAAACCAACAAACCAACAAACCGCCAAACGAACAAAGCAACAAGCCAACAAGACAACAAACCAACAAACCAACAAGCCAAGAAACCAACAAAACAACAAGCCAACAAGCCAACAAACCAACAAACCAACAAACCAACAAGCCAACAAACCAACAAACCAACAAGCCAACAAACCAACAAACCAAACCAACCAGCCAACAAGCCAACAAACCAACAAACCAACAAACCAACAAACCAACAAACCAACAAACCAACAAACCAACAAGCCAACAAACCAAGAAACCAACAAGCCAACATGCCAACAAACCAACAAACTAAGTAACCAACAAACCAACAAACCAACAAACCAAAAAACCAACAAACCAACAAACCAACAAGCCAACAAGCCAACAAACCAACAAACCAACAAACCAACAAGCCAACAAACCAACAAACCAACAAACCAACAAACCAACAAGCCAACAAACCAACAAACAAATAAACCAACAAACCAAAAAACCAACAAACCAACAAACCAACAAACCAACAAACGAACAGACCAACAATCAACAAACCAACAAACCAACAAACCAACAAACCAAAAAACCAACAAACCAACAAACCAACAAACCAACAAACCAGCAAACCAACAAACCAACAAGCCAACAAACCAACAAACCAACAAACCAACAAACCAACAAGCCAACAAACCAACAAGCCAACAAACCAACAAACCAACAAACCAAGTAACCAAAAAGCCAACAAACTAAAAAACCAACAAGCCAACAAACCAACAAACCAACAAGCCAACAAACCAACAAACCAACAAGCCAACATGCCAACAAACCAACAAACTAAGTAACCAACAAACCAACAAACCAACAAACCAAAAAACCAACAAACCAACAAACCAACAAGCCAACAAGCCAACAAACCAACAAACCAACAAGCCAACAAACCAACAAACCAACAAACCAACAAACCAACAAGCCAACAAACCAACAAACAAATAAACCAACAAACCAAAAAACCAACAAACCAACAAACCAACAAACCAACAAACCAAAGAGCAAACAAACCAACAAACCCACAAACCAACAAACCAACAAACCAACAAACCAACAACCCAAAAAACCAACAAACCAACAAGCCAACAAGCCAACAAACCAACAAACCAACAAACCAACAAACCAACAAACTAAGTAACCAACAAGCCAACAAACCTACAAACCAAGAAGCCAACAAGCCAACAAACCAACAAACCAACAAGCCAACAAACCAACAAACCAACAAACTAACAAACCAACAAACCAACAAACCAACAAACCAACAAGCCAACAAACCAACAAACAAATAAACCAACAAACCAAAAAACCAACAAACCAACAAACCAACAAGCCAACAAACTAACAAGCGAACAAACCAACAAACCAACAAACCAAGTAACCAACAAGCCAACAAACCAACAAACCAACAAGCCAACAAGCCAACAAACCAACAAACCAACAACCCAACAAACCAACAAACCAACAAACCAACAAACCAACAAGCCAACAAGTTAACAAACCAACAAACCAACAAACCAACAAGCCAACAAGCCAACAAGCCAACAAACCAACAAACCAACAAACCAAAAAACCAACAAACCAACAAGCCAACAAACCAACAAACCAACAAACCAACAAGCCAACAAGCCAACGAGCCAACAAACCAACAAACCAACAAACCAACAAACCAACAAGCCAACAAACCAACAAACCAACAAACCAACAAGCCAACAAACCAACAAACCAACAAACCAAAAAACCAACAAACCAACAAACCAACAAACCAACAAACCAGCAAACCAACAAACCAACAAGCCAACAAACCAACAAACCAACAAACCAACAAACCAACAAGCCAACAAACCAACAAGCCAACAAACCAACAAACCAACAAACCAAGTAACCAAAAAGCCAACAAACTAAAAAACCAACAAGCCAACAAACCAACAAACCAACAAGCCAACAAACCAACAAACCAACAAGCCAACATGCCAACAAACCAACAAACTAAGTAACCAACAAACCAACAAACCAACAAACCAAAAAACCAACAAACCAACAAACCAACAAGCCAACAAGCCAACAAACCAACAAACCAACAAGCCAACAAACCAACAAACCAACAAACCAACAAACCAACAAGCCAACAAACCAACAAACAAATAAACCAACAAACCAAAAAACCAACAAACCAACAAACCAACAAACCAAAGAGCCAACAAACCAACAAACCCACAAACCAACAAACCAACAAACCAACAAACCAACAACCCAAAAAACCAACAAACCAACAAGCCAACAAGCCAACAAACCAACAAACTCACAAACAAACAAACCAACAAACCAACAAACCAACAAACCAACAAGCCAACAAACCAACAAACAAATAAACCAACAAACCAAAAAACCAACAAACCAACAAACCAACAAACCAACAAACCAAGTAACCAACAAGCCAAAAAAACCAACAAACTAACAAGCCAACAAGCCAACAAACCAACAAACCAACAACCCAACAAACCAACAAACCAACAAACAAATAAACCAACAAACCAAAAAACCAACAAACCAACAAACCAACAAACCATCAAACGAACAAAGCAACAAACCAACAAACCAACAAACCAACAAGCCAACAAAACCAACAAACAAATAAACCAACAAACCAACAAACAAATAAACCAACAAACCAACAAACCAACAAACCAACAAACCAACAAACCAACAAACCAAAAAACCAACAAACGAACAAACCAACAAGCCAACAAGCCAACAAACCAACAAACAAACAAACCAACAAGCCAACAAACCAACAAACCAACAAAACAACAAACCAACAAGCCAACAAACCAACAAACAAATAAACCAACAAACCAAAAAACCAACAAACCAACAAACCAACAAACCAACAAACCAACAAACCAACAAGCCAACAAACCAACAAACCAACAAACCAACAAGCCAACAAACCAACAAACAAATAAACCAACAAACCAACAAACCAACAAACCAACAAACCAAAAAACCAACAAACCAACAAGCCAACATGCCAACAAGCCAACAAACCAACAAACTAACAAACCAACAAACGAACTAACCAACAAACCAACAAACTAAGTAACCAACAAGCCAACAAACCACCAAACCAACAAACCAACAAACCAACAAGCCAACAAACCAACAAACCAACAAGCCAACAAACCAACAAACCAACAAACCAACAAGCCAACAAACCAACAAACCAACAAACCAAAAAACCAACAAACCAACAAGCCAACAAACCAACAAACCAACAAGCCAAAAAGCCAACAAACCAACAAACCAACAAGCCAACAAACCAAGAAACCAACAAACCAACAAGCCAACAAACCAACAAACCAACAAACCAACAAGCCAACAAACCAACAAATCAACAAACCAAAAAACCAACAAACCAACAAACCAACAAACCAACAAACCAACAAACCAACAAGCCAACAATCCAACAAACCAACAAAACAACAAACCAACAAGCCAACAAACCAACAAGCCAACAAACCAACAAACCATTAAACCGAGTAACCAAAAAGCCAACAAACTAACAAACAAACAAGCCAACAAACCAACAAGACAACAAGCCAACAATACAACAAACCTACAAAGCAACAAACCAAAAAATCAACAAACCAAAAAACCAACAAACCAACAAACCATCAAACGAACAAAACAACAAGCCAACAAGACAACAAACCAACAAACCAACAAGCCAACAAACCATCAAACCAACAAGCCAACAAGCCAACAAACCAACAAACCAACAAACCAACAAACCAACAAGCCAACAAACCAACAAACCAACAAGCCAACAAACCAACAAACCAACAAACCAACAAACCAACAAGCCAACAAGCCAACAAACCAACAAACCAACAAGCCAACAAACCAACAAACCAATAAGCCAACAAACCAACAAACCAACAAGCCAATATGCCAACAAACCAACAAACTAAGTAACCAACAAGCCAACAAACCTACAAACCAACAAGCCAACAAACCAACAAATCAACAAGCCAACAAACCAACAAACCAACAAACTAACAAACCAACAAACCAACAAACCAACAAACCAACAAACCAACAAGCCAACAAACCAACAAACAAATAAACCAACAAACCAAAAAACCAACAAACCAACAAACCAACAAGCCAACAAACCAACAAACCAACAAACCAACAAACCAAGTAACCAACAAGCCAACAAACCAACAAACCAACAAGCCAACAAGCCAACAAACCAACAAACCAACAAGCCAACAAGCCAATAAACCAACAAACTAACAAACCAACAAACGAACTAACCAACAAACCAACAAACTAAGTAACCAACAAGCCAACAAACCAACAAACCAACAAACCAAGTAACCAACAAGCCAACAAACCAACAAACCAACAAGCCAACAAGCCAACAAACCAACAAGCCAACAAACCAACAAACCAACAAGCCAACAAACCAACAAACCAACAAACTAACAAATCAAAAAACCAACAAACCAACAAACCAACAAGCCAACAAACCAACAAACCAACAAACCAAGTAACCAACAAGCCAACAAACCAACAAGCCAACAAGCCAACAAACCAACAAACCAACAAACCAACAAACAAATAAACCAACAAACCAAAAAACCAACAAACCAACACACCAACAAACCAACAAACCAAAGAGCCAACAAACCAACAAACCAACAAACCAATAAACCAACAAACCAACAAACCAACAAACCAACAATCCAAAAAACCAACAAACCAACAAGCCAACAAGCCAACAAACCAACAAACTAACAAACCAACATACCAACAAACCAACAAACCAACAAGCCAACAAACCAACAAACAAATAAACCAACAAACCAAAAAACCAACAAACCAACAAACCAACAAACCAACAAACCAAGTAACCAACAAGCCAAAAAAACCAACAAACTAACAAGCCAACAAGCCAACAAACCAACAAACCAACAACCCAACAAACCAACAAACCAAAAAACCAACAAGCCAACAAATTAACAAACCAACAAACCAACAAACCAACAAGCCAACAAACCAACAAGCCAACACACCAACAAACCAACAAACCAACAAGCCAACAAACCAACAAACCAACAAACCAACCAACCAAGTAACCAAAAAGCCAACAAACTAACAAACCAACAAGCCAACAAGCCAACAAGCCAACAAGCCAACAAGCCAACAAACCAACAAACCAACAAGCCAACAAACCAACAAACCAACAAGCCAACAAACCAACAAACCAACAAGCCAACAAGCCAACAAACCAACAAACCAACAAACCAACAAGCCAACAAACCAACAAACCAACAAGCCAACAAACCAACAAACCAACAAACCAACAAGCCAACAAACCAAGAAACCAACAAACCAAAAAAAAACAAACCAACAAGCCAACAAACCAACAAACCAACAAGCCAAGAAGCCAACAAACCAACAAACCAACAAGCCAACAAACCAAGAAACCAACAAACCAACAAGCCAACAAACCAACAAACCAACAAACCAACAAGCCAACAAACCAGCAAATCAACAAACCAAAAAACCAACAAACCAACAAACCAACAAACCAACAAACCAACAAACCAACAAGCCAACAATCCAACAAACCAACAAACCAACAAACCAACAAGCCAACAAACCAACAAGCCAACAAACCAACAAACCATTAAACCGAGTAACCAAAAAGCCAACAAACTAACAAACCAACAAGCCAACAAACCAACAAGACAACAAGCCAACAATCCAACAAACCTACAAAGCAACAAACCAAAAAACCAACAAACCAAAAAACCAACAAACCAACAAACCATCAAACGAACAAAACACCAAGCCAACAAGACAACAAACCAACAAACCAACAAGCCAACAAACCATCAAACCAACAAGCCAACAAGCTAACAAACCAACAAACCAACAAACCAACAAGCCAACAAACCAACAAACCAACAAGCCAACAAACCAACAAACCAACAAATCAACAAACCAACAAGCCAACAAGCCAACAAACCAACAAACCAACAAGCCAACAAACCAACAAACCAACAAGCCAACAAACCAACAAACCAACAAGCCAACATGCCAACAAACCAACAAACTAAGTAACCAACAAGCCAACAAACCAACAAACCAACAAGCCAACAAGCCAACAAACCAACAAACCAACAAACTAACAAACCAACAAACCAAGTAACCAACAAACCAACAAACCATCAAACGAACAAAGCAACAAACTAACAAACCAACAAACCAACAAGCCAACAAACCAACAAACAAATAAACCAACAAACCAACAAACAAATAAACCAACAAACCAACAAACCAACAAACCAACAAACCAACAAACCAAAAAACCAACAAACGAACAAACCAACAAGCCAACAAGCCAACAAACCAACAAACAAACAAACCAACAAGCCAACAAACCAAAAAACCAACAAAACAACAAACCAACAAGCCAACAAACCAACAAACAAATAAACCAACAAACCAAAAAAACAACAAACCAACAAACCAACAAACCAACAAACCAACAAACCAACAAGCCAACAAACCAACAAACCAACAAACCAACAAGCCAACAAACCAACAAACAAATAAACCAACAAACCAACAAACCAACAAACCAACAAACCAAAAAACCAACAAACCAACAAGCCAACATGCCAACAAGCCAACAAACCAACAAACTAACAAACCAACAAACGAACTAACCAACAAACCAACAAACTAAGTAACCAACAAGCCAACAAACCTACAAACCAACAAGCCAACAAGCCAACAAACCAACAAACCAACAAGCCAACAAACCAACAAACCAACAAACTAACAAACCAACAAACCAACAAACCAACAAACCAACAAACCAACAAACCAACAAGCCAACAAACCAACAAACAAATAAACCAACAAACCAAAAAACCAACAAACCAACAAACCAACAAGCCAACAAACCAACAAACCAACAAACCAAGTAACCAACAAGCCAACAAACCAACAAACCAACAAGCCAACAAGCCAACAAACCAATAAACCAACAAGCCAACAAGCCAATAAACCAACAAACTAACAAACCAACAAACCAACAAACTAAGTAACCAACAAGCCAACAAACCTACAAACCAACAAGCCAACAAACCAACAAACCAACAAGCCAACAAACCAACAAACCAACAAACTAACAAATCAAAAAACCAACAAACCAACAAACCAACAAGCCAACAAACCAACAAACGAACAAACCAAGTAACCAACCAGCCAACAAACCAACAAACCAACAAGCCAACAAGCCAACAAACCAACAAACCAACAAGCCAACAAACCAACAAACTAACAAACCAACAAGCCAACAAGTTAACAAACCAACAAACCAACAAACCAACAAGCCAACAAACCAACAAGCGAACAAACCAACAAACCAACAAACCAACAAGCCAACAAACCAACAAACCAACTAACCAAGTAACCAAAAAGCCAACAAACTAACAAACCAACAAGCCAACAAGCCAACAAGCCAACAAACCAACAAACCAACAAGCCAACAAACCCACAAACCAACAAGCCAACAAACCAACAAACCAACAAACCAACAAAGCAACAAGCCAACAAGCCAACAAACCAACAAACCAACAAGCCAACAAACCAACAAACCAACAAACCAACAAACCAACAAACCAACAAACCAACATGCCAACAAACCAAAAAACTAAGTAACCAACAAGCCAACAAACCAGCAAACCAACAAACCAACATGCCAACAAACCAACAAATTAAGTAACCAACAAAGCAACAAGCCAACAAGCCAACAAACCAACAAACCAACAAGCCAATAAACCAACAAACCAACAAACCAACAAACCAACAAACCAACATGCCAACAAACCAAAAAACTAAGTAACCAACAAGCCAACAAACCAACAAACCAACAAACCAACATGCCAACAAACCAACAAACTAAGTAACCAACAAGCCAACAAACCAACAAACCAACAAACCAATAAGCCAACAAACCAACAAGCCAACAAACCAACAAACCAACAAGCCAACAAGCCAACAAACCAACAAACCAACAAACCAATAAGCCATCTAGCCAACAAACCAACAAGCCAACAAGCCAACAAACCAACAAACCAACAAACCAACAAACAAATAAACCAACAAACCAAAAAACCAACAAACCAACAAACCAACAAACCATCAAACGAACAAAGCAACAAACCAACAAACCAACAAACCAACAAGCCAACAAAACCAACAAACAAATAAACCAACAAACCAACAAACAAATAAACCAACAAACCAACAAACCAACAAACCAACAAACCAACAAACCAACAAACCAACAAGCCAACAAACCAACAAACAAATAAACCAACAAACCAAAAAACCAACAAACCAACAAACCAACAAACCAACAAACCAAGTAACCAACAAGCCAAAAAAACCAACAAACTAACAAGCCAACAAGCCAACAAACCAACAAACCAACAACCCAACAAACCAACAAACCAACAAACAAATAAACCAACAAACCAAAAAACCAACAAACCAACAAACCAACAAACCATCAAACGAACAAAGCAACAAACCAACAAACCAACAAACCAACAAGCCAACAAAACCAACAAACAAATAAACCAACAAACCAACAAACAAATAAACCAACAAACCAACAAACCAACAAACCAACAAACCAACAAACCAAAGAGCCAACAAACCAACAAACCCACAAACCAACAAACCAACAAACCAACAAACCAACAACCCAAAAAACCAACAAACCAACAAGCCAACAAGCCAACAAACCAACAAACTCACAAACAAACAAACCAACAAACCAACAAACCAACAAACCAACAAGCCAACAAACCAACAAACAAATAAACCAACAAACCAAAAAACCAACAAACCAACAAACCAACAAACCAACAAACCAAGTAACCAACAAGCCAAAAAAACCAACAAACTAACAAGCCAACAAGCCAACAAACCAACAAACCAACAACCCAACAAACCAACAAACCAACAAACAAATAAACCAACAAACCAAAAAACCAACAAACCAACAAACCAACAAACCATCAAACGAACAAAGCAACAAACCAACAAACCAACAAACCAACAAGCCAACAAAACCAACAAACAAATAAACCAACAAACCAACAAACAAATAAACCAACAAACCAACAAACCAACAAACCAACAAACCAACAAACCAAAAAACCAACAAACGAAAAAACCAACAAGCCAACAAGCCAACAAACCAACAAACAAACAAACCAACAAGCCAACAAACCAACAAACCAACAAAACAACAAACCAACAAGCCAACAAACCAACAAACAAATAAACCAACAAACCAAAAAACCAACAAACCAACAAACCAACAAACCAACAAACCAACAAACCAACAAGCCAACAAACCAACAAACCAACAAACCAACAAGCCAACAAACCAACAAACAAATAAACCAACAAACCAACAAACCAACAAACCAACAAACCAAAAAACCAACAAACCAACAAGCCAACATGCCAACAAGCCAACAAACCAACAAACTAACAAACCAACAAACGAACTAACCAACAAACCAACAAACTAAGTAACCAACAAGCCAACAAACCAACAAACCAACAAACCAACAAACCAACAAGCCAACAAACCAACAAACCAACAAGCCAACAAACCAACAAACCAACAAACCAACAAGCCAACAAACCAACAAACCAACAAACCAAAAAACCAACAAACCAACAAGCCAACAAACCAACAAACCAACAAGCCAAAAAGCCAACAAACCAACAAACCAACAAGCCAACAAACCAAGAAACCAACAAACCAACAAGCCAACAAACCAACAAACCAACAAACCAACAAGCCAACAAACCAACAAATCAACAAACCAAAAAACCAACAAACCAACAAACCAACAAACCAACAAACCAACAAACCAACAAGCCAACAATCCAACAAACCAACAAAACAACAAACCAACAAGCCAACAAACCAACAAGCCAACAAACCAACAAACCATTAAACCGAGTAACCAAAAAGCCAACAAACTAACAAACAAACAAGCCAACAAACCAACAAGACAACAAGCCAACAATACAACAAACCTACAAAGCAACAAACCAAAAAATCAACAAACCAAAAAACCAACAAACCAACAAACCATCAAACGAACAAAACAACAAGCCAACAAGACAACAAACCAACAAACCAACAAGCCAACAAACCATCAAACCAACAAGCCAACAAGCCAACAAACCAACAAACCAACAAACCAACAAACCAACAAGCCAACAAACCAACAAACCAACAAGCCAACAAACCAACAAACCAACAAACCAACAAACCAACAAGCCAACAAGCCAACAAACCAACAAACCAACAAGCCAACAAACCAACAAACCAATAAGCCAACAAACCAACAAACCAACAAGCCAATATGCCAACAAACCAACAAACTAAGTAACCAACAAGCCAACAAACCTACAAACCAACAAGCCAACAAACCAACAAATCAACAAGCCAACAAACCAACAAACCAACAAACTAACAAACCAACAAACCAACAAACCAACAAACCAACAAACCAACAAGCCAACAAACCAACAAACAAATAAACCAACAAACCAAAAAACCAACAAACCAACAAACCAACAAGCCAACAAACCAACAAACCAACAAACCAACAAACCAAGTAACCAACAAGCCAACAAACCAACAAACCAACAAGCCAACAAGCCAACAAACCAACAAACCAACAAGCCAACAAGCCAATAAACCAACAAACTAACAAACCAACAAACGAACTAACCAACAAACCAACAAACTAAGTAACCAACAAGCCAACAAACCAACAAACCAACAAACCAAGTAACCAACAAGCCAACAAACCAACAAACCAACAAGCCAACAAGCCAACAAACCAACAAGCCAACAAACCAACAAACCAACAAGCCAACAAACCAACAAACCAACAAACTAACAAATCAAAAAACCAACAAACCAACAAACCAACAAGCCAACAAACCAACAAACCAACAAACCAAGTAACCAACAAGCCAACAAACCAACAAGCCAACAAGCCAACAAACCAACAAACCAACAAACCAACAAACAAATAAACCAACAAACCAAAAAACCAACAAACCAACAAACCAACAAACCAACAAACCAAAGAGCCAACAAACCAACAAACCAACAAACCAATAAACCAACAAACCAACAAACCAACAAACCAACAATCCAAAAAACCAACAAACCAACAAGCCAACAAGCCAACAAACCAACAAACTAACAAACCAACATACCAACAAACCAACAAACCAACAAACCAACAAGCCAACAAACCAACAAACAAATAAACCAACAAACCAAAAAACCAACAAACCAACAAACCAACAAACCAACAAACCAAGTAACCAACAAGCCAAAAAAACCAACAAACTAACAAGCCAACAAGCCAACAAACCAACAAACCAACAACCCAACAAACCAACAAACCAAAAAACCAACAAGCCAACAAATTAACAAACCAACAAACCAACAAACCAACAAGCCAACAAACCAACAAGCCAACACACCAACAAACCAACAAACCAACAAGCCAACAAACCAACAAACCAACAAACCAACCAACCAAGTAACCAAAAAGCCAACAAACTAACAAACCAACAAGCCAACAAGCCAACAAGCCAACAAGCCAACAAGCCAACAAACCAACAAACCAACAAGCCAACAAACCAACAAACCAACAAGCCAACAAACCAACAAACCAACAAGCCAACAAGCCAACAAACCAACAAACCAACAAACCAACAAGCCAACAAACCAACAAACCAACAAGCCAACAAACCAACAAACCAACAAACCAACAAGCCAACAAACCAACAAACCAACAAACCAAAAAACCAACAAACCAACAAGCCAACAAACCAACAAACCAACAAGCCAAGAAGCCAACAAACCAACAAACCAACAAGCCAACAAACCAAGAAACCAACAAACCAACAAGCCAACAAACCAACAAACCAACAAACCAACAAGCCAACAAACCAGCAAATCAACAAACCAAAAAACCAACAAACCAACAAACCAACAAACCAACAAACCAACAAACCAACAAGCCAACAATCCAACAAACCAACAAACCAACAAACCAACAAGCCAACAAACCAACAAGCCAACAAACCAACAAACCATTAAACCGAGTAACCAAAAAGCCAACAAACTAACAAACCAACAAGCCAACAAACCAACAAGACAACAAGCCAACAATCCAACAAACCTACAAAGCAACAAACCAAAAAACCAACAAACCAAAAAACCAACAAACCAACAAACCATCAAACGAACAAAACACCAAGCCAACAAGACAACAAACCAACAAACCAACAAGCCAACAAACCATCAAACCAACAAGCCAACAAGCTAACAAACCAACAAACCAACAAACCAACAAGCCAACAAACCAACAAACCAACAAGCCAACAAACCAACAAACCAACAAATCAACAAACCAACAAGCCAACAAGCCAACAAACCAACAAACCAACAAGCCAACAAACCAACAAACCAACAAGCCAACAAACCAACAAACCAACAAGCCAACATGCCAACAAACCAACAAACTAAGTAACCAACAAGCCAACAAACCAACAAACCAACAAGCCAACAAGCCAACAAACCAACAAACCAACAAACTAACAAACCAACAAACCAAGTAACCAACAAACCAACAAACCATCAAACGAACAAAGCAACAAACTAACAAACCAACAAACCAACAAGCCAACAAACCAACAAACAAATAAACCAACAAACCAACAAACAAATAAACCAACAAACCAACAAACCAACAAACCAACAAACCAACAAACCAAAAAACCAACAAACGAACAAACCAACAAGCCAACAAGCCAACAAACCAACAAACAAACAAACCAACAAGCCAACAAACCAAAAAACCAACAAAACAACAAACCAACAAGCCAACAAACCAACAAACAAATAAACCAACAAACCAAAAAACCAAAAAACCAACAAACCAACAAACCAACAAACCAACAAACCAACAAACCAACAAGCCAACAAACCAACAAACCAACAAACCAACAAGCCAACAAACCAACAAACAAATAAACCAACAAACCAACAAACCAACAAACCAACAAACCAAAAAACCAACAAACCAACAAGCCAACATGCCAACAAGCCAACAAACCAACAAACTAACAAACCAACAAACGAACTAACCAACAAACCAACAAACTAAGTAACCAACAAGCCAACAAACCTACAAACCAACAAGCCAACAAGCCAACAAACCAACAAACCAACAAGCCAACAAACCAACAAACCAACAAACTAACAAACCAACAAACCAACAAACCAACAAACCAACAAACCAACAAACCAACAAGCCAACAAACCAACAAACAAATAAACCAACAAACCAAAAAACCAACAAACCAACAAACCAACAAGCCAACAAACCAACAAACCAACAAACCAAGTAACCAACAAGCCAACAAACCAACAAACCAACAAGCCAACAAGCCAACAAACCAATAAACCAACAAGCCAACAAGCCAATAAACCAACAAACTAACAAACCAACAAACCAACAAACTAAGTAACCAACAAGCCAACAAACCTACAAACCAACAAGCCAACAAACCAACAAACCAACAAGCCAACAAACCAACAAACCAACAAACTAACAAATCAAAAAACCAACAAACCAACAAACCAACAAGCCAACAAACCAACAAACGAACAAACCAAGTAACCAACCAGCCAACAAACCAACAAACCAACAAGCCAGCAAGCCAACAAACCAACAAACCAACAAGCCAACAAACCAACAAACTAACAAACCAACAAGCCAACAAGTTAACAAACCAACAAACCAACAAACCAACAAGCCAACAAACCAACAAGCGAACAAACCAACAAACCAACAAACCAACAAGCCAACAAACCAACAAACCAACTAACCAAGTAACCAAAAAGCCAACAAACTAACAAACCAACAAGCCAACAAGCCAACAAGCCAACAAACCAACAAACCAACAAGCCAACAAACCCACAAACCAACAAGCCAACAAACCAACAAACCAACAAACCAACAAAGCAACAAGCCAACAAGCCAACAAACCAACAAACCAACAAGCCAACAAACCAACAAACCAACAAACCAACAAACCAACAAACCAACAAACCAACATGCCAACAAACCAAAAAACTAAGTAACCAACAAGCCAACAAACCAGCAAACCAACAAACCAACATGCCAACAAACCAACAAATTAAGTAACCAACAAAGCAACAAGCCAACAAGCCAACAAACCAACAAACCAACAAGCCAATAAACCAACAAACCAACAAACCAACAAACCAACAAACCAACATGCCAACAAACCAAAAAACTAAGTAACCAACAAGCCAACAAACCAACAAACCAACAAACCAACATGCCAACAAACCAACAAACTAAGTAACCAACAAGCCAACAAACCAACAAACCAACAAACCAATAAGCCAACAAACCAACAAGCCAACAAACCAACAAACCAACAAGCCAACAAGCCAACAAACCAACAAACCAACAAACCAATAAGCCATCTAACCAACAAACTAACAAACCAACAAACCAACAAACCAACAAACCAACAAAACAACAAACCAACAAGCCAACAAACCAACAAACAAATAAACCAACAAACCAAAAAACCAACAAACCAACAAGCCAACAAACCAACAAACCAACAATACAAGTAACCAACAAGCCAACAAACCAACAAACCAACAAGCCAACAAGCCAACAAACCAATAAACCAACAAGCCAACAAGCCAATAAACCAACAAATTAACAAACCAACAAACCAACAAACTAAGTAACCAACAAGCCAACAAACCTACAAACCAATAAGCCAACAAACCAACAAACCAACAAGCCAACAAATCAACAAACCAACAAACTAACAAATCAAAAAACCAACAAACCAACAAACCAACAAGCCAACAAACCAACAAACGAACAAACCAAGTAACCAACCAGCAAACAAACCAACAAACCAACAAGCCAACAAGCCAACAAACCAACAAACCAACAAGCCAACAAACCAACAAACCAACAAACCAACAAGCCAACAAGTTAACAAACCAACAAACCAACAAACCAACAAGCCAACAAACCAACAAGCGAACAAACCAACAAACCAACAAACCAACAAGCCAACAAACCAACAAACCAACTAACCAAGTAACCAAAAAGCCAACAAACTAACAAACCAACAAGCCAACAAGCCAACAAGCCAACAAACCAACAAACCAACAAGCCAACAAACCCACAAACCAACAAGCCAACAAACCAACAAACCAACAAACCAACTAAGCAACAAGCCAACAAGCCAACAAACCAACAAACCAACAAGCCAACAAACCAACAAACCAACAAACCAACAAACCAACAAACCAACAAACCAACATGCCAACAAACCAAAAAACTAAGTAACCAACAAGCCAACAAACCAGCAAACCAACAAACCAACATGCCAACAAACCAACAAACTAAGTAACCAACAAAGCAACAAGCCAACAAGCCAACAAACCAACAAACCAACAAGCCAATAAACCAACAAACCAACAAACCAACAAACCAACAAACCAACATGCCAACAAACCAAAAAACTAAGTAACCAACAAGCCAACAAACCAACAAACCAACAAACCAACATGCCAACAAACCAACAAACTAAGTAACCAACAAGCCAACAAACCAACAAACCAACAAACCAATAAGCCAACAAACCAACAAGCCAACAAAGCAACAAGCCAATAAACCAACAAGCCAACAAACCAACAAACCAACAAACCAAGTAACCAAAAAGCCATCAAACTAAGAAACCAACAAGCCAACCAGCCAACAAACCAACAAACCAACAAAGCAACAAACCAACAATCCAAAAAACCAACAAACTAACAAGCCAACAAGCCAACAAACCAACAAGCCAACAACCCAACAAACCAACAAACCAACAAGCCAACAAACCAACAAACCAACAAACCAAAAAACCAAAAAGCCAACAAACTAACAAACCAACAAGCCAACAAACCGACAAGCCAACAAGCCAACAAGCTAACAAACCAACAAACCAACAAACCAACAAGCCAACAAACCAACAAACCAACAAGCCACCAAACCAACAAACCAACAAATCAACAAACCAACAAGCCAACAAGCCAACAAACCAACAAACCAACAAACCAACAAACCAACAAACCAACAAGCCAACAAACCAACAAACCAACAAGCCAACATGCCAACAAACCAACAAACTAAGTAACCAACAAGCCAACAAACCAACAAACCAACAAGCCAACAAGCCAACAAACCAACAAACCAACAAACTAACAAACCAACAAACCAAGTAACCAACAAGCCAACAAACCATCAAACGAACAAAGCAACAAACCAACAAACCAACAAACCAACAAGCCAACAAACCAACAAACAAATAAACCAACAAACCAACAAACAAATAAACCAACAAACCAACAAACCAACAAACCAACAAACCAAAAAACCAACAAACGAACAAACCAACAAGCCAACAAGCCAACAAACCAACAAACCAACAAACCAACAAGCCAACAAACCAACAAACCAACAAACCAACAAACCAACAAGCCAACAAACCAACAAACAAATAAACCAACAAACCAAAAAACCAACAAACCAACAAACCAACAAACCAACAAACCAACAAACCAACAAACCAACAAGCCAACAAACCAACAAACCAACAAACCAACAAGCCAACAAACCAACAAACAAATAAACCAACAAACCAACTAACCAACAAACCAACAAACCAAAAAACCAACAAACCAACAAGCCAACAAGCCAACAAGCCAACAAACCAACAAACTAACAAACCAACAAACGAACTAACCAACAAACCAACAAACTAAGTAACCAACAAGCCAACAAACCTACAAACCAACAAGCCAACAAGCCAACAAACCAACAAACCAACAAGCCAACAAACCAACAAACCAACAAACTAACAAACCAACAAACCAACAAACCAACAAACCAACAAACCAACAAGCCAACAAACCAACAAACAAATAAACCAACAAACCAAAAAACCAACAAACCAACAAACCAACAAGCCAACAAACCAACAAACCAACAAACCAAGTAACCAACAAGCCAACAAACCAACAAACCAACAAGCCAACAAGCCAACAAACCAATAAACCAACAAGCCAACAAGCCAATAAACCAACAAACTAACAAACCAACAAACCAACAAACTAAGTAACCAACAAGCCAACAAACCTACAAACCAACAAGCCAACAAACCAACAAACCAACAAGCCAACAAACCAACAAACCAACAAACTAACAAATCAAAAAACCAACAAACCAACAAACCAACAAGCCAACAAACCAACAAACGAACAAACCAAGTAACCAACAAGCCAACAAACCAACAAACCAACAAGCCAACAAGCCAACAAACCAACAAACCAACAAGCCAACAAACCAACAAACCAACAAACCAACAAGCCAAAAAGTTAACAAACCAACAAACCAACAGACCAACAAGCCAACAAACCAACAAGCCAACAAACCAACAAACCAACAAACCAACAAGCCAACAAACCAACAAGCGAACAAACCAACAAACCAACAAACCAACAAGCCAACAAACCAACAAACCAACTAACCAAGTAACCAAAAAGCCAACAAACTAACAAACCAACAAGCCAACAAGCCAACAAGCCAACAAACCAACAAACCAACAAGCCAACAAACCCACAAACCAACAAGCCAACAAACCAACAAACCAACAAACCAACAAAGCAACAAGCCAACAAGCCAACAAACCAACAAACCAACAAGCCAACAAACCAACAAACCAACAAACCAACAAACCAACAAACCAACAAACCAACATGCCAACAAACCAAAAAACTAAGTAACCAACAAGCCAACAAACCAGCAAACCAACAAACCAACATGCCAACAAACCAACAAACTAAGTAACCAACAAAGCAACAAGCCAACAAGCCAACAAACCAACAAACCAACAAGCCAATAAACCAACAAACCAACAAACCAACAAACCAACAAACCAACATGCCAACAAACCAAAAAACTAAGTAACCAACAAGCCAACAAACCAACAAACCAACAAACCAACATGCCAACAAACCAACAAACTAAGTAACCAACAAGCCAACAAACCAACAAACCAACAAACCAATAAGCCAACAAACCAACAAGCCAAGAAAGCAACAAGCCAATAAACCAACAAGCCAACAAACCAACAAACCAACAAACCAAGTAACCAAAAAGCCATCAAACTAAGAAACCAACAAGCCAACCAGCCAACAAACCAACAAACCAACAAAGCAACAAACCAACAATCCAAAAAACCAACAAACTAACAAGCCAACAAGCCAACAAACCAACAAGCCAACAACCCAACAAACCAACAAACCAACAAGCCAACAAACCAACAAACCAACAAACCAAAAAACCAAAAAGCCAACAAACTAACAAACCAACAAGCCAACAAACCGACAAGCCAACAAGCCAACAAGCTAACAAACCAACAAACCAACAAACCAACAAGCCAACAAACCAACAAACCAACAAGCCACCAAACCAACAAACCAACAAATCAACAAACCAACAAGCCAACAAGCCAACAAACCAACAAACCAACAAACCAACAAACCAACAAACCAACAAGCCAACAAACCAACAAACCAACAAGCCAACATGCCAACAAACCAACAAACTAAGTAACCAACAAGCCAACAAACCAACAAACCAACAAGCCAACAAGCCAACAAACCAACAAACCAACAAACTAACAAACCAACAAACCAAGTAACCAACAAGCCAACAAACCATCAAACGAACAAAGCAACAAACCAACAAACCAACAAACCAACAAGCCAACAAACCAACAAACAAATAAACCAACAAACCAACAAACCAACAAACCAACAAACCAAAAAACCAACAAACGAACAAACCAACAAGCCAACAAGCCAACAAACCAACAAACCAACAAACCAACAAGCCAACAAACCAACAAACCAACAAACCAACAAACCAACAAGCCAACAAACCAACAAACAAATAAACCAACAAACCAAAAAACCAACAAACCAACAAACCAACAAACCAACAAACCAACAAACCAACAAGCCAACAAACCAACAAACCAACAAACCAACAAGCCAACAAACCAACAAACAAATAAACCAACAAACCAACTAACCAACAAACCAACAAACCAAAAAACCAACAAACCAACAAGCCAACAAGCCAACAAGCCAACAAACCAACAAACTAACAAACCAACAAACGAACTAACCAACAAACCAACAAACTAAGTAACCAACAAGCCAACAAACCTACAAACCAACAAGCCAACAAGCCAACAAACCAACAAACCAACAAGCCAACAAACCAACAAACCAACAAACTAACAAACCAACAAACCAACAAACCAACAAACCAACAAACCAACAAGCCAACAAACCAACAAACAAATAAACCAACAAACCAAAAAACCAACAAACCAACAAACCAACAAGCCAACAAACCAACAAACCAACAAACCAAGTAACCAACAAGCCAACAAACCAACAAACCAACAAGCCAACAAGCCAACAAACCAATAAACCAACAAGCCAACAAGCCAATAAACCAACAAACTAACAAACCAACAAACCAACAAACTAAGTAACCAACAAGCCAACAAACCTACAAACCAACAAGCCAACAAACCAACAAACCAATAAGCCAACAAACCAACAAACCAACAAATTAACAAATCAAAAAACCAACAAACCAACAAACCAACAAGCCAACAAACCAACAAACGAACAAACCAAGTAACCAACAAGCCAACAAACCAACAAACCAACAAGCCAACAAGCCAACAAACCAACAAACCAACAAGCCAACAAACCAACAAACCAACAAACCAACAAGCCAACAAGTTAACAAACCAACAAACCAACAGACCAACAAGCCAACAAACCAACAAGCCAACAAACCAACAAACCAACAAACCAACAAGCCAACAAACCAACAAACCAACCAACCAAGTAACCAAAAATCCAACAAGCCAACAAACCAACAAACCAACAAGCCAACAAACCAACAAACCAACAAATCAACAAACCAACAAGCCAACAAGCCAACAAACCAACAAACCAACAAGCCAACAAGCCAACAAACCAACAAACCAACAAGCCAACAAACCAACAAACCAACAAGCCAACATGCCAACAAACCAACAAACTAAGTAACCAACAAGCCAACAAACCAACAAACCAACAAGCCAACAAGCCAACAAACCAACAAACCAACAAACTAACAAACCAACAAACCAAGTAACCAACAAACCAACAAACCATCAAACGAACAAAGCAACAAACCAACAAACCAACAAACCAACAAGCCAACAAACCAACAAACAAATAAACCAACAAACCAACAAACAAATAAACCAACAAACCAACAAACCAACAAACCAACAAACCAAAAAACCAACAAACGAACAAACCAACAAGCCAACAAGCCAACAAACCAACAAACCAACAAACCAACAAGCCAACAAACCAACAAACCAACAAACCAACAAACCAACAAGCCAACAAGCCAACAAACCAACAAACACATAAACCAACAAACCAAAAAACCAACAAACCAACAAACCAACAAACCAACAAACCAACAAACCAACAAGCCAACAAACCAACAAACCAACAAACCAACAAGCCAACAAACCAACAAACAAATAAACCAACAAACCAACAAACCAACAAACCAACAAACCAAAAAACCAACAAACCAACAAGCCAACAAGCCAACAAGCCAACAAACCAACACACTAACAAACCAACAAACGAACTAACCAACAAACCAACAAACTAAGTAACCAACAAGCCAACAAACCTACAAACCAACAAGCCAACAAGCCAACAAACCAACAAACCAACAAGCCAACAAACCAACAAACCAACAAACTAACAAACCAACAAACCAACAAACCAACAAACCAACAAACCAACAAGCCAACAAACCAACAAACAAATAAACCAACAAACCAAAAAACCAACAAACCAACAAACCAACAAGCCAACAAACCAACAAACCAACAAACCAAGTAACCAACAAGCCAACAAACCAACAAACCAACAAGCCAACAAGCCAACAAACCAATAAACCAACAAGCCAACAAGCCAATAAACCAACAAACTAACAAACCAACAAACCAACAAACTAAGTAACCAACAAGCCAACAAACCTACAAACCAACAAGCCAACAAACCAACAAACCAACAAGCCAACAAACCAACAAACCAACAAACTAACAAATCAAAAAACCAACAAACCAACAAACCAACAAGCCAACAAACCAACAAACGAACAAACCAAGTAACCAACAAGCCAACAAACCAACAAACCAACAAGCCAACAAGCCAACAAGCCAACAAACCAACAAACCAACAAGCCAACAAACCAACAAACCAACAAACCAACAAACCAACAAACCAACAAACCAACAAGCCAACAAACCAACAAGCCATCAAACCAACAAACCAACAAACCAACAAGCCAACAAGCCAACAAACCAACCAACCAAGTAACCAAAAAGCCAACAAACTAACAAACCAACAAGCCAACAAGCCAACAAGCCAACAAACCAACAAACCAACAAGCCAGCAAACCCACAAACCAACAAGGCAACAAACCAACAAACCAACAAACCAACAAAGCAACAAGCCAACAAGCCAACAAACCAACAAGCCAACAAACCAACAAACCAACAAACCAACAAACCAACAAACCAACATGCCAACAAACCAAAAAACTAAGTAACCAACAAGCCAACAAACCAGCAAACCAACAAACCAACATGCCAACAAAACAACAAACTAAGTGACCAACAAAGCAACAAGCCAACAAGCCAACAAACCAACAAACCAACAAGCCAATAAACCAACAAACCAACAAACCAACAAACCAACAAACCAATATGCCAACAAACCAAAAAACTAAGTAACCAACAAGCCAACAAACCAACAAACCAACATGCCAACAAACCAACAAACTAAGTAACCAACAAGCCAACAAACCAACAAACCAACAAACCAATAAGCCAACAAACCAACAAGCCAACAAACCAACAAACCAACAAGCCAACAAGCCAACAAACCAACAAACCAACAAACCAATAAGCCAACAAACCAACAAACCAACAAGCCAACAAACCAACAAACCAACAAACCAACAAACCAACATGCCAACAAGCCAACAAACCAACAAAGCAACAAGCCAACAAACCAACAAGCCAACAAACCAACAAACCAACAAACCAAGTAACCAAAAAGCCATCAAACTAAGAAACCAACAAGCCAACCAGCCAACAAACCAACAAACCAACAAAGCAACAAACCAACAATCCAAAAAACCAACAAACCAACAAGCCAACAAGCCAACAAACCAACAAACCAACAAGCCAACAACCCAACAAACCAACAAATCAACAAGCCAACAAA
The DNA here is from genome assembly GCA_958298945.1 of Atherix ibis. Taxonomy (NCBI): domain Eukaryota; kingdom Metazoa; phylum Arthropoda; class Insecta; order Diptera; family Athericidae; genus Atherix; species Atherix ibis. Next base: position 23,119,250 of record OY282608.1, read on the forward strand.
CCAACAAACCAACAAACCAAAAAACCAAAAAGCCAACAAACTAACAAACCAACAAGCCAACAAACCGACAAGCCAACAAACCAACAAACCAACAAACCAACAAAGCAACAAACCAACAAAACAACAAACCAACAAACCAACAAACCAACAAACCAACAAACCAACAAGCCAACAAGCCAACAAACCAACAAACTAACAAACCGACAAACGAACTAACCAACAAACCAACAAGCCAACAATCCTACAAACCAACAAACCATGTAACCAAAAAGCCAACAAACTAACAATCCAAGAAGCCAACAAACCATCAAGCCAACAAGCCAACAAACCAACAAACCAACAAAGCAACAAACCAACAAACCAACAAACCAACAAACCAACAAACCAACAAACCAACAAACCAACAAACCAACAAGCCAACAAACCAACAAACCAACAAACCAACAAGCCAACAAACCAACAAACAAATAAACCAACAAACCAACAAACCAACAAACCAACAAACCAAAAAACCAACAAACCAACAAGCCAACAAGCCAACAAGCCAACAAACCAACACACTAACAAACCAACAAACGAACTAACCAACAAACCAACAAACTAAGTAACCAACAAGCCAACAAACCTACAAACCAACAAGCCAACAAGCCAACAAACCAACAAACCAACAAGCCAACAAACCAACAAACCAACAAACCAACAAACTAACAAACCAACAAACCAACAAACCAACAAACCAACAAACCAACAAGCCAACAAACCAACAAACAAATAAACCAACAAACCAAAAAACCAACAAACCAACAAACCAACAAGCCAACAAACCAACAAACCAACAAACCAAGTAACCAACAAGCCAACAAACCAACAAACCAACAAGCCAACAAACCAACAAACCAATAAACCAACAAGCCAACAAGCCAATAAACCAACAAACTAACAAACCAACAAACCAACAAACTAAGTAACCAACAAGCCAACAAACCTACAAACCAACAAGCCAACAAACCAACAAACCAACAAGCCAACAAACCAACAAACCAACAAACTAACAAATCAAAAAACCAACAAACCAACAAACCAACAAGCCAACAAACCAACAAACGAACAAACCAAGTAACCAACAAGCCAACAAACCAACAAACCAACAAGCCAACAAGCCAACAAACCAACAAACCAACAAGCCAACAAACCAACAAACCAACAAACCAACAAGCCAACAAGTTAACAAACCAACAAACCAACAAACCAACAAGCCAACAAACCAACAAGCCATCAAACCAACAAACCAACAAACCAACAAGCCAACAAGCCAACAAACCAACCAACCAAGTAACCAAAAAGCCAACAAACTAACAAACCAACAAGCCAACAAGCACACAAGCCAACAAACCAACAAACCAACAAGCCAGCAAACCCACAAACCAACAAGGCAACAAACCAACAAACCAACAAACCAACAAAGCAACAAGCCAACAAGCCAACAAACCAACAAGCCAACAAACCAACAAACCAACAAACCAACAAACCAACAAACCAACATGCCAACAAACCAAAAAACTAAGTAACCAACAAGCCAACAAACCAGCAAACCAACAAACCAACATGCCAACAAAACAACAAACTAAGTGACCAACAAAGCAACAAGCCAACAAGCCAACAAACCAACAAACCAACAAGCCAATAAACCAACAAACCAACAAACCAACAAACCAATATGCCAACAAACCAAAAAACTAAGTAACCAACAAGCCAACAAACCAACAAACCAACAAACCAACATGCCAACAAACCAACAAACTAAGTAACCAACAAGCCAACAAACCAACAAACCAACAAACCAATAAGCCAACAAACCAACAAGCCAACAAACCAACAAACCAACAAGCCAACAAGCCAACAAACCAACAAACCAACAAACCAATAAGCCAACAAACCAACAAACCAACAAGCCAACAAACCAACAAACCAACAAACCAACAAACCAACATGCCAACAAGCCAACAAACCAACAAAGCAACAAGCCAACAAACCAACAAGCCAACAAACCAACAAACCAACAAACCAAGTAACCAAAAAGCCATCAAACTAAGAAACCAACAAGCCAACCAGCCAACAAACCAACAAACCAACAAAGCAACAAACCAACAATCCAAAAAACCAACAAACCAACAAGCCAACAAGCCAACAAACCAACAAACCAACAAGCCAACAACCCAACAAACCAACAAACCAACAAGCCAACAAACCAACAAACCAACAAACCAAAAAACCAAAAAGCCAACAAACTAACAAACCAACAAGCCAACAAACCGACAAGCCAACAAACCAACAAACCAACAAACCAACAAAGCAACAAACCAACAAAACAACAAACCAACAAACCAACAAACCAACAAACCAACAAACCAACAAGCCAACAAGCCAACAAACCAACAAACTAACAAACCGACAAACGAACTAACCAACAAACCAACAAGCCAACAATCCTACAAACCAACAAACCATGTAACCAAAAAGCCAACAAACTAACAATCCAACAAGCCAACAAACCATCAAGCCAACAAGCCAACAAACCAACAAACCAACAAAGCAACAAACCAACAAACCAACAAACCAACAAACCAACAAACCAACAAACCAACAAGCCAACAAGCCAACAAACCAACAAACTAACAAACCAACAAACGAACTAACCAACAAACCAACAAGCCAACAAGCCAACAAACCAACAAACCAACAAGCCAACAAGCCAACAAACCAACAAACCAACAAGCCAACAAACCAACAAACAAATAAACCAACAAACCAACAAACCAACAAGCCGACAAGCCAACAAACCAACAAACCAACAAACCAACAAGCCAACAAACCAACAAACCAACAAACCAACAAAGCAACAAACCAACAAACCAACAAACCAACAAACCAACAAACCAACAAGCCAACAAGCCAACAAACCAACAAACCAACAAACCAACAAGCCAACAAACCAACAAACCAACAAACCAATAAGCCAACAAACCAACAAGCCAACAAACCAACAAACCAACAAGCCAACAAACCAACAAAGCAACAAGCCAACAAACCAACAAGCCAACAAACCAATAAGCCACCAAACCAACAAACCAACAAGCCAACAAACCAACAAACCAACAAAGCAACAAGCCAACAAACCAACAAGCCAACAAACCAACAAACCAACAAACCAAGTAACCAAAAAGCCATCAAACTAAGAAACCAACAAACCAACAAACCAACAAAGCAACAAACCAACAATCCAACAAACCAACAATCCAAAAAACCAACAAACCAACAAGCCAACAAGCCAACAAACCAACAAACCAACAAGCCAACAAGCCAACAAACCAACAAACCAACAAACCAATAAGCCAACAAACCAACAAACCAACAAGCCAACAAACCAACAAACCAACAAAGCAACAAACCAACAAACCAACAAGCCAACAAACCAACAAACCAACAAACCAACAAACCAACAAGCCAACAAGCCAACAAACCAACAAACACATAAACCAAAAAACCAAAAAACCAACAAACCAACAAACCAACAAACCAACAAACCAACAAACCAACAAGCCAACAAACCAACAAACCAACAAACCAACAAGCCAACAAACCAACAAACAAATAAACCAACAAACCAACAAACCAACAAACCAACAAACCAAAAAACCAACAAACCAACAAGCCAACAAGCCAACAAGCCAACAAACCAACACACTAACAAACCAACAAACGAACTAACCAACAAACCAACAAACTAAGTAACCAACAAGCCAACAAACCTACAAACCAACAAGCCAACAAGCCAACAAACCAACAAACCAACAAGCCAACAAACCAACAAACCAACAAACTAACAAACCAACAAACCAACAAACCAACAAACCAACAAACCAACAAGCCAACAAACCAACAAACAAATAAACCAACAAACCAAAAAACCAACAAACCAACAAACCAACAAGCCAACAAACCAACAAACCAACAAACCAAGTAACCAACAAGCCAACAAACCAACAAACCAACAAGCCAACAAGCCAACAAACCAATAAACCAACAAGCCAACAAGCCAATAAACCAACAAACTAACAAACCAACAAACCAACAAACTAAGTAACCAACAAGCCAACAAACCTACAAACCAACAAGCCAACAAACCAACAAACCAACAAGCCAACAAACCAACAAACCAACAAACTAACAAATCAAAAAACCAACAAACCAACAAACCAACAAGCCAACAAACCAACAAACGAACAAACCAAGTAACCAACAAGCCAACAAACCAACAAACCAACAAGCCAACAAGCCAACAAACCAACAAACCAACAAGCCAACAAACCAACAAACCAACAAACCAACAAGCCAACAAGTTAACAAACCAACAAACCAACAAACCAACAAGCCAACAAACCAACAAGCCATCAAACCAACAAACCAACAAACCAACAAGCCAACAAGCCAACAAACCAACCAACCAAGTAACCAAAAAGCCAACAAACTAACAAACCAACAAGCCAACAAGCCAACAAGCCAACAAACCAACAAACCAACAAGCCAGCAAACCCACAAACCAACAAGGCAACAAACCAACAAACCAACAAACCAAGTAACCAACAAGCCAACAAACCAACAAACCAACAAGCCAACAAGCCAACAAACCAATAAACCAACAAGCCAACAAGCCAATAAACCAACAAACTAACAAACCAACAAACCAACAAACTAAGTAACCAACAAGCCAACAAACCTACAAACCAACAAGCCAACAAACCAACAAACCAATAAGCCAACAAACCAACAAACCAACAAATTAACAAATCAAAAAACCAACAAACCAACAAACCAACAAGCCAACAAACCAACAAACGAACAAACCAAGTAACCAACAAGCCAACAAACCAACAAACCAACAAGCCAACAAGCCAACAAACCAACAAACCAACAAGCCAACAAACCAACAAACCAACAAACCAACAAGCCAACAAGTTAACAAACCAACAAACCAACAGACCAACAAGCCAACAAACCAACAAGCCAACAAACCAACAAACCAACAAACCAACAAGCCAACAAACCAACAAACCAACCAACCAAGTAACCAAAAATCCAACAAGCCAACAAACCAACAAACCAACAAGCCAACAAACCAACAAACCAACAAATCAACAAACCAACAAGCCAACAAGCCAACAAACCAACAAACCAACAAGCCAACAAGCCAACAAACCAACAAACCAACAAGCCAACAAACCAACAAACCAACAAGCCAACATGCCAACAAACCAACAAACTAAGTAACCAACAAGCCAACAAACCAACAAACCAACAAGCCAACAAGCCAACAAACCAACAAACCAACAAACTAACAAACCAACAAACCAAGTAACCAACAAACCAACAAACCATCAAACGAACAAAGCAACAAACCAACAAACCAACAAACCAACAAGCCAACAAACCAACAAACAAATAAACCAACAAACCAACAAACAAATAAACCAACAAACCAACAAACCAACAAACCAACAAACCAAAAAACCAACAAACGAACAAACCAACAAGCCAACAAGCCAACAAACCAACAAACCAACAAACCAACAAGCCAACAAACCAACAAACCAACAAACCAACAAACCAACAAGCCAACAAGCCAACAAACCAACAAACACATAAACCAACAAACCAAAAAACCAACAAACCAACAAACCAACAAACCAACAAACCAACAAACCAACAAGCCAACAAACCAACAAACCAACAAACCAACAAGCCAACAAACCAACAAACAAATAAACCAACAAACCAACAAACCAACAAACCAACAAACCAAAAAACCAACAAACCAACAAGCCAACAAGCCAACAAGCCAACAAACCAACACACTAACAAACCAACAAACGAACTAACCAACAAACCAACAAACTAAGTAACCAACAAGCCAACAAACCTACAAACCAACAAGCCAACAAGCCAACAAACCAACAAACCAACAAGCCAACAAACCAACAAACCAACAAACTAACAAACCAACAAACCAACAAACCAACAAACCAACAAACCAACAAGCCAACAAACCAACAAACAAATAAACCAACAAACCAAAAAACCAACAAACCAACAAACCAACAAGCCAACAAACCAACAAACCAACAAACCAAGTAACCAACAAGCCAACAAACCAACAAACCAACAAGCCAACAAGCCAACAAACCAATAAACCAACAAGCCAACAAGCCAATAAACCAACAAACTAACAAACCAACAAACCAACAAACTAAGTAACCAACAAGCCAACAAACCTACAAACCAACAAGCCAACAAACCAACAAACCAACAAGCCAACAAACCAACAAACCAACAAACTAACAAATCAAAAAACCAACAAACCAACAAACCAACAAGCCAACAAACCAACAAACGAACAAACCAAGTAACCAACAAGCCAACAAACCAACAAACCAACAAGCCAACAAGCCAACAAACCAACAAACCAACAAGCCAACAAACCAACAAACCAACAAACCAACAAGCCAACAAGTTAACAAACCAACAAACCAACAAACCAACAAGCCAACAAACCAACAAGCCATCAAACCAACAAACCAACAAACCAACAAGCCAACAAGCCAACAAACCAACCAACCAAGTAACCAAAAAGCCAACAAACTAACAAACCAACAAGCCAACAAGCCAACAAGCCAACAAACCAACAAACCAACAAGCCAGCAAACCCACAAACCAACAAGGCAACAAACCAACAAACCAACAAACCAACAAAGCAACAAGCCAACAAGCCAACAAACCAACAAGCCAACAAACCAACAAACCAACAAACCAACAAACCAACAAACCAACATGCCAACAAACCAAAAAACTAAGTAACCAACAAGCCAACAAACCAGCAAACCAACAAACCAACATGCCAACAAAACAACAAACTAAGTGACCAACAAAGCAACAAGCCAACAAGCCAACAAACCAACAAACCAACAAGCCAATAAACCAACAAACCAACAAACCAACAAACCAACAAACCAATATGCCAACAAACCAAAAAACTAAGTAACCAACAAGCCAACAAACCAACAAACCAACATGCCAACAAACCAACAAACTAAGTAACCAACAAGCCAACAAACCAACAAACCAACAAACCAATAAGCCAACAAACCAACAAGCCAACAAACCAACAAACCAACAAGCCAACAAGCCAACAAACCAACAAACCAACAAACCAATAAGCCAACAAACCAACAAACCAACAAGCCAACAAACCAACAAACCAACAAACCAACAAACCAACATGCCAACAAGCCAACAAACCAACAAAGCAACAAGCCAACAAACCAACAAGCCAACAAACCAACAAACCAACAAACCAAGTAACCAAAAAGCCATCAAACTAAGAAACCAACAAGCCAACCAGCCAACAAACCAACAAACCAACAAAGCAACAAACCAACAATCCAAAAAACCAACAAACCAACAAGCCAACAAGCCAACAAACCAACAAACCAACAAGCCAACAAACCAACAAAGCAACAAACCAACAAAACAACAAACCAACAAACCAACAAACCAACAAACCAACAAACCAACAAGCCAACAAGCCAACAAACCAACAAACTAACAAACCGACAAACGAACTAACCAACAAACCAACAAGCCAACAATCCTACAAACCAACAAACCATGTAACCAAAAAGCCAACAAACTAACAATCCAAGAAGCCAACAAACCATCAAGCCAACAAGCCAACAAACCAACAAACCAACAAAGCAACAAACCAACAAACCAACAAACCAACAAACCAACAAACCAACAAACCAACAAACCAACAAACCAACAAGCCAACAAACCAACAAACCAACAAACCAACAAGCCAACAAACCAACAAACAAATAAACCAACAAACCAACAAACCAACAAACCAACAAACCAAAAAACCAACAAACCAACAAGCCAACAAGCCAACAAGCCAACAAACCAACACACTAACAAACCAACAAACGAACTAACCAACAAACCAACAAACTAAGTAACCAACAAGCCAACAAACCTACAAACCAACAAGCCAACAAGCCAACAAACCAACAAACCAACAAGCCAACAAACCAACAAACCAACAAACCAACAAACTAACAAACCAACAAACCAACAAACCAACAAACCAACAAACCAACAAGCCAACAAACCAACAAACAAATAAACCAACAAACCAAAAAACCAACAAACCAACAAACCAACAAGCCAACAAACCAACAAACCAACAAACCAAGTAACCAACAAGCCAACAAACCAACAAACCAACAAGCCAACAAACCAACAAACCAATAAACCAACAAGCCAACAAGCCAATAAACCAACAAACTAACAAACCAACAAACCAACAAACTAAGTAACCAACAAGCCAACAAACCTACAAACCAACAAGCCAACAAACCAACAAACCAACAAGCCAACAAACCAACAAACCAACAAACTAACAAATCAAAAAACCAACAAACCAACAAACCAACAAGCCAACAAACCAACAAACGAACAAACCAAGTAACCAACAAGCCAACAAACCAACAAACCAACAAGCCAACAAGCCAACAAACCAACAAACCAACAAGCCAACAAACCAACAAACCAACAAACCAACAAGCCAACAAGTTAACAAACCAACAAACCAACAAACCAACAAGCCAACAAACCAACAAGCCATCAAACCAACAAACCAACAAACCAACAAGCCAACAAGCCAACAAACCAACCAACCAAGTAACCAAAAAGCCAACAAACTAACAAACCAACAAGCCAACAAGCACACAAGCCAACAAACCAACAAACCAACAAGCCAGCAAACCCACAAACCAACAAGGCAAGAAACCAACAAACCAACAAACCAACAAAGCAACAAGCCAACAAGCCAACAAACCAACAAGCCAACAAACCAACAAACCAACAAACCAACAAACCAACAAACCAACATGCCAACAAACCAAAAAACTAAGTAACCAACAAGCCAACAAACCAGCAAACCAACAAACCAACATGCCAACAAAACAACAAACTAAGTGACCAACAAAGCAACAAGCCAACAAGCCAACAAACCAACAAACCAACAAGCCAATAAACCAACAAACCAACAAACCAACAAACCAACAAACCAATATGCCAACAAACCAAAAAACTAAGTAACCAACAAGCCAACAAACCAACAAACCAACAAACCAACATGCCAACAAACCAACAAACTAAGTAACCAACAAGCCAACAAACCAACAAACCAACAAACCAATAAGCCAACAAACCAACAAGCCAACAAACCAACAAACCAACAAGCCAACAAGCCAACAAACCAACAAACCAACAAACCAATAAGCCAACAAACCAACAAACCAACAAGCCAACAAACCAACAAACCAACAAACCAACAAACCAACATGCCAACAAGCCAACAAACCAACAAAGCAACAAGCCAACAAACCAACAAGCCAACAAACCAACAAACCAACAAACCAAGTAACCAAAAAGCCATCAAACTAAGAAACCAACAAGCCAACCAGCCAACAAACCAACAAACCAACAAAGCAACAAACCAACAATCCAAAAAACCAACAAACCAACAAGCCAACAAGCCAACAAACCAACAAACCAACAAGCCAACAACCCAACAAACCAACAAACCAACAAGCCAACAAACCAACAAACCAACAAACCAAAAAACCAAAAAGCCAACAAACTAACAAACCAACAAGCCAACAAACCGACAAGCCAACAAACCAACAAACCAACAAACCAACAAAGCAACAAACCAACAAAACAACAAACCAACAAACCAACAAACCAACAAACCAACAAACCAACAAGCCAACAAGCCAACAAACCAACAAACTAACAAACCGACAAACGAACTAACCAACAAACCAACAAGCCAACAATCCTACAAACCAACAAACCATGTAACCAAAAAGCCAACAAACTAACAATCCAACAAGCCAACAAACCATCAAGCCAACAAGCCAACAAACCAACAAACCAACAAAGCAACAAACCAACAAACCAACAAACCAACAAACCAACAAACCAACAAACCAACAAGCCAACAAGCCAACAAACCAACAAACTAACAAACCAACAAACGAACTAACCAACAAACCAACAAGCCAACAAGCCAACAAACCAACAAACCAACAAGCCAACAAGCCAACAAACCAACAAACCAACAAGCCAACAAACCAACAAACAAATAAACCAACAAACCAACAAACCAACAAGCCGACAAGCCAACAAACCAACAAACCAACAAACCAACAAGCCAACAAACCAACAAACCAACAAACCAACAAAGCAACAAACCAACAAACCAACAAACCAACAAACCAACAAACCAACAAGCCAACAAGCCAACAAACCAACAAACCAACAAACCAACAAGCCAACAAACCAACAAACCAACAAACCAATAAGCCAACAAACCAACAAGCCAACAAACCAACAAACCAACAAGCCAACAAACCAACAAAGCAACAAGCCAACAAACCAACAAGCCAACAAACCAATAAGCCACCAAACCAACAAACCAACAAGCCAACAAACCAACAAACCAACAAAGCAACAAGCCAACAAACCAACAAGCCAACAAACCAACAAACCAACAAACCAAGTAACCAAAAAGCCATCAAACTAAGAAACCAACAAACCAACAAACCAACAAAGCAACAAACCAACAATCCAACAAACCAACAATCCAAAAAACCAACAAACCAACAAGCCAACAAGCCAACAAACCAACAAACCAACAAGCCAACAAGCCAACAAACCAACAAACCAACAAACCAATAAGCCAACAAACCAACAAACCAACAAGCCAACAAACCAACAAACCAACAAAGCAACAAACCAACATGCCAACAAGCCAACAAACCAACAAAGCAACAAGCCAACAAACCAACAAGCCAACAAACCAATAAGCCACCAAACCAACAAACCAACAAGCCAACAAACCAACAAACCAACAAAGCAACAAGCCAACAAACCAACAAGCCAACAAACCAACAAACCAACAAACCAAGTAACCAAAAAGCCATCAAACTAAGAAACCAACAAACCAACAAACCAACAAACCAACAAACCAACAAGCCAACAAACCAACAAACAAATAAACCAACAAACCAACAAACCAACAAGCCGACAAGCCAACAAACCAACAAACCAACAAACCAACAAGCCAACAAACCAACAAACCAACAAACCAACAAACCAACAAACCAACAAACCAACAAACCAACAAACCAACAAACCAACAAGCCAACAAGCCAACAAACCAACAAACCAACAAACCAACAAGCCAACAAACCAACAAACCAACAAACCAACAAGCCAACAAACCAACAAGCCAACAAACCAACAAACCAACAAACCAAGTAACCAACAAACCAAAAAACCATCAAACGAACAAAGCAACAAACCAACAAGCCACCAAGTCCACAAACCAACAAACCAACAAACCAACAAACCAACAAGCCAACAAACCAACAAACCAACAAACCAACAAGGCAACAAACCAACAAACCAACAAACCAACAAACCAAGTAACCAACAAACCAAAAAACCATCAAACGAACAAAGCAACAAACCAACAAGCCAACAAGTCCACAAACCAACAAACCAAGTAACCAAAAAGCCAACAATCTAACAAACCAACAAGCCAACAAACCAACAAGCCAACAAGCCAACAAACCAACAAACCAACAAAGCAACAAACCAAAAAGCCAACAAACCAACAAACCAACAAACCAACAAACCAAGTAACCAACAAACCAAAAAACCATCAAACGAACAAAGCAACAAACTAACAAGCCAACAAGTCCACAAACCAACAAACCAAGTAACCAAAAAGCCAACAATCTAACAAACCAACAAGCCAACAAACCAACAAACCAACAAGCCAACAATCCTACAAACCAACAAACCAATAAACCAACAAACCATGTAACCAAAAAGCCAACAAACTAACAATCCAACAAGCCAACAAACCATCAAGCCAACAAGCCAACAAACCAACAAACCAACAAAGCAACAAACCAACAAACCAACTAACCAACAAACCAACAAGCCAACAAGCCAACAAACCAACAAACTAACAAACCAACAAACGAACTAACCAACAAACCACCAAGCCAACAAGCCAACAAACCAACAAACCAACAAGCCAACAAGCCAACAAACCAACAAACCAACAAGCCAACAAACCAACAAACAAATAAACCAACAAACCAACACACCAACAAGCCGACAAGCCAACAAACCAACAAACCAACAAACCAACAAGCCAACAAACCAACAAACCAACAAACCAACAAACCAACAAACCAACAAACCAACAAACCAACAAACCAACAAACCAACAAACCAACAAGCCAACAAGCCAACAAACCAACAAACCAACAAACCAACAAGCCAACAAACCAACAAACCAACAAACCAACAAGGCAACAAACCAACAAACCAACAAACCAACAAACCAAGTAACCAACAAACCAAAAAACCATCAAACGAACAAAGCAACAAACTAACAAGCCAACAAGTCCACAAACCAACAAACCAAGTAACCAAAAAGCCAACAATCTAACAAACCAACAAGCCAACAAACCAACAAGCCAACAAGCCAACAAACCAACAAACCAACAAAGCAACAAACCAAAAAACCAACAAACCAAAAAACCAACAAACCAATAAGCCAACAAACAAACAAACCAACAAGCCAACAAACCAACAAACCAACAAACCAACAAACCAACATGCCAACAAGCCAACAAACCAACAAAGCAACAAGCCAACAAACCAACAAGCCAACAAACCAATAAGCCACCAAACCAACAAACCAACAAGCCAACAAACCAACAAACCAACAAAGCAACAAGCCAACAAACCAACAAGCCAACAAACCAACAAACCAACAAACCAAGTAACCAAAAAGCCATCAAACTAAGAAACCAACAAACCAACAAACCAACAAAGCAACAAACCAACAATCCAACAAACCAACAATCCAAAAAACCAACAAACCAACAAGCCAACAAGCCAACAAACCAACAAACCAACAAGCCAACAACCCAACAAACCAACAAACCAAAAAACCAAAAAGCCAACAAACTAACAAACCAACAAGCCAACAAACCGACAAGCCAACAAGCCAACAAACCAACAAAGCAACAAACCAACAAAACAACAAACCAACAAACCAACAAACCAAGAAACCAACAAGCCAACAAGCCAACAAACCAACAAACCAACAAACCAAAAAACCAAAAAGCCAACAAACTAACAAACCAACAAGCCAACAAACCGACAAGCCAACAAGCCAACAAACCAACAAACCAACAAAGCAACAAACCAACAAAACAACAAGCCAACAAACCAACAAACTAACAAACCGACAAACGAACTAACCAACAAACCAACAAGCCAACAATCCTACAAACCAACAAACCAACAAACCAACAAACCATGTAACCAGAAAGCCAACAAACTAACAATCCAACAAGCCAACAAACCATCAAGCCAACAAGCCAACAAACCAACAAACCAACAAAGCAACAAACCAACAAACCAACAAGCCAACAACCCAACAAACCAACAAACCATGTAACCAAAAAGCCAACAAACTAACAAACCAACAAGCCAACAAACCGACAAGCCAACAAGCCAACAAACCAACAAACCAACAAAGCAACAAACCAACAAAACAACAAACCAACAAACCAACAAACCAAGAAACCAACAAGCCAACAAGCCAACAAACCAACAAACCATGTAACCAAAAAGCCAACAAACTAACAATCCAACAAGCCAACAAACCATCAAGCCAACAAGCCAACAAACCAACAAACCAACAAAGCAACAAACCAACAAACCAACTAACCAACAAACCAACAAGCCAACAAGCCAACAAACCAACAAACTAACAAACCAACAAACGAACTAACCAACAAACCAACAAGCCAACAAGCCAACAAACCAACAAACCAACAAGCCAACAAGCCAACAAACCAACAAACCAACAAGCCAACAAACCAACAAACAAATAAACCAACAAACCAACACACCAACAAGCCGACAAACCAACAAACCAACAAACCAACAAGCCAACAAGCCAACAAACCAACAAACCAACAAACCAACAAGCCAACAAACCAACAAACCAACAAACCAACAAGGCAACAAACCAATAAACCAACAAACCAACAAACCAAGTAACCAACAAACCAAAAAACCATCAAACGAACAAAGCAACAAACTAACAAGCCAACAAGTCCACAAACCAACAAACCAAGTAATTAAAAAGCCAACAATCTAACAAACCAACAATCCAACAAACCAACAAGCCAACAAGCCAACAAACCAACAAACCAACAAAGCCACAAACCAAAAAACCAACAAACCAAAAAACCAACAAACCAACAAACCAACAAAGCAACAAACCAAAAAACCAACAAACCAAAAAACCAACAAACCAACAAACCAACAAGCCAACAAACCAACAAACCAACAAACCAAAAAACCAAAAAGCCAACAAACTAACAAACCAACAAGCCAACAAACCGACAAGCCAACAAGCCAACAAACCAACAAACCAACAAAGCAACAAACCAACAAAACAACAAACCAACAAACCAACAAACCAACAAACCAACAAGCCAACAAGCCAACAAACCAACAAACTAACAAACCAACAAACGAACTAACCAACAAACCAACAAGCCAACAATCCTACAAACCAACAAACCAACAAACCAACAAACCATGTAACCAAAAAGCCAACAAACTAACAAACCAACAAGCCAACAAACCATCAAGTCAACAAGCCAACAAACCAACAAACCAACAAAGCAACAAACCAACAAACCAACAAACCAACAAACCAACAAGCCAACAAGCCAACAAACCAACAAACTAACAAACCAACAAACGAACTAACCAACAAACCAACAAGCCAACAAGCCAACAAACCAACAAACCAACAAGCCAACAAGCCAACAAACCAACAAACCAACAAGCCAACAAACCAACAAACAAATAAACCAACAAACCAACAAACCAACAAGCCGACAAGCCAACAAACCAACAAACCAACAAACCAACAAGCCAACAAACCAACAAACCAACAAACCAACAAACCAACAAACCAACAAACCAACAAACCAACAAACCAACAAACCAACAAGCCAACAAGCCAACAAACCAACAAACCAACAAACCAACAAGCCAACAAACCAACAAACCAACAAACCAACAAGCCAACAAACCAACAAGCCAACAAACCAACAAACCAACAAACCAAGTAACCAACAAACCAAAAAACCATCAAACGAACAAAGCAACAAACCAACAAGCCAACAAGTCCACAAACCAACAAACCAACAAACCAACAAGCCAACAAACCAACAAAGCAACAAGCCAACAAACCAACAAGCCAACAAACCAATAAGCCACCAAACCAACAAACCAACAAGCCAACAAACCAACAAACCAACAAAGCAACAAGCCAACAAACCAACAAGCCAACAAACCAACAAACCAACAAACCAAGTAACCAAAAAGCCATCAAACTAAGAAACCAACAAACCAACAAACCAACAAAGCAACAAACCAACAATCCAACAAACCAACAATCCAAAAAACCAACAAACCAACAAACCAATAAGCCAACAAGCCAACAAACCAACAAACCAACAAGCCAACAAACCAACAAACAAATAAACCAACAAACCAACAAACCAACAAGCCGACAAGCCAACAAACCAACAAACCAACAAACCAACAAGCCAACAAACCAACAAACCAACAAACCAACAAACCAACAAACCAACAAACCAACAAACCAACAAACCAACAAACCAACAAGCCAACAAGCCAACAAACCAACAAACCAACAAACCAACAAGCCAACAAACCAACAAACCAACAAACCAACATGCCAACAAGCCAACAAACCAACAAAGCAACAAGCCAACAAACCATGTAACCAAAAAGCCAATAAGCCACCAAACCAACAAACCAACAAGCCAACAAACCAACAAGCCAACAAGCCAACAAACCAACAAACCAACAAAGCAACAAACCAAAAAACCAACAAACCAAAAAACCGACAAACCAACAAACCAACAAAGCAACAAACCAAAAAACCAACAAACCAAAAAACCAACAAACCAACAAACCAACAAGCCAACAAACCAACAAACCAACAAACCAAAAAACCAAAAAGGCAACAAACTAACAAACCAACAAGCCAACAAACCGACAAGCCAACAAGCCAACAAACCAACAAACCAATAAAGCAACAAACCAACAAAACAACAAACCAACAAACCAACAAACCAACAAACCAACAAGCCAACAAGCCAACAAACCAACAAACTAACAAACCAACAAACGAACTAACCAACAAACCAACAAGCCAACAATCCTACAAACCAACAAACCAACAAACCAACAAACCATGTAACCAAAAAGCCAACAAACTAACAAACCAACAAACCATCAAGTCAACAAGCCAACAAACCAACAAACCAACAAAGCAACAAACCAACAAACCAACAAACCAACAAACCAACAAGCCAACAAGCCAACAAACCAACAAACTAACAAACCAACAAACGAACTAACCAACAAACCAACAAGCCAACAAGCCAACAAACCAACAAACCAACAAGCCAACAAGCCAACAAACCAACAAACCAACAAGCCAACAAACCAACAAACAAATAAACCAACAAACCAACAAACCAACAAGCCGACAAGCCAACAAACCAACAAACCAACAAACCAACAAGCCAACAAACCAACAAACCAACAAACCAACAAACCAACAAACCAACAAACCAACAAACCAACAAACCAACAAACCAACAAACCAACAAGCCAACAAGCCAACAAACCAACAAACTAACAAACCAACAAGGCAACAAACCAACAAACCAACAAACCAACAAACCAAGAAACCAACAAACCTAAAAACCATCAAACGAACAAAGCAACAAACCAACAAGCCAACAAGTCCACAAACCAACAAACTAAGTAACCAAAAAGCCAACAATCTAACAAACCAACAAGCCAACAAACCAACAAGCCAACAAGCCAACAAACCAACAAACCAACAAAGCAACAAACCAAAAAACCAACAAACCAAAAAACCAACAAACCAACAAACCAACAAGCCAACAAACCAACAAACCAACAAACCAAAAAACCAAAAAGCCAACAAACTAACAAACCAACAAGCCAACAAACCGACAAGCCAACAAGCCAACAAACCAACAAACCAACAAAGCAACAAACCAACAAAACAACAAACCAACAAACCAACAAACCAACAAACCAACAAGCCAACAAGCCAACAAACCAACAAACTAACAAACCAACAAACGAACTAACCAACAAACCAACAAGCCAACAATCCTACAAACCTACAAACCAACAAACCAACAAACCATGTAACAAAAAAGCCAACAAACTAACAAACCAACAAGCCAACAAACCATCAAGTCAACAAGCCAACAAACCAACAAACCAACAAAGCAACAAACCAACAAACCAACAAACCAACAAACCAACAAGCCAACAAGCCAACAAACCAACAAACTAACAAACCAACAAACGAACTAACCAACAAACCAACAAGCCAACAAGCCAACAAACCAACAAACCAACAAGCCAACAAGCCAACAAACCAACAAACCAACAAGCCAACAAACCAACAAACAAATAAACCAACAAACCAACAAACCAACAAGCCGACAAGCCAACAAACCAACAAACCAACAAACCAACAAGCCAACAAACCAACAAACCAACAAACCAACAAACCAACAAACCAACAAACCAACAAACCAACAAACCAACAAACCAACAAGCCAACAAGCCAACAAACCAACAAACCAACAAACCAACAAGCCAACAAACCAACAAACCAACAAACCAACAAGCCAACAAACCAACAAGCCAACAAACCAACAAACCAACAAACCAAGTAACCAACAAACCAAAAAACCATCAAACGAACAAAGCAACAAACCAACAAGCCAACAAGTCCACAAACCAACAAACCAACAAACCAACAAACCAACAAGCCAACAAACCAACAAACCAACAAACCAACAAGGCAACAAACCAACAAACCAACAAACCAACAAACCAACAAACCAAGTAACCAACAAACCAAAAAACCATCAAACGAACAAAGCAACAAACCAACAAGCCAACAAGTCCACAAACCAACAAACCAAGTAACCAAAAAGCCAACAATCTAACAAACCAACAAGCCAACAAACCAACAAGCCAACAAGCCAACAAACCAACAAACCAACAAAGCAACAAACCAAAAAACCAACAAACCAAAAAACCAACAAACCAACAAACCAACAAAGCAACAAACCAAAAAACCAACAAACCAAAAAACCAACAAACCAACAAACCAACAAGCCAACAAACCAACAAACCAACAAACCAAAAAACCAAAAAGCCAACAAACTAACAAACCAACAAGCCAACAAACCGACAAGCCAACAAGCCAACAAACCAACAAACCAACAAAGCAACAAACCAACAAAACAACAAACCAACAAACCAACAAACCAATAAACCAACAAGCCAACAAGCCAATAAACCAACAAACTAACAAACCAACAAACGAACTAACCAACAAACCAACAAGCCAACAATCCTACAAACCAACAAACCAACAAACCAACAAACCATGTAACCAAAAAGCCAACAAACTAACAAACCAACAAGCCAACAAACCATCAAGCCAACAAGCCAACATACCAACAAACCAACAAAGCAACAAACCAACAAACCAACAAACCAACAAACCAACAAGCCAACAAGCCAACAAACCAACAAACTAACAAACCAACAAACGAACTAACCAACAAACCAACAAGCCAACAAGCCAACAAACCAACAAACCAACAAGCCAACAAGCCAACAAACCAACAAACCAACAAGCCAACAAACCAACAAACAAATAAACCAACAAACCAACAAACCAACAAGCCGACAAGCCAACAAACCAACAAACCAACAAACCAACAAGCCAACAAACCAACAAACCAACAAACCAACAAACCAACAAACCAACAAACCAACAAACCAACAAACCAACAAACCAACAAGCCAACAAGCCAACAAACCAACAAACCAACAAACCAACCAGCCAACAAACCAACAAACCAACAAACCAACAAGCCAACAAACCAACAAGCCAACAAACCAACAAACCAACAAACCAAGTAACCAACAAACCAAAAAACCATCAAACGAACAAAGCAACAAACCAACAAGCCAACAAGTCCACAAACCAACAAACCAAGTAACCAAAAAGCCAACAATCTAACAAACCAACAAGCCAACAAACCAACAAGCCAACAAGCCAACAAACCAACAAACCAACAAAGCAACAAACCAAAAAACCAACAAACCAAAAAACCAACAAACCAACAAACCAACAAAGCAACAAACCAAAAAACCAACAAACCAAAAAACCAACAAACCAACAAACCATCAAACGAACAAAGCAACAAGCCAACAAGCCAACAAAACAACAAACCAACAAGCCAACAAACCAACAAACCAACAAGCCAACAAGCCAACAAACCAACAAACCAACAAACCAACAAGCCAACAAACCAACAAACCAACAAGCCAACAAACCAACAAACCAACAAACCAACAAATCAACAAGCCAACAAGCCACAAGCCAACAAACCAACAAACCAATAAGCCAACAAACCAACAAACCAACAAACCAACAAACCAACAAACCAACAAACCAACAAACCAACAAACCAACAAACCAACAAACCAACAAGCCAACAAACCAGCAAACCAACAAACCAACAAACCAACTAGCCAACAAGCCAACAAATGAACAAACCAACAAGCCAACAAACCAACAAACCAACATGCCAACAAACCAACAAACTAAGTAACCAACAAGCCAACAAACTAACAAACCAACAAGCCAACAAGCCAACAAACCAACAAACCAACAAACCAACGAACCAACAAGGCAACAAACCAACAAGCCAACAAACCAACAAACCAAAAAACCAACAAGCCAACAAACCATCAAGCCAACAAGCCAACAAACCAACAAACCAACAAAGCAACAAATCAACAAACCAACAAACCAACAAACCAACAAGCCAACAAGCCAACAAACCAACAAACTAACAAACCAACAAACGAACTAACCAACAAACCAACAAGCCAACAAGCCAACAAACCAACAAACCAACAAGCCAACAAGCCAACAAACCAACAAACCAACAAGCCAACAAACCAACAAACAAATAAACCAACAAACCAACAAACCAACAAGCCGACAAGCCAACAAACCAACAAACCAACAAACCAACAAGCCAACAAACCAACAAACCAACAAACCAACAAACCAACAAACCAACATACCAACAAACCAACAAACCAACAAACCAACAAGCCAACAAGCCAACAAACCAACAAACCAACAAACCAACAAGCCAACAAACCAACAAACCAACAAACCAACAAGCCAACAAACCAACAAACCAACAAACCAACAAACCAAGTAACCAACAAACCAAAAAACCATCAAACGAACAAAGCAACAAACCAACAAGCACACAAGTCCACAAACCAACAAACCAAGTAACCAAAAAGCCAACAATCTAACAAACCAACAAGCCAACAAACCAACAAGCCAACAAGCCAACAAACCAACAAACCAACAAAGCAACAAACCAAAAAACCAACAAACCAAAAAACCAACAAACCAACAAACCAACAAAGCAACAAACCAAAAAACCAACAAACCAAAAAACCAACAAACCAACAAACCAACAAGCCAACAAACCAACAAACCAACAAACCAAAAAACCAAAAAGCCAACAAACTAACAAACCAACAAGCCAACAAACCGACAAGCCAACAAGCCAACAAACCAACAAACCAACAAAGCAACAAACCAACAAAACAACAAACCAACAAACCAACAAACCAACAAACCAACAAGCCAACAAGCCAACAAACCAACAAACTAACAAACCAACAAACGAACTAACCAACAAACCAACAAGCCAACAATCCTACAAACCAACAAACCAACAAACCAACAAACCATGTAACCAAAAAGCCAACAAACTAACAAACCAACAAGCCAACAAACCATCAAGCCAACAAGCCAACAAACCAACAAACCAACAAAGCAACAAACCAACAAACCAACAAACCAACAAACCAACAAGCCAACAAGCCAACAAACCAACAAACTAACAAACCAACAAACGAACTAACCAACAAACCAACAAGCCAACAAGCCAACAAACCAACAAACCAACAAGCCAACAAGCCAACAAACCAACAAACCAACAAGCCAACAAACCAACAAACAAATAAACCAACAAACCAACAAACCAACAAGCCGACAAGCCAACAAACCAACAAACCAACAAACCTACAAGCCAACAAACCAACAAACCAACAAACCAATAAACCAACAAACCAACAAACCAACAAACCAACAAACCAACAAACCAACAAGCCAACAAGCCAACAAACCAACAAACCAACAAACCAACAAGCCAACAAACCAACAAACCAACAAACCAACAAACCAACAAGCCAACAAACCAACAAGCCTACAAGCCAACAAACCAACAAGCCTACAAACCAACAAACCAACAAACCAAGTAACCAACAAACCAAAAAACCATCAAACGAACAAAGCAACAAACCAACAAGCCAACAAGTCCACAAACCAACAAACCAAGTAACCAAAAAGCCAACAATCTAACAAACCAACAAGCCAACAAACCAACAAGCCAACAAGCCAACAAACCAACAAACCAACAAAGCAACAAACCAAAAAACCAACAAACCAAAAACCAACAAACCAACAAACCAACAAAGCAACAAACCAAAAAACCAACAAACCAAAAAACCAACAAACCAACAAACCATCAAACGAACAAAGCAACAAGCCAAAAAGCCAACAAAACAACAAACCAACAAGCCAACAAACAAACAAACCAACAAGCCAACAAGCCAACAAACCAACAAACCAACAAACCAACAAACCAACAAACCAACAAGCCAACAAACCAACAAACCAACAAGCCAACAAACCAACAAACCAACAAACCAACAAATCAACAAGCCAACAAGCCACAAGCCAACAAACCAACAAACCAACAAGCCAACAAACCAACAAACCAACAAACCAACAAACCAACAAACCAACAAACCAACAAACCAACAAACCAACAAACCAACAAACCAACAAGCCAACAAACCAACAAACCAACAAACCAACAAACCAACAAGCCAACAAGCCAACAAATAAACAAACAAACCAGCCAACAAACCAACAAACCAACATGCCAACAAACCAACAAACTAAGTAACCAACAAGCCAACAAACTAACAAACCAACAAGCCAACAAGCCAACAAACTAACAAACCAACAAACCAGCGAACCAACAAGGCAACAAACCAACAAGCCAACAAACCAACAAACCAACAAGCCAACAAGACAACAAACCAACAAACCAACAAACCAACAAACCAACAAGCCAACAAACCAACAAACCAACAATCCAACAAACCAACAAACCAACAAACCAACAAACCAACAAGCCAACAAACCAACAAACCAACAAACCAACAAACCAACAAACCAACAAGCCAACAAGCCAACAAACCAACAAACCAACAAGCCAACAAACCAACAAACCAACAAACCAACAAGCCAACAAACCAACAAGCCAACAAGCCAACAAACCAACAAACCAAGTAACCAAAAAGCCAACAAACTAACAAACCAACAAACCAACAAACCAACAAACCAACAAACCAAGTAACCAACAAGCCAACAAACCAACAAACCAACAAGCCAACAAGCCAACAAACCAACAAACCAACAAGCCAACAAGCCAATAAACCAACAAACTAACAAACCAACAAACGAACTAACCAACAAACCAACAAACTAAGTAACCAACAAGCCAACAAACCTACAAACCAACAAGCCAACAAACCAACAAACCAACAAGCCAACAAACCAACAAACCAACAAACTAACAAACCAACAAACCAACAAACCAACAAACCAACAAGCCAACAAACCAACAAGCAAATAAACCAACAAATCAAAAAACCAACAAACCAACAAACCAACAAGCCAAAAAACCAACAAACCAACAAACCAAGTAACCAACAAGCCAACAAACTAACAAACCAACAAAGCAACAAGCCAACAAGCCAACAAACCAACAAACCAACAAGCCAACAAGCCAACAAACCAACAAACCAACAAGCCAACAAACCAACAAACCAACAAACCAACAAACCAACATGCCAACAAACCAAAAAACTAAGTAACCAAAAAGCCAACAAACCAGCAAACCAACAAACCAACATGCCAACAAACCAACAAACTAAGTAGCCAACAAAGCAACAAGCCAACAAGCCAACAAACCAACAAACCAACAAGCCAACAAACCAACAAACCAACAAACCAACAAACCAACAAACCAACATGCCAACAAACCAAAAAACTAAGTAACCAACAAGCCAACAAACTAACAAACCAACAAACCAACATGCCAACAAACCAACAAACTAAGTAACCAACAAGCCAACAAACCAACAAACCAACAAACCAATAAGCCAACAAACCAACAAGCCAACAAACCAACAAACCAACAAGCCAACAAGCCAACAAACCAACAAACCAACAAACCAATAAGCCAACAAACCAACAAACCAACAAGCCAACAAACCAACAAACCAACAAACCAACAAACCAACATGCCAACAAGCCAACAAACCAAAAAAGCAACAAGCCAACAAACCAACAAGCCAACAAACCAACAAACCAACAAACCAAGTAACCAAAAAGCCAACAAACTAAGAAACCAACAAGCCAACCAGCCAACAAACCAACAAACCAACAAAGCAACAAACCAACAATCCAAAAAACCAACAAACCAACAAGCCAACAAGCCAACAAACCAACAAACCAACAAGCCAACAACCCAACAAACCAACAAACCAACAAGCCAACAAACCAACAAACCAACCAACCAAGTAACCAAAAAGCCAACAAACTAACAAACCAACAAGCCAACAAGCCAACAAGCCAACAAACCAACAAGCCAACAAACCAACAAACCAACAAACCAACAAGCCAACAAACCAACAAACCAACCAACCAAGTAACCAAAAAGCCAACAAACTAACAAACCAACAAGCCAACAAGCCAACAAGCCAACAAACCAACAAACCAACAAGCCAGCAAACCAACAAACCAACAATCCAACAAACCAACAAACCAACAAACCAACAAAGCAACAAGCCAACAAGCCAACAAACTAACAAACCAACAAGCCAACAAAGCAACAAACCAACAAACCAACAAACCAACAAACCAACAAACCAACATGCCAACAAACCAAAAAACTAAGTAACCAACAAGCCAACAAACCAGCAAACCAACAAGCCAACAAGCCAACAAACCAACAAACCAACAAGCCAACAAACCAACAAACCAACAAACCAACAAACCAACAAACCAACAAACCAACATGCCAACAAACCAAAAAACTAAGTAACCAACAAGCCAACAAACCAACAAACCAACAAACCAACATACCAACAAACCAACAAACTAAGTAACCAACAAGCCAACAAACCAACAAACCAACAAACCGATAAGCCAACAAACCAAAAAGCCAACAAACCAACAAACCAACAAGCCAACAAGCCAACAAACCAACAAACCAACAAACCAATAAGCCAACAAACCAACAAACCAACAAGCCAACAAACCAACAAACCAACAAACCAACAAACCAACATGCCAACAAGCCAACAAAGCAACAAGCCAACAAACCAACAAGCCAACAAACCAACAAACCAAGTAACCAAAAAGCCAACAAACTAAGAAACCAACAAGCCAACCAGCCAACAAACCAACAAACCAACAAAGCAACAAACCAACAATCCAAAAAACCAACAAACCAACAAACCAACAAGCCAACAAACCAACAAAACAACAAGCCAACAACCCAACAAACCAACAAACCAACAAGCCAACAAACCAACAAACCAACAAACCAAAAAACCAAAAAGCCAACAAACTAACAATCCAACAAGCCAACAAAACCGACAAGCCAACAAGCCAACAAACCAACAAACCAACAAAGCAACAAACCAACAAAACAACAAACCAACAAACCAACAAACCAACAAACCAACAAGCCAACAAGCCAACAAACCAACAAACTAACAAACCAACAAACGAACTAACCAACAAACCAACAAGCCAACAATCCTACAAACCAACAAACCAACAAAGCAACAAACCAACAAACCAACAAACCAACAAACCAACAAGCCAACAAGCCAACAAACCAACAAACCAACAAGCCAACAAGCCAACAAACCAACAAACCAACAAGCCAACAAACCAACAAACAAATAAACCAACAAACCAACAAACCAACAAGCCGACAAGCCAACAAACCAACAAACCAACAAACCAACAAACCAACAAACCAACAAACCAACAAGCCAACAAGCCAACAAACCAACAAACTAACAAACCAACAAACGAACTAGCCAACAAACCAACAAGCCAACAAGCCAACAAACCAACAAACCAACAAGCCAACAAGCCAACAAACCAACAAACCAACAAGCCAACAAACCAACAAACAAATAAACCAACAAACCAACAAACCAACAAGCCGACAAGCCAACAAACCAACAAACCAACAAACCAACAAGCCAACAAACCAACAAACCAACAAACCAACAAACCAACAAACCAACAAGCCAACAAGCCAACAAACCAACAAACCAACAAACCAACAAGCCAACAAACCAACAAACCAACAAACCAACAAGCCAACAAACCAACAAGCCAACAAACCAACAAACCAACAAACCAAGTAACCAACAAACCAAAAAACCATCAAACGAACAAAGCAACAAACCAACAAGCCAACAAGTCCACAAACCAACAAACCAAGTAACCAAAAATCCAACCAACTAACAAACCAACAAGCCAACAAACCAACAAGCCAACAAGCCAACAAACCAACAAACCAACAAAGCAACAAACCAAAAAACCAACAAACCAAAAAACCAACAAACCAACAAACCAACAAAGCAACAAACCAAAAAACCAACAAACCAACAAACCATCAAACGAACAAAGCAACAAGCCAACAAGCCAACAAAACAACAAACCAACAAGCCAACAAACCAACAAACCAACAAGCCAACAAGCCAACAAACCAACAAACCAACAAACCAACAAGCCAACAAACCAACAAACCAACAAGCCAACAAACCAACAAACCAACAAACCAACAAATCAACAAATCAACAAGCCAACAAGCCACAAGCGAACAAACCAACAAACCAACAAACCAACAAACCAACAAACCACCAAACCAACAAACCAACAAACCAACAAACCAACAAGCCAACAAACCAACAAACCAACAAACCAACAAACCAACAAGCCAACAAGCCAACAAACGAACAAACCAACAAGCCAACAAACCAACAAACCAACATGCCAACAAACCAACAAACTAAGTAACCAACAAGCCAACAAACTAACAAACCAACAAGCCAACAAGCCAACAAACCAACAAACCAACAAACCAACGAACCAACAAGGCAACAAACCAACAAGCCAACAAACCAACAAACCAACAAGCCAACAAGACAACAAACCAACAATCCAACAAACCAACAAGCCAACAAACCAACAAACCAACAAGCCAACAAACCAACAAACCAACAAACCAACAAACCAACAAGCCAACAAGCCAACAAACCAACAAACCAACAAACTAACAAACCAACAAACCAACAAGCCAACAAACCAAGAAACCAACAAGCCAACAAACCAACAAACCAACAAACCAACAAGCCAACAAACCAACAAGCCAACAAGCCAACAAACCAACAAACCAAGTAACCAAAAAGCCAACAAACTAACAAACCAACAAACCAACAAGCCAACAAACAAACAAACCAACAAACCAACAAGCCAACAAACCAACAAACCAACAAACCAACAAACCAACAAACTAACAAACCAACAAGCCAACAAGCCAACAAACCAACAAACCAACAAACCAACAAGCCAACAAACCAACAAACAAATAAACCAACAAACCAACAAACCAACAAGCCAACAAGCCAAGAAACCAACAAACCAACAAACCAACAGGCCAGCAAACCAACAAACCAACAAACCAACAAACCAACAAACCAACAAACAAATAAACCAACAAACCAAAAAACCAACAAGCCAACAAGCCAATAAACCAGCAAACCAACAAACTAACAAGCCAACAAACCAACAAGACAACAAACCAACAAACCAACAAACCAAGTAACCAACAAACCAACAAACCATCAAACGAACAAAGCAACAAACCAACAAACCAACAAGCCAACAAACCAACAAACCAAGTAACCAAAAAGCCAACAAACTAACAAACCAACAAGCCAACAAACCAAAAAGCCAACAAGCCAACAAACCAACAACGCAACAAACCAAAAAAACCAACAAACCAAAAAACCAACAAACCAACAAACCATCAAACGAACAAAGCATCAAGCCAACAAGTCAACAAATCAACAAACCAACAAGCCAACAAACCAACAAACCAACAAGCCAACAAGCCAACAAACCAACAAACAACAAACCAACAAACCAACAAACCAACAAACCAACAAACCAACAAACCAACAAGCCAACAAACCAACAAACCAACAAACTAACAAACCAACAAACCAACAAGCCAACAAGCCAACAAACCAACAAACCAACCAGCCAACAAACCAACAAATCATCAAGCCAACAAGCCAACAAACCAACAAACCAACAAGCCAAAAAACCAACAAATCAACAAACCAACAAGCCAACAAGCCAACAAACCAACAAACCCACAAGCCAACAAAACAACAAACCAACAAACCAACATGCCAACAAACCAACAAACTAAGTAACCAACAAACCAACAAACCAACAAACCAACAAACCAATAAGCCAACAAGCCACCAAACCAACAAACCAACAAACCAACAAGCCAACAAACCAACAAGCCAACAAACTAACAAACCAACAAGCCAACAAGCCAACAAACCAACAAACCAACAAACCAAGAAGCCAACAAACCAACAAACCAATAAGCTAACAAACCAAAAAACCAACAAGCCAACAAACCAGCAAAAAAATAAACCAACAAACCAACAAACCAACAAGCCAACAAGCCAATAAGCCAACAAGCCAACAAACCAACAAACCAACAAACCAACAAGCCAACAAACCAATAAACCAACAAGCCAACAAACCAACAAACCAACAAACCAACAAACCAACAAGCCAACAAACCAACAAACCAACAAACCAACAAACCAACAAGCCAACAAGCCAACAAACCAACAAACCAACAAGCCAACAAACCAACAAACCAACAAACCAAGTAACCAAAAAGCCAACAAACTAACAAACCAACAAACCAACAAGCCAACAAACCAACAAACCAACAAACCAACAAGCCAACAAACCAACAAACCAACAAACCAACAAACCAACAAACTAACAAACCAACAAGCTAACAAGCCAACAAGCCAACAAGCCAACAAAACAACAAACCAACAAGCCAACAAACCAACAAACCAACAAACCAACAAACCAACAAACCAACAAACCAACATGCCAACAAACCAAAAAACTAAGAAACCAACAAGCCAACAAACCAACAAACCAACAAACCAACATGCCAACAAACCAACAAACTAAGTAACCAACAAGCCAACAAACCAACAAACCAACAAACCAACAAACCAATAAGCCAACAAACCAACAAGCCAACAAACCAACAAACCAACAAGCCAACAAGCCAACAAACCAACAAACCAACAAACCAATAAGCCAACAAACCAACAAACCAACAAGCCAACAAACCAACAAACGAACAAACCAACAAACCAACAAACCAACATGCCAACAAGCCAACAAACCAACAAAGCAACAAGCCAACAAACCAACAAGCCAACAAACCAACAAACCAACAAACCAAGTAACCAAAAAGCCAACAAACTAAGAAACCAACAAGCCAACCAGCCAACAAACCAACAAACCAACAAAAAACAAACCAACAATCCAAAAAACCAACAAACCAACAAGCCAACAAGCCAACAAACCAACAAAACAACAAGCCAACAACCCAACAAACCAACAAACCAACAAGCCAACAAACCAACAAACCAACAAACCAAAAAACCAAAAAGCCAACAAACTAACAAACCAACAAGCCAACAAACCGACAAGCCAACAAGCCAACAAACCAACAAACCAACAAAGCAACAAACCAACAAAACAACAAACCAACAAACCAACAAACCAACAAACCAACAAGCCAACAAGCCAACAAACCAACAAACTAACAAACCAACAAACGAACTAACCAACAAACCAACAAGCCAACAATCCTACAAACCAACAAACCAACAAACCAACAAACCAACAAACCAAGTAACAAAAAAGCCAACAAACTAACAAACCAACAAGCCAACAAACCATCAAGCCAACAAGCCAACAAACCAACAAACCAACAAAGCAACAAACCAACAAACCAACAAACCAACAAACCAACAAGCCAACAAGCCAACAAACCAACAAACTAACAAACCAACAAACGAACTAACCAACAAACCAACAAGCCAACAAGCCAACAAACCAACAAACCAACAAGCCAACAAGCCAACAAACCAACAAACCAACAAGCCAACAAACCAACAAACAAATAAACCAACAAACCAACAAACCAACAAGCCGACAAGCCAACAAACCAACAAACCAACAAACCAACAAACCAACAAGCCAAAAAACCAACAAACCAACAAACCAACAAACCAACAAACCAACAAACCAACAAACCAACAAACCAACAAACTAACAAGCCAACAAGCCAACAAACCAACAAACCAACAAACCAACAAGCCAACAAACCAACAAACCAACAAACCAACAAGCCAACAAACCAACAAGCCAACAAACCAACAAACCAACAAACCAAGTAACCAACAAACCAAAAAACCATCAAACGAACAAAGCAACAAACCAACAAGCCAACAAGTCCACAAACCAACAAACCAAGTAACCAAAAAGCCAACAAACTAACAAACCAACAAGCCAACAAACCAACAAGCCAACAAGCCAACAAACCAACAAACCAACAAAGCAACAAACCAAAAAACTAACAAACCAAAAAACCAACAAACCAACAAACCAACAAAGCAACAAACCAAAAAACCAACAAACCAAAAAACCAACAAACCAACAAACCATCAAACGAACAAAGCAACAAGCCAACAAGCCAACAAAACAACAAACCAACAAGCCAACAAACCAACAAACCAACAAGCCAACAAGCCAACAAACCAACAAACCAACAAACCAACAAGCCAACAAACCAACAAACCAACAAGCCAACAAACCAACAAACCAACAAACCAACAAATCAACAAGCCAACAAGCCACAAGCCAACAAACCAACAAACCAACAAGCCAACAAACAAACAAACCAACAAACCAACAAACCAACAAACCAACAAACCAACAAACCAACAAACCAACAAACCAACAAGCCAACAAGCCAACAAACCAACAAACCAACAAACCAACAAACCAACAAGCCAACAAGCCAACAAACGAACAAACCAACAAGCCAACAAACCAACAAACCAACAAGCCAACAAGACAACAAACTAACAAACCAACAAACCAACAAGCCAACAAACCAACAAACCAACAAGCCAACAAACCAACAAACCAACAAACCAACAAACCAACAAACCAACAAACTAAGTAACCAAAAAGCCAACAAACTAACAAACCAACAAGCCAACAAACCAAAAAACCAACAAGCCAACAAACCAACAACGCAACAAACCAAAAAACCAACAAACCAAAAAACCAACAAACCAACAAACCATCAAACGAACAAAGCATCAAGCCAACAAGCCAACGAATCAACAAACCAACAAGCCAACAAACCAACAAACCAACAAGCCAACAAGCCAACAAACCAACAAACAACAAACCAACAAACCAACAAACCAACAAACCAACAAACCAACAAACCAACAAGCCAACAAACCAACAAACCAACAAACTAACAAACCAACAAACCAACAAGCCAACAAGCCAACAAACCAACAAACCAACAAGCCAACAAACCAACAAACCAACAAACCAACAAACCAACAAGCCAACAAGCCAACAAACCAACAAACCAACAAGCCAACAAACCAACAAACCAACAAACCAAAAAACCAAAAAGCCAACAAACTAACAAACCAACAAACCAACAAACCAACAAGCCAACAAGCCAACAAACCAACAAACCAACAAACCAACAAACCAACAAAGCAACAAACCAACAAACCAACAAACCAACAAACCAACAAACCAACAAGCCAACAAACTAACAAACCAACAAACGAACTAACCAACAAACCAACAAGCCAACAAGCCAACAAACCAACAAACCAACAAAACAACAAACCAACAAACCAAGTAACCAACAAGCCAACAAACCAACAAACCAACAAACCAACAAACCAAAAAGCCAACAAACCAACAAACCAACAAGCCAACAAACCAACAAACCAACAAACCAAAAAACCATCAAACCAACAAACCAACAAACCAACAAACCAACAAACCAACAACCCAACAAACCACCAAACCAACAAACCAAGTAACCAAAAAGCCAACAAACTAACAAACCAACAAGCCAACAAACCAACAAGCCAACAAGCCAACAAACCAACAAACCCACAAGCCAACAAACCAACAAACCAACAAACCAACATGCCAACAAACCAACAAACTAAGTAACCAACAAACCAACAAACCAACAAACCAACAAGCCGACAAGCCAACAAACCAACAAACCAACAAACCAACAAGCCAACAAACCAACAAGCCAACAAACTAACAAACCAACAAGCCAGCAAGCCAACAAACCAACAAACCAACAAACCAAGAAGCCAACAAACCAATAAGCTAACAAACCAAAAAACCAACAAGCCAACAAACCAACAAACAAATAAACCAACAAACCAACAAACCAACAAGCCAACAAGCCAACAAGCCAACAAGCCAACAAGCCAACAAACCAACAAACCAACAAACCAACAAGCCAACAAACCAATAAACCAACAAGCCAACAAACCAACAAACCAACAAACCAACAAGCCAACAAACCAACAAATCAACAAACCAACAAGCCAACAAGCCAACAAACCAACAAACCCACAAGCCAACAAACCAACAAACCAACAAACCAACATGCCAACAAACCAACAAACTAAGTAACCAACAAACCAACAAACCAACAAACCAACAAGCCGACAAGCCAACAAACCAACAAACCAACAAACCAACAAGCCAACAAACCAACAAGCCAACAAACTAACAAACCAACAAGCCAGCAAGCCAACAAACCAACAAACCAACAAACCAAGAAGCCAACAAACCAATAAGCTAACAAACCAAAAAACCAACAAGCCAACAAACCAACAAACAAATAAACCAACAAACCAACAAACCAACAAGCCAACAAGCCAACAAGCCAACAAGCCAACAAGCCAACAAACCAACAAACCAACAAACCAACAAGCCAACAAACCAATAAACCAACAAGCCAACAAACCAACAAACCAACAAACCAACGAACCAACAAGCCAACAAACCAACAAACCAACAAACCAACAAACCAACAAGCCAACAAGCCAACAAACCAACAAACCAACAAGCCAACAAACCAACAAACCAACAAACCAACAAGCCAAAAAACCAACAAGCCAACAAGCCAACAAACCAACAAACCAAGTAACCAAAAAGCCAACAAACTAACAAACCAACAAAGCAACAAGCCAACAAACCAACAAACCAACAAACCAACAAGCCAATAAACCAACAAACCAACAAACCAACAAACCAACAAACCAACAAACTAACAAACCAACAAGCCAACAAGCCAACAAACCAACAAACCAACAAACCAACAAGCCAACAAACCAACAAACAAATAAACCAACAAACCAATAAACCAACAAGCCAACAAGCCAACAAACCAACAAACCAACAAACCAACAAGCCAACAAGCCAACAAACCAACAAACCAACAAACCAACAAACCAACAAACCAACAAACAAATAAACCAACAAACCAAAAAACCAACAAGCCAACAAGCCAACAAACCAGCAAACCAACAAACCAACAAGCCAACAAACCAACAAGCCAACAAGCCAACAAACCAACAAACCAACAAACCAAGTAACCAACAAACCAACAAACCATCAAACGAACAAAGCAACAAATCAACAAACCAACAAGCCAACAAACCAACAAACCAAGTAACCAAAAAGCCAACAAACTAACAAACCAACAAGCCAACAAACCAAAAAGCCAACAAGCCAACAAACCAACAACGCAACAAACAAAAAAACCAACAAACCAAAAAACCAACAAACCAACAAACCATCAAACGAACAAAGCATCAAGCCAACAAGCCAACAAATCAACAAACCAACAAGCCAACAAACCAACAAACCAACAAACCAACAAGCCAACAAGCCAACAAGCCAACAAACCAACAAACCAACAAACCAACAAACCAACAAACCAACAAACCAACAAACCAACAAACCAACAAACCAACAAGCCAACAAACCAACAAACCAACAAACTAACAAACCAGCAAACCAACAAGCCAACAAGCCAACAAACCAACAAACCAACAAGCCAACAAACCAACAAATCAACAAACCAACAAACCAACAAACCAACAAACCATCAAGCCAACAAGCCAACAAACCAACAAACCAACAAGCCAACAAACCAACAAATCAACAAACCAACAAGCCAACAAGCCAACAAACCAAGAAACAAATAAACCAACAAACCAACAAACCAACAAACCAACAAACCAACAAACCAACAAGCCAACAAGCCAACAAACCAACAAGCCAACAAACCAACAAACCAACAAACCAACAAACAAATAAACCAACAAACCAACAAACCAATAAACCAACAAACCAACAAACCAACAAACAAATAAACCAACAAACCAACAAACCAACAAACCAACAAACCAACAAACCAACAAACCAATTAACCAACAAACCAACAAACGAATAAACCAACAAACCAACAAACCAAAAAGCCAGCAAACCAACAAACCAACAAGCCAACAAACCAACAAGTCAACAAACCAACAAACCAATAAACCAAGTAACCAAAAAGCCAACAAACTAACAAACCAACAAGCCAACAAACCAACAAACCAACAAGCCAACAAACCAACAAACCAACAAACCAACAAGCCAACAAACCAACAAACCAGCAAGCCAACAAACCAACAAACCAACAAACCAAGTAACCAACAAACCAACAAACCATCAAACGAACAAAGCAACAAACCAACAAGCCAACAAACCAACAAGCCAACAAACCAACAAACCAACAAACCAACAAACCAACAAACCAAACAAACCAAGTAACCAACAAGCCAACAAACCAACAAGCCAACAAACCAACAAGCCAACAAGCCAACAAAGCAACAAACCAACAAAGCAACAAACCAAAAAATCAACGAACCAAAAAACCAACAAACCAACAAGCCATCAAACGAACAAAGCAACAAGCCAACAAGCCAACAAACCAACAAACCAACAAGCCAACAAACCAACAAACCAACAAGCCAACAAGCCAACAAACCAACAAACCAACAAACCAACAAACCAACAAGCCAACAAACCAACAAACCAACAAACCAACAAGCCAACAAACCAACAAGCCAACAAACCAACAAACCAACAAACCAACAAACCAAGTAACCAAAAAGCCAACAAATTAACAAACCAACAAGCCAATAAACCAACAAACCAACAAGCCAACAAACCAAGAAACCAACAAACCAACAAGCCAACAAACCAGCAAGCCAACAAACCAACAAACCAACAAACCAAGTAACCAACAAACCAACAAACCATCAAACGAACAAAGCAACAAACCAACAAGCCAACAAACCAACAAGCCAACAAACCAACAAACCAACAAACCAACAAACCAACAAACCAACAAGCCAAAAAGCCAACAAACCAACAAACCAACAAACCAACAAGCCAACAAACCAACAAACCAATAAACCAACAAACCAACAAACCAACAAACCAACAAACAAATAAACCAACAAACCATAAAACCAACAAGCCAACAAGCCAACAAACCAGCAAACCAACAAACCAACAAGCCAACAAACCAACAAGCCAACAAACCAACAAACCAACAAACCAAGTAACCAACAAATCAACAAACCAACAAGCCAACAAACCAACAAATCAACAAACCAACAAGCCAACAAGCCAACAAACCAACAAACCCACAAGCCAACAAACCAACAAACCAACAAACCAAAATGCCAACAAACCAACAAACTAAGTAACCAAAAAACCAACAAACCAACAAACCAACAAGCCGACAAACCAACAAACCAACAAACCAACAAACCAACAAGCCAACAAACCAACAAGCCAACAAACCAACGAACCAAATAACCAAAAAGCCAACAAATTAACAAACCAACAAGCCAACAAACCAAAAAGCCAACAAGCCAACAAACCAACAACGCAACAAACCAAAAAACCAACAAACCAAAAAACCAACAAACCAACAAACCATCAAACGAACAAAGCATGAAGCCAACAAGCCAACAAATCAACAAACCAACAAGCCAACAAACCAACAAACCAACAAGCCAACAAGCCAACAAACCAACAAACCAACAAACCAACAAACCAACAAACCAACAAACCAACAAACCAACAAACCAACAAGCCAACAAAACAACAAACCAACAAACTAACAAACCAACAAACCAACAAGCCAACAAGCCAACAAACCAACAAACCAACAAGCCAACAAACCAACACACCAACAAACCAACAAACCAACAAACTAACAAACCATCAAGCCAACAAGCCAACAAACCAACAAACTAACAAGCCAACAAACCAACAAATCAACAAACCAACAAGCCAACAAGCCAACAAACCAACAAACCCACAAGCCAACAAACCAACAAACCAACAAACCAACATGCCAACAAACCAACAAACTAAGTAACCAACAAACCAACAAACCAACAAGCCGACAAGCCAACAAACCAACAAACCAACAAACCAACAAGCCAACAAACCAACAAGCCAACAAACTAACAAACCAACAAGCCAACAAGCCAACAAACCAACAAACCAACAAACCAAGAAGCCAACAAACTAACAAACCAATAAGCTAACAAACCAACAAACCAACAAGCCAACAAACCAACAAACAAATAAACCAACAAACCAACAAACCAACAAGCCAACAAGCCAACAAACCATCAAGCCAACAAACCAACAAACCAACAAACCAACAAACAAATAAACCAACAAACCAACAAACCAATAAACCAACAAACCAACAAACCAACAAACAAATAAACCAACAAACCAACAAACCAACAAACCAACAAACCAACAAACCAACAAACCAATTAACCAACAAACCAACAAACGAACAAACCAACAAACCAACAAACCAAAAAGCCAGCAAACCAACAAACCAACAAGCCAACAAACCAACAAGCCAACAAACCAACAAACCAACAAACCAAGTAACCAAAAAGCCAACAAACTAACAAACCAACAAACCAACAAACCAACAAACCAACAAGCCAACAAACCAACAAACCAACAAACCAACAAGCCAACAAACCAGCAAGCCAACAAACCAACAAACCAACAAACCAAGTAACCAACAAACCAACAAACCATCAAACTAACAAAGCAACAAACCAACAAGCCAACAAACCAACAAGCCAACAAACCAACAAACCAACAAACCAACAAACCAACAAACCAACAAACCAAACAAACCAAGTAACCAACAAGCCAACAAACCAACAAGCCAACAAACCAACAAGCCAACAAGCCAACAAAGCAACAAACCAACAAAGCAACAAACCAAAAAACCAACGAACCAAAAAACCAACAAACCAACAAGCCATCAAACGAACAAAGCAACAAGCCAACAAGCCAACAAACCAACAAACCAACAAGCCAACAAACCAACAAACCAACAAACCAACAAACCAACAAGCCAACAAGCCAACAAACCAACAAACCAACAAACCAACAAACCAACAAGCCAACAAACCAACAAACCAACAAACCAACAAGCCAACAAACCAACAAACCAACAAACCAAGTAACCAAAAAGCCAACAAACTAACAAACCAACAAGCCAATAAACCAACAAACCAACAAGCCAACAAACCAACAAACCAACAAACCAACAAGCCAACAAACCAGCAAGCCAACAAATCAACAAACCAACAAACCAAGTAACCAACAAACCAACAAACCATCAAACGAACAAAGCAACAAACCAACAAGCCAACAAACCAACATGCCAACAAACCAACAAACTAAGTAACCAACAAGCCAACAAACCAACAAACCAACAAGCCAACAAACCAACAAACCAACAAACCAACAAACCAACAAACCAACAAGCCAACAAACCAACAAACCAACAAACCAACAAGCCAGCAAGCCAACAAACCAACAAACCAACAAAGCAACAAGCCAACAAACCATCAAGCCAACAAACCAACAAACCAACAAACCAAGTAACCAAAAAGCCAACAAACTAACAAACCAACAAGCCAACAAGCCAACAAACCAACAAACCAACAAAGCAACAAACCAATAAACCAACAAACCAACAAACCAACAAGCCAACAAGCCAACAAACCAACAAACCAACAAGCCAACAAGCCAACAAACCAACAAACCAACTAGCCAACAAACCAACAAACCAACAAACCAAAAACCAACAAACCAACATGCTAACAAACCCACAAACTAAGTAAACAACAAGCCAACAAACCAACAAACCAACAAGCCAACAAACCAACAAACCAACAAACCAACAAGCCAACAAACCAACAAACCAACAAACCAACAAACCAACAAACCAACAAACCAACAAACCAACAAACAAATAAACCAACAAACCAACAAACCAACAAGCCAACAAGCCAACAAACCAACAAACCAACAACCCAACAAGCCAACAAACCAACAAACCAACAAACCAACAAACCAACAAGCCAACAAACCAACAACCAAATAAACCAACAAACCAAAAAATCAAAAAACCAACACACCAACAAACCAACAAACCAACAAACCAAAAAACCAACAAACCAACAAACCGACAAACCAACAAACCAACAAGCCAACAAACCAACAAACCAACAAACCAAGTAACCAAAAAGCCAACAAACTAACAAACCAACAAGCCAACAAGCCGACAAACTAACAAGCCAACAAACCAACAAACCAACAAAGCAACAAGTTAACAAGCCAACAAACCAACAAACCAACAAGCCAACAAACCAACAAACCAACAAGCCAACAAACCAACAAACCAACAAACCAACAAACCAAGTACCCAAAAAGCCAACAAACTAACAAACCAAAAAGCCAACAAGCCAACAAACCAACAAACCAACAAGCCAACAAGCCAACAAACCAACAAACCAACAAACTAAGTAACCAACAAGCCAACAAACCAACAAACCAACAAGCCAACAAGCAAACAAACCAACAAACCAACAAGCCAACAAACCAACAAACCAACAAACCATGTAACCAAAAAGCCAACAAACTAACAAACCAACAAGCCAACAAGCCAACAAACCAACAAGCCATCAAACCAACAAACCAACAAAGCAACAAGCCAACAAGCCAACAAACCAACAAACAAACAAGCCAACAAACCAACTAACCAACAAGCCAACAAGCCAACACCAACAAACCAACAAACCAAGTAACCAAAAAGCCAACAAACTAACAAACCAAAAAGCCAACAAGCCAACAAAGCAACAAACCAACAAACCAACAAGCCAACAAACCAACAAACAAACAAACCAACAAACCAACAAACCAACAAACCAACAAACCAACAAACCAAAAAACCAGCAAACCAACAAGCCAACAAGCCAACAAACCAACAAACTAACAAACCAACAAACCCACAAACTAAGTAACCAACAAGCCAACAAACCAACAAACCAACAAGCCAACAAGCCAACAAACCAACAATCCAACAAGCCAACAAACCAACAAACCAACAAACAAAAAAACCAACAAACCAACAAACCAACAAACCAACAAAACAACAAACCAACAAGCCAACAAGCCAACAAACCAACAAACCAACAAACCAACTAGCCAACAAACCCACAAGCCAACAAACCAACAAACCAACAAACCAAGTAACCAAAAAGCCAACAAACTAACAAACCAACAAGCCAACAAGCCAACAAGCCAACAAACCAATAAACCAACAAAGCAACAAGCCAACAAGCCAACAAACCAAGAAACCAACAAGCCAACAAACCAACAAACCAACAAGCCAACAAGCCAACAAACCAACAAACCAACAAACCAACAAACCAACAAACCAATAAACCAACAAGCCAACAAACCAACAAACCAACAAACCAAAAAGCCAAGAAACCAACAAACCGACAAACCAAAAAACCAACAAACCAACAAACTAACAAGCCAACAAACCAACAAACCAACAAGCCAACAAACCAACAAACCAACAAACCAACAAGCCAACAAACCAACAAACCAACAAACCAAAAAACCAACAAACCAATAAACCTAGTAACCAAAAAGCCAACAAACTAACAAACCAACAAGCCAACAAACCAACAAGCCAACAACCCAACAAACCAACAAACCAACAAAGCAACAAACCAAAAAACCAACAAACCAAAAAACCAAAAAACCAACAAACCATCAAACGAACAAAGCAGCAAGCCAACAAGCCAACAAGCCAACAAACCAACAAAATAACAAGCCAACAAACCAACAAACTAACAAGCCAACAAGCCAAGAAACCAACAAACCAACAAACCAACAAGCCAACAACACAACAAACCAACAAACCAACAAAGCAACAAACCAAAAAACCAACAAACCAAAAAACCAAAAAACCAACAAACCATCAAACGAACAAAGCAGCAAGCCAACAAGTCAACAAGCCAACAAACCAACAAAATAACAAGCCAACAAACCAACAAACCAACAAGCCAACAAGCCAAGAAACCAACAAACCAACAAACCAACAAGCCAAAAAGCCAACAAACCAACAAACCACCAAAGCAACAAGCCAACAAGCCAACAACCCAACAAACCAACAAGCCAACAAACCAACAAACCAACAAGACAACAAGCCAACAAACCAACAAATCAACAAACCAAGTAACCAAAAATTCAACAAACTAACAAACAAATAAACCAACAAACCAAAAAACCAACAAACCAACAAGCCAACAAGCCAACAAACCAACAAACTAACAAACCAACAAACGAACTAACACCAAACCAACAAGCCAAGAAGCCAACAAACCAACAAACTAAGTAACCAACAAGCCAACAAACCAACAAACCAACAAGCCAACAAGCCAACAAACCAACAAGCCAACAAGCCAACAAAGCAACAAACCAACAAACCAACAAACCAACAAACCAACAAACCAACAAACCAAAAAACCAACAAACCAACAAACCAACAAACCAACAAACCAACAAACCAACAAGCCAATAAGCCAACAAACCGACAAACCAACAAACCAACAAGCCAACAAACCAACAAGCCAACAAACCAACAAACCAACAAACCAAGTAACCAAAAAGCCAACAAGCCAACAAACCAACAAACCAACAAAACAACAAGCCAACAAGCCAACAAGCCAACAAACCAACAAACCCACAAGCCAACAAACCAACAAACCAACAAACCAACATGCCAACAAACCAACAAACTAAGTAACCAACAAACCAACAAACCAACAAGCCGACAAGCCAACAAACCAACAAACCAACAAACCAACAAGCCAACAAACCAACAAGCCAACAAACTAACAAACCAACAAGCCAACAAGCCAACAAACCAACAAACCAACAAACCAAGAAGCCAACAAACTAACAAACCAATAAGCTAACAAACCAACAAACCAACAAGCCAACAAACCAACAAACAAATAAACCAACAAACCAACAAACCAACAAGCCAACAAGCCAACAAACCATCAAGCCAACAAACCAACAAACCAACAAATTAACAAACAAATAAACCAACAAACCAACAAACCAATAAACCAACAAACCAACAAACCAACAAACAAATAAACCAACAAACCAACAAACCAACAAACCAACAAACCAACAAACCAACAAACCAATTAACCAACAAACCAACAAACGAACAAACCAACAAACCAACAAACCAAAAAGCCAGCAAACCAACAAACCAACAAGCCAACAAACCAACAAGCCAACAAACCAACAAACCAACAAACCAAGTAACCAAAAAGCCAACAAACTAACAAACCAACAAACCAACAAACCAACAAACCAACAAGCCAACAAACCAACAAACCAACAAACCAACAAGCCAACAAACCAGCAAGCCAACAAACCAACAAACCAACAAACCAAGTAACCAACAAACCAACAAACCATCAAACGAACAAAGCAACAAACCAACAAGCCAACAAACCAACAAGCCAACAAACCAACAAACCAACAAACCAACAAACCAACAAACCAACAAACCAACAAACCAAACAAACCAAGTAACCAACAAGCCAACAAACCAACAAGCCAACAAACCAACAAGCCAACAAGCCAACAAAGCAACAAACCAACAAAGCAACAAACCAAAAAACCAACGAACCAAAAAACCAACAAACCAACAAGCCATCAAACGAACAAAGCAACAAGCCAACAAGCCAACAAACCAACAAACCAACAAGCCAACAAACCAACAAACCAACAAACCAACAAACCAACAAGCCAACAAGCCAACAAACCAACAAACCAACAAACCAACAAACCAACAAGCCAACAAACCAACAAACCAACAAACCAACAAGCCAACAAACCAACAAACCAACAAACCAAGTAACCAAAAAGCCAACAAACTAACAAACCAACAAGCCAATAAACCAACAAACCAACAAGCCAACAAACCAACAAACCAACAAACCAACAAGCCAACAAACCAGCAAGCCAACAAATCAACAAACCAACAAACCAAGTAACCAACAAACCAACAAACCATCAAACGAACAAAGCAACAAACCAACAAGCCAACAAACCAACATGCCAACAAACCAACAAACTAAGTAACCAACAAGCCAACAAACCAACAAACCAACAAGCCAACAAACCAACAAACCAACAAACCAACAAACCAACAAACCAACAAGCCAACAAACCAACAAACCAACAAACCAACAAGCCAGCAAGCCAACAAACCAACAAACCAACAAAGCAACAAGCCAACAAACCATCAAGCCAACAAACCAACAAACCAACAAACCAAGTAACCAAAAAGCCAACAAACTAACAAACCAACAAGCCAACAAGCCAACAA
Organism: Atherix ibis; assembly: GCA_958298945.1. NCBI lineage: Eukaryota > Metazoa > Arthropoda > Insecta > Diptera > Athericidae > Atherix > Atherix ibis. The sequence continues at coordinate 23,161,930 of OY282608.1, forward strand.
ACCAACAAACCAACAAAGCAACAAACCAATAAACCAACAAACCAACAAACCAACAAGCCAACAAGCCAACAAGCCAACAAACCAACAAACCAACAAGCCAACAAGCCAACAAACCAACAAACCAACTAGCCAACAAACCAACAAACCAACAAACCAAAAACCAACAAACCAACATGCTAACAAACCCACAAACTAAGTAAACAACAAGCCAACAAACCAACAAACCAACAAGCCAACAAACCAACAAACCAACAAACCAACAAGCCAACAAACCAACAAACCAACAAACCAACAAACCAACAAACCAACAAACCAACAAACCAACAAACCAACAAACCAACAAACAAATAAACCAACAAACCAACAAACCAACAAGCCAACAAGCCAACAAACCAACAAACCAACAACCCAACAAGCCAACAAATTAACAAACCAACAAACCAACAAACCAACAAGCCAACAAACCAACAACCAAATAAACCAACAAACCAAAAAACCAAAAAACCAACACACCAACAAACCAACAAACCAACAAACCAAAAAACCAACAAACCAACAAACCGACAAACCAACAAACCAACAAGCCAACAAACCAACAAACCAACAAACCAAGTAACCAAAAAGCCAACAAACTAACAAACCAACAAGCCAACAAGCCGACAAACTAACAAGCCAACAAACCAACAAACCAACAAAGCAACAAGTTAACAAGCCAACAAACCAACAAACCAACAAGCCAACAAACCAACAAACCAACAAGCCAACAAACCAACAAACCAACAAACCAACAAACCAAGTACCCAAAAAGCCAACAAACTAACAAACCAAAAAGCCAACAAGCCAACAAACCAACAAACCAACAAGCCAACAAGCCAACAAACCAACAAACCAACAAACTAAGTAACCAACAAGCCAACAAACCAACAAACCAACAAGCCAACAAGCAAACAAACCAACAAACCAACAAGCCAACAAACCAACAAACCAACAAACCAAGTAACCAAAAAGCCAACAAACTAACAAACCGACAAGCCAACAAGCCAACAAACCAACAAGCCATCAAACCAACAAACCAACAAAGCAACAAGCCAACAAGCCAACAAACCAACAAACAAACAAGCCAACAAACCAACTAACCAACAAGCCAACAAGCCAACACCAACAAACCAACAAACCAAGTAACCAAAAAGCCAACAAACTAACAAACCAAAAAGTCAACAAGCCAACAAAGCAACAAACCAACAAACCAACAAGCCAACAAACCAACAAACAAACAAACCAACAAACCAACAAACCAACAAACCAACAAACCAACAAACCAAAAAACCAGCAAACCAACAAGCCAACAAGCCAACAAACCAACAAACTAACAAACCAACAAACCCACAAACTAAGTAACCAACAAGCCAACAAACCAACAAACCAACAAACCAACAAGCCAACAAGCCAACAAACCAACAATCCAACAAGCCAACAAACCAACAAACCAACAAACAAAAAAACCAACAAACCAACAAACCAACAAACCAACAAAACAACAAACCAACAAGCCAACAAGCCAACAAACCAACAAACCAACAAACCAACTAGCCAACAAACCCACAAGCCAACAAACCAACAAACCAACAAACCAAGTAACCAAAAAGCCAACAAACTAACAAACCAACAAGCCAACAAGCCAACAAGCCAACAAACCAATAAACCAACAAAGCAACAAGCCAACAAGCCAACAAACCAAGAAACCAACAAGCCAACAAACCAACAAACCAACAAGCCAACAAGCCAACAAACCAACAAACCAACAAACCAACAAACCAACAAACCAATAAACCAACAAGCCAACAAACCAACAAACCAACAAACCAAAAAGCCAAGAAACCAACAAACCAACAAACCAAAAAACCAACAAACCAACAAACTAACAAGCCAACAAACCAACAAACCAACAAGCCAACAAACCAACAAACCAACAAACCAACAAGCCAACAAACCAACAAACCAACAAACCAAAAAACCAACAAACCAATAAACCTAGTAACCAAAAAGCCAACAAACTAACAAACCAACAAGCCAACAAACCAACAAGCCAACAACCCAACAAACCAACAAACCAACAAAGCAACAAACCAAAAAACCAACAAACCAAAAAACCAAAAAACCAACAAACCATCAAACGAACAAAGCAGCAAGCCAACAAGCCAACAAGCCAACAAACCAACAAAATAACAAGCCAACAAACCAACAAACTAACAAGCCAACAAGCCAAGAAACCAACAAACCAACAAACCAAAAAACCAACAAACCAATAAACCTAGTAACCAAAAAGCCAACAAACTAACAAACCAACAAGCCAACAAACCAACAAGCCAACAACCCAACAAACCAACAAACCAACAAAGCAACAAACCAAAAAACCAACAAACCAAAAAACCAAAAAACCAACAAACCATCAAACGAACAAAGCAACAAACCAAAAAACCAACAAACCAAAAAACCAAAAAACCAACAAACCATCAAACGAACAAAGCAGCAAGCCAACAAGTCAACAAGCCAACAAACCAACAAAATAACAAGCCAACAAACCAACAAACCAACAAGCCAACAAGCCAAGAAACCAACAAACCAACAAACCAACAAGCCAAAAAGCCAACAAACCAACAAACCACCAAAGCAACAAGCCAACAAGCCAACAACCCAACAAACCAACAAGCCAACAAACCAACAAACCAACAAGACAACAAGCCAACAAACCAACAAATCAACAAACCAAGTAACCAAAAAGTCAACAAACTAACAAACAAATAAACCAACAAACCAAAAAACCAACAAACCAACAAGCCAACAAGCCAACAAACCAACAAACTAACAAACCAACAAACGAACTAACACCAAACCAACAAGCCAAGAAGCCAACAAACCAACAAACTAAGTAACCAACAAGCCAACAAACCAACAAACCAACAAGCCAACAAGCCAACAAACCAACAAGCCAACAAGCCAACAAAGCAACAAACCAACAAACCAACAAACCAACAAACCAACAAACCAACAAACCAAAAAACCAACAAACCAACAAACCAACAAACCAACAAACCAACAAACCAACAAGCCAATAAGCCAACAAACCGACAAACCAACAAACCAACAAGCCAACAAACCAACAAGCCAACAAACCAACAAACCAACAAACCAAGTAACCAAAAAGCCAACAAGCCAACAAACCAACAAACCAACAAAACAACAAGCCAACAAGCCAACAAACCAACAAACCAACAAGCCAACAAACAAACAAACCAACAAACCAACAAGCCAACAAGTCAACATACCAACAAACCAACAAACCAACAAGCCAACAAACCAACAAACCAACATGCCAACAAAACAACAAACCAACAAACCAACAAGCCAACAAACCAACAAACAAATAAACCAACAAACCAAAAAACCAACAAACCAACAAACCAACAAACCAACAAACCAACAAACCAACAAGCCAACAAACCAACAAACCAACAAACCAACAAGCCAACAAACCAACAAACAAATAAACCAACAAACCAACAAACCAACAAACCAACAAACCAAAAAACCAACAAAACCACAAGCCAACAAGCCAACAAACCAACAAACTAACAAACCAACAAACGAACAAACCAACAAACCAACAAACTAAGTAACCAGCAAGCCAACAAACCAACAAACCAACAAGCCAACAAGCCAACAAACCAACAAACCAACACGCCAACAAACCAACAAACCAACAAACTAACAAACCAACAAACCAACAAACCAACAAACCAACAAACCAACAAACCAACAAGCCAACAAACCAACAAACAAATAAACCAACAAACCAAAAAACCAACAAACCAACAAACCAACAAGCCAACAAACCAACAAACCAAGTAACCAACATGCCAACAAACCAACAAACCAACAAGCCAACAAGCCAACAAACCAACAAACCAACAAGCCAACAAACCAACAAACCAACAAACCAACAAACCAACAAACCAAGTAACCAAAAAGTCAACAAACTAACAAACCAACAAGCCAACAAGCCAACAAACTAACAAACCAACAAACCAACAAGCCAACAAACCAACAAACAAATAAACCAACAAACCAAAAAACCAACAAACCAACAAGCCAACAAGCCAACAAACCAACAAACTAACAAACCAACAAACGAACTAACACCAAACCAACAAGCCAAGAAGCCAACAAACCAACACACCAACAAACCAACAAACTAAGTAACCAACAAGCCAACAAACCAACAAACCAACAAACCAACAAGCCAACAAAGCAACAAACCAACAAACCAACAAACCAACAAACCAACAAACCAACAAACCAACAAACCAACAAACCAAAAAACCAACAAACCAACAAACCAACAAACCAACAAACCAACAAACCAACAAACCAACAAGCCAATAAGCCAACAAACCGACAAACCAACAAACCAACAATCCAACAAACCAACAAGCCAACAAACCAACAAACCAACAAACCAAGTAACCAAAAAGCCAACAAACTAACAAACCAACAAGCCAACAAGCCAACAAACCAACAAACCAACAAAACAACAAGCCAACAAGCCAACAAACCAACAAACCAACAAGCCAACAAACAAACAAACCAACAAACCAACAAGCCAACAAGTCAACATACCAACAAACCAACAGACCAACAAGCCAACAAACCAACAAACCAACATGCCAACAAAACAACAAACCAACAAACCAACAAGCCAACAAACCAACAAACAAATAAACCAACAAACCAAAAAACCAACAAACCAACAAACCAACAAACCAACAAACCAACAAACCAACAAGCCAACAAACCAACAAACCAACAAACCAACAAGCCAACAAACCAACAAACAAATAAACCAACAAACCAACAAACCAACAAACCAACAAACCAAAAAACCAACAAACCCACAAGCCAACAAGCCAACAAACCAACAAACTAACAAACCAACAAACGAACTAACCAACAAACTAAGTAACCAACAAGCCAACAAACCAACAAACCAACAAGCCAACAAGCCAACAAACCAACAAACCAACAAGCCAACAAACCAACAAACCAACAAACTAACAAACCAACAAACCAACAAACCAACAAACCAACAAACCAACAAACCAACAAGCCAACAAACCAACAAACTAACAAACCAACAAACGAACTAACCAACAAACTAAGTAACCAACAAGCCAACAAACCAACAAACCAACAAGCCAACAAGCCAACAAACCAACAAACTAACAAACCAACAAACGAACTAACCAACAAACTAAGTAACCAACAAGCCAACAAACCAACAAACCAACAAGCCAACAAGCCAACAAACCAACAAAATAACAAGCCAACAAACCAACAAAACAACAAGCCAACAAGCCAAGAAACCAACAAACCAACAAACCAACAAGCAACAAACCATCAAACGAACAAAGCAGCAAGCCAACAAGCCAACAAGCCAACAAACCAACAAACCACCGAAGCAACAAGCCAACAAGCCAACAACCCAACAAACCAACAAGCCAACAAACCAACAAACCAACAAGCCAAGCAGCCAACAAACCAACAAACCAACAAACCAAGTAACCAAAAAGTCAACAAACTAACAAACCAACAAGCCAACAAGCCAACAAACCAACAAACCAACAAACCAACAAACCAACAAACCAAAAAACCAACAAACCAACAAACCAACAAACCAACAAACCAACAAACCAACAAGCAAATAAGCCAACAAACCGACAAACCAACAAACCAACAATCCAACAAACCAACAAGCCAACAAACCAACAAACCAACAAACCAAGTAACCAAAAAGCCAACAAACTAACAAACCAACAAGCCAACAAGCCAACAAATCAACAAACCAACAAAACAACAAGCCAACAAGCCAACAAACCAACAAACCAATAAGCCAACAAACAAACAAACCAACAAACCAACAAGCCAACAAGTCAACATACCAACAAACCAACAAACCAACAAGCCAACAAACCAACAAACCAACATGCCAACAAAACAACAAACCAACAAACCAACAAGCCAACAAACCAACAAACAAATAAACCAACAAACCAAAAAACCAACAAACCAACAAACCAACAAACCAACAAACCAACAAACCAACAAGCCAACAAACCAACAAACCAACAAACCAACAAGCCAACAAACCAACAAACAAATAAACCAACAAACCAACAAACCAACAAACCAACAAACCAAAAAACCAACAAACCCACAAGCCAACAAGCCAACAAACCAACAAACTAACAAACCAACAAACGAACTAACCAACAAACTAAGTAACCAACAAGCCAACAAACCAACAAACCAACAAGCCAACAAGCCAACAAACCAACAAACAAGTAAACCAACAAACCAAAAAACCAACAAACCAACAAACCAACAAACCAAAAAACCAACAAACCAACAAACCAACAAACCAACAAACCAACAAACCAACAAGCCAACAAACCAACAAACCAACAAACCAACAAGCCAACAAACCAACAAACAAATAAACCAACAAACCAACAAACCAACAAACCAACAAACCAAAAAACCAACAAACCCACAAGCCAACAAGCCAACAAACCAACAAACTAACAAACCAACAAACGAACTAACCAACAAACTAAGTAACCAACAAGCCAACAAACCAACAAACTAACAAACCAACAAACCAACAAACCAACAAACCAACAAACCAACAAACCAACAAGCCAACAAACCAACAAACTAACAAACCAACAAACGAACTAACCAACAAACTAAGTAACCAACAAGCCAACAAACCAACAAACCAACAAGCCAACAAGCCAACAAACCAACAAACTAACAAACCAACAAACGAACTAACCAACAAACTAAGTAACCAACAAGCCAACAAACCAACAAACCAACAAGCCAACAAGCCAACAAACCAACAAAATAACAAGCCAACAAACCAACAAAACAACAAGCCAACAAGCCAAGAAACCAACAAACCAACAAACCAACAAGCAACAAACCATCAAACGAACAAAGCAGCAAGCCAACAAGCCAACAAGCCAACAAACCAACAAACCACCGAAGCAACAAGCCAACAAGCCAACAACCCAACAAACCAACAAGCCAACAAACCAACAAACCAACAAGCCAAGAAGCCAACAAACCAACAAACCAACAAACCAAGTAACCAAAAAGTCAACAAACTAACAAACCAACAAGCCAACAAGCCAACAAACCAACAAACCAACAAACCAACAAACCAACAAACCAAAAAACCAACAAACCAACAAACCAACAAACCAACAAACCAACAAACCAACAAGCAAATAAGCCAACAAACCGACAAACCAACAAACCAACAATCCAACAAACCAACAAGCCAACAAACCAACAAACCAACAAACCAAGTAACCAAAAAGCCAACAAACTAACAAACCAACAAGCCAACAAGCCAACAAACCAACAAACCAACAAAACAACAAGCCAACAAGCCAACAAACCAACAAACCAACAAGCCAACAAACAAACAAACCAACAAACCAACAAGCCAACAAGTCAACATACCAACAAACCAACAAACCAACAAGCCAACAAACCAACAAACCAACATGCCAACAAAACAACAAACCAACAAACCAACAAGCCAACAAACCAACAAACAAATAAACCAACAAACCAAAAAACCAACAAACCAACAAACCAACAAACCAACAAACCAACAAACCAACAAGCCAACAAACCAACAAACCAACAAACCAACAAGCCAACAAACCAACAAACAAATAAACCAACAAACCAACAAACCAACAAACCAACAAACCAAAAAACCAACAAACCCACAAGCCAACAAGCCAACAAACCAACAAACTAACAAACCAACAAACGAACTAACCAACAAACTAAGTAACCAACAAGCCAACAAACCAACAAACCAACAAACCCACAAGCCAACAAGCCAACAAACCAACTAACTAACAAACCAACAAACGAACTAACCAACAAACTAAGTAACCAACAAGCCAACAAACCAACAAACCAACAAGCCAACAAGCCAACAAACCAACAAACCAACAAGCCAACAAACCAACAAACCAACAAACTAACAAACCAACAAACCAACAAACCAACAAACCAACAAACCAACAAACCAACAAGCCAACAAACCAACAAACAATAAACCAACAAACCAACAAACGAACAAGCCAACAAGCCAACAAACCAACAAACCAACAAGCCAACAAACCAACAAGCCAAAAAACCAACAAACCAACAAACCAACAAACCAACAAACCAACAAACCAAGTAATTAAAAAGCCAACAAACTAACAAACCAACAAGCCAACAAGCCAACAAGCCAACAAACCAACAAACCAACAAGCCAACAAACCAACAAACCAACAAGCCAACAAGCCAACAAACCAACAAACCAACAAGCCAACAAGCCAACAAACCAACAAACCAACAAGCCAACAAACCAACAAACCAACAAACCAACAAGCCAACAAACCGACAAACCAACAAACCAAAAAAACAACAAACCAACAAGCCAACAAACCAACAAACTAACAAGCCAACAAGCCCACAATCCAACAAACCAACAAACTAACAAGCCAACAAACCAACAAACCAACAAGCCAACAAACCAACAAACCAACAAACCAACAAGCCAACAAACCAACATACCAACAAACCAAAAATCCAACAAACCAATAAACCTAGTAACCAAAAAGCCAACAAACTAACAAACCAACAAGCCAACAAACCAACAAGCCAACAACCCAACAAACCAACAAACCAACAAAGCAACAAACCAAAAAACCAACAAACCAAAAAACCAAAAAACCAACAAACCATCAAACGAACAAAGCAGCAAGCCAACAAGCCAACAAACCAACAAAATAACAAGCCAACAAACCAACAAACCAACAAGCCAACAAGCCAAGAAACCAACAAACCAAAAATCCAACAAACCAATAAACCTAGTAACCAAAAAGCCAACAAACTAACAAACCAACAAGCCAACAAACCAACAAGCCAACAACCCAACAAACCAACAAACCAACAAAGCAACAAACCAAAAAACCAACAAACCAAAAAACCAAAAAACCAACAAACCATCAAACGAACAAAGCAGCAAGCCAACAAGCCAACAAGCCAACAAACCAACAAACCACCGAAGCAACAAGCCAACAAGCCAACAACCCAACAAACCAACAAGCCAACAAGCCAACAAACCAACAAACCAACAAGCCAACAAACCAACAAACCAACAAACCAACAAGCCAACAAACCGACAAACCAACAAACCAAAAAAACAACACACCAACAAGCCAACAAACCAACAAACTAACAAGCCAACAAGCCCACAATCCAACAAACCAACAAACTAACAAGCCAACAAACCAACAAACCAACAAGCCAACAAACCAACAAACCAACAAACCAACAAGCCAACAAACCAACATACCAACAAACCAAAAATCCAACAAACCAATAAACCTAGTAACCAAAAAGCCAACAAACTAACAAACCAACAAGCCAACAAACCAACAAGCCAACAACCCAACAAACCAACAAACCAACAAACCAAAAAACCAAAAAACCAACAAATTATCAAACGAACAAAGCAGCAAGCCAACAAGCCAACAAACCAACAAAATAACAAGCCAACAAACCAACAAACCAACAAGCCAACAAGCCAAGAAACCAACAAACCAACAAACCAACAAGCAACAAACCATCAAACGAACAAAGCAGCAAGCCAACAAGCCAACAAGCCAACAAACCAACAAACCACCGAAGCAACAAGCCAACAAGCCAACAACCCAACAAACCAACAAGCCAACAAACCAACAAACCAACAAGCCAAGAAGCCAACAAACCAACAAACCAACAAACCAAGTAACCAAAAAGTCAACAAACTAACAAACCAACAAGCCAACAAGCCAACAAACTAACAAACCAACAAACCAACAAGCCAACAAACCAACAAACAAATAAACCAACAAACCAAAAAACCAACAAACCGACAAACCAACAAGCCAACAAGCCAAGAAACCAACAAACCAACAAACCAACAAGCAACAAACCATCAAACGAACAAAGCAGCAAGCCAACAAGCCAACAAGCCAACAAACCAACAAACCACCGAAGCAACAAGCCAACAAGCCAACAACCCAACAAACCAACAAGCCAACAAACCAACAAACCAACAAGCCAAGAAGCTAACAAACCAACAAACCAACAAACCAAGTAACCAAAAAGCCAACAAACCAACAAACTAACAAGCCAACAAGCCCACAATCCAACAAACCAACAAACTAACAAGCCAACAAACCAACAAACCAACAAGCCAACAAACCAACAAACCAACAAACCAACAAGCCAACAAACCAACATACCAACAAACCAAAAATCCAACAAACCAATAAACCTAGTAACCAAAAAGCCAACAAACTAACAAACCAACAAGCCAACAAACCAACAAGCCAACAACCCAACAAACCAACAAACCAACAAAGCAACAAACCAAAAAACCAACAAACCAAAAAACCAAAAAACCAACAAACCATCAATCGAACAAAGCAGCAAGCCAACAAGCCAACAAACCAACAAAATAACAAGCCAACAAACCAACAAACCAACATGCCAACAAGCCAAGAAACCAACAAACCAACAAACCAACAAGCAACAAACCATCAAACGAACAAAGCAGCAAGCCAACAAGCCAACAAGCCAACAAACCAACAAACCACCGAAGCAACAAGCCAACAAGCCAACAACCCAACAAACCAACAAGCCAACAAACCAACAAACCAACAAGCCAAGAAGCCAACAAACCAACAAACCAACAAACCAAGTAACCAAAAAGTGAACAAACTAACAAACCAACAAGCCAACAAGCCAACAAACTGACAAACCAACAAACCAACAAGCCAACAAACCAACAAACAAATAAACCAACAAACCAAAAAACCAACAAACCAACAAGCCAACAAGCCAACAAACCAACAAACTAACAAACCAACAAACGAACTAACACCAAACCAACAAGCCAAGAAGCCAACAAACCAACAAACCAACAAACCAACAAACTAAGTAACCAACAAGCCAACAAACCAACAAACCAACAAGCCAACAAGCCAACAAAGCAACAAACCAACAAACCAACAAACCAACAAACCAACAAACCAACAAACCAACAAACCAACAAACCAACAAACCAACAAACCAACAAGCAATAAGCCAACTAACCGACAAACCAACAAACCAACAAGCCAACAAACCAACAAGCCAACTAACCAACAAACAAAGTAACCAAAAAGCCAACAAACTAACAAACCAACAAGCCAACAAGCCAACAAACCAACAAACCAACAAAACAACAAGCCAACAAGCCAACAAACCAACATACCAACAAGCCAACAAACAAACAAACCAACAAACCAACAAGCCAACAAGTCAACATACCAACAAACCAATAAACCAACAAGCCAACAAACCAACAAACCAACATGCCAACAAAACAACAAACCAACAAACCAACAAGCCAACAAACCAACAAACCAACAAACCAAAAAACCAACAAACCAACAAACCAACAAACCAACAAACCAACAAACCAACAAACCAACAAACCAACAAGCCAACAAGCCTACAAGCCAACAAACAAATAAACCAACAAACCAAAAAACCAACAAACCAACAAACCAACAAACCAACAAACCAACAAACCAACAAGCCAACAAACCAACAAACCAACAAACCAACAAACCAACAAACCAACAAGCCAACAAACCAGCAAACAAATAAACCAACAAACCAACAAACCAACAAACCAACAAACCAAAAAACCAACAAACCAACAAGCCAACAAGCCAACAAACCAACAAACTAACAAACCAACAAACGAACTAATCAACAAACCAACAAACTAAGTCACCAACAAGCCAACAAACCAACAAACCAACAAGCCAACAAGCCAACAAACCAACAAACCAACAAGCCAACAAACCAACAAACCAACAAACTAACAAACCAACAAACCAACAAACCAACAAACCAACAAACCAACAAGCCAACAAACCAACAAACAAATAAACCAACAAACCAAAAAACCAACAAACCAACAAACCAACAAGCCAACAAACCAACAAACCAAGTAACCAACATGCCAACAAACCAACAAACCAACAAGCCGACAAGCCAACAAACCAACAAACCAACAAGCCAACAAACCAACAAACCAACAAACCAACAAACGAACAAGCCAACAAGCCAACAAACCAACAAACCAACAAGCCAACAAACCAACAAGCCAAAAAACCAACAAACCAACAAACCAACAAACCAACAAACCAAGTAACTAAAAAGCCAACAAACTAACAAACCAACAAGCCAACAAGCCAACAAGCCAACAAACCAACAAACCAACAAGCCAACAAACCAACAAACCAACAAGCCAACAAGCCAACAAACCAACAAACCAACAAGCCAACAAGCCAACAAACCAACAAACCAACAAGCCAACAAACCAACAAACCAACAAACCAACAAGCCAACAAACCAACAAACCAACAAACCAACAAACCAAAAAAACAACAAACCAACAAGCCAACAAACCAACAAACTAACAAGCCAACAAGCCCGCAATCCAACAAACCAACAAACTAACAAGCCAACAAACCAACAAACCAACAAGCCAACAAACCAACAAACCAACAAACCAACAAGCCAACAAACCAACAAACTAACAAACCAAAAAACCAACAAACCAACAAACCTAGTAACCAAAAAGCCAACAAACTAACAAACCAACAAGCCAACAAACCAACAAGCCAACAACCCAACAAACCAACAAACCAACAAAGCAACAAACCAAAAAACCAACAAACCAAAAAACCAAAAAACCAACAAACCATCAAACGAACAAAGCAGCAAGCCAACAAGCCAACAAACCAACAAAATAACAAGCCAACAAAACAACAAACCAACAAGCCAACAAGCCAAGAAACCAACAAACCAACAAACCAACAAGCCAACAAACCAACAAACCAAGTAACCAAAAAGCCACCAACAAACTAACAAACCAACAAGCCAACAAGCCAACAAGCCAACAAACCAACAAACCACCAAAGCAACAAGCCAACAAGCCAACAACCCAACAAACCAACAAGCCAACAAACCAACAAACCAACAAGCCAACAAGCCAACAAACCAACAAACCAACAAACCAAGTAACCAAAAAGTCAACAAACTAACAAACCAACAAGCCAACAACCCAACAAAGTAACAAACCAACAAACCAACAAGCCAACAAACCAACAAACAAATAAACCAACAAACCAAAAAACCAACAAACCAACAAGCCAACAAGCCAACAAACCAACAAACTAACAAACCAACAAACGAACTAACACCAAACCAACAAGCCAAGAAGCCAACAAACCAACAAACCAACAAACCAACAAACTAAGTAACCAACAAGCCAACAAACCAACAAACCAACAAGCCAACAAGCCAACAAAGCAACAAACCAACAAACCAACAAACCAACAAACCAACAAACCAACAAACCAACAAACCAACAAACCAACAAACCAACAAACCAACAAACCAACAAGCAATAAGCCAACTAACCGACAAACCAACAAACCAACAAGCCAACAAACCAACAAGCCAACAAACCAACAAACCAACAAACCAAGTAAACAAAAAGCCAACAAACTAACAAACCAACAAGCCAACAAGCCAACAAACCAACAAACCAACAAAACAACAAGCCAACAAGCCAACAAACCAATATACCAACAAGCCAACAAACAAACAAACAAACAAACCAACAAGCCAACAAGTCAACATACCAACAAACCAATAAACCAACAAGCCAACAAACCAACAAACCAACATGCCAACAAAACAACAAACCAACAAACCAACAAGCCAACAAACCAACAAACCAACAAACCAAAAAACCAACAAACCAACAAACCAACAAACCAACAAACCAACAAACCAACAAACCAACAAGCCAACAAGCCTACAAGCCAACAAACAAATAAACCAACAAACCAAAAAACCAACAAACCAACAAACGAACAAACCAACAAACCAACAAACCAACAAGCCAACAAACCAACAAACCAACAAACCAACAAGCCAACAAACCAGCAAACAAATAAACCAACAAACCAACAAACCAACAAACCAACAAACCAACAAACCGAAAAACCAACAAACCAACAAGCCAACAAGCCAACAAACCAACAAACTAACAAACCAACAAACGAACTAATCAACAAACCAACAAACTAAGTAACCAACAAGCCAACAAACCAACAAACCAACAAGCCAACAAGCCAACAAACCAACAAACCAAAAAGCCAACAAACCAACAAACCAACAAACCAACAAACTAACAAACCAACAAACCAACAAACCAACAAACCAACAAACCAACAAGCCAACAAACCAACAAACAAATAAACCAACAAACCAAAAAACCAACAAACCAACAAACCAACAAGCCAACAAACCAACAAACCAAGTAACCAACATGCCAACAAACCAACAAACCAACAAGCCAACAAGCCAACAAACCAACAAACCAACAAGCCAACAAACCAACAAACCAACAAACCAACAAACGAACAAGCCAACAAGCCAACAAACCAACAAACCAACAAGCCAACAAACCAACAAGCCAAAAAACCAACAAACCAACAAACCAACAAACCAACAAACCAAGTAACTAAAAAGCCAACAAACTAACAAAACAACAAGCCAACAAGCCAACAAGCCAACAAACCAACAAACCAACAAGCCAACAAGCCAACAAACCAACAAACCAACAAGCCAACAAGCCAACAAACCAACAAACCAACAAGCCAACAAACCAACAAACCAACAAACCAACAAGCCAACAAACCAACAAACCAACAAACCAAAAAAACAACAAACCAACAAGCCAACAAACCAACAAACTAACAAGCCAACAAGCCCACAATCCAACAAACCAACAAACTAACAAGCCAACAAACCAACAAACGAACAAGCCAACAAACCAACAAACCAACAAACCAACAAGCCAACAAACCAACAAACTAACAAACCAAAAAACCAACAAACCAACAAACCTAGTAACCAAAAAGCCAACAAACTAACAAACCAACAAGCCAACAAACCAACAAGCCAACAACCCAACAAACCAACAAACCAACAAAGCAACAAACCAAAAAACCAACAAACAAAAAAACCAAAAAACCAACAAACCATCAAACGAACAAAGCAGCAAGCCAACAAGCCAACAAACCAACAAAATAACAAGCCAACAAACCAACAAACCAACAAGCCAACAATCCAAGAAACCAACAAACCAACAAACCAACAAGCCAACAAACCAACAAACCAAGTAACCAAAAAGCCACCAACAAACTAACAAACCAACAAGCCAACAAGCCAACAAGCCAACAAACCAACAAACCACCAAAGCAACAAGCCAACAAGCCAACAACCCAACAAACCAACAAGCCAACAAACCAACAAACCAACAAGCCAACAAGCCAACAAACCAACAAACCAACAAACCAACAAACCAAGTAACCAAAAAGTCAACAAACTAACAAACCAACAAGCCAACAAGCCAACAAAGTAACAAACCAACAAACCAACAAGCCAACAAGCCAACAAACCAACAAACTAACAAACCAACAAACGAACTAACACCAAACCAACAAGCCAAGAAGCCAACAAACCAACAAACCAACAAACCAACAAACTAAGTAACCAACAAGCCAACAAACCAACAAACCAACAAGCCAACAAGCCAACAAAGCAACAAACCAACAAACCAACAAACCAACAAACCAACAAACCAACAAACTAACAAACCAACAAGCCAACAAGCCAACAAACCAACAAACCAACAAACCAACAAACCAACAAACCAACAAACCAAGTAACCAACAAACCAACAAACCCTCAAACAAACAAAGCAACAAACCAACAAACCAACAAACCAACAAGCCAACAAACCAACAAACGGACAAACCAACAAGCCAACAAACCAACAAACTAACAAACCAACAAGCCAACAAACCAACAAACAAATAAACCAACAAACCAAAAAACCAACAAACCAACAAACCAACAAACCAACAAACCAACAAACCAACAAGCCAACAAACCAACAAACCAACAAACCAACAAGCCAACAAACCAACAAACAAATAAACCAACAAACCAACAAAGCAACAAACCAACAAACTAAAAAACCAACAAACCAACAAGCCAACAAACCAACAAACTAACAAACCAACAAACGAACTAACCAAGAAACCAAAAACTAAGTAACCAACAAGCTAACAAACCCACAAACCAACAAGCCAACAAGCCAACAAACCAACAAACCAACAAGCCAATAAACCAACAAACCAACAAACTAACAAACCAACAAACCAACAAACAAATATACCAACAAACCAAAAAACCAACAAACCAACAAAACAACAAGCCAACAAACCAACAAACCAACAAACCAAGTAACCAACAAACCAACAAGCCAACAAGCCAACAAACCAACAAACCAACAAGCCAACAAACCAACAAACCAACAAACGAACAAGCCAACAAGCCAACAAACCAACAAACCAACAAACCGACAAGCCAACAAACCAACAAGCCAACAAACCAACAAGCCAACAAACCAACAAACCAACAAACCAAAAAGCCAACAAACCAACAAACCAACAAACCAAGTAACCAAAAAGCCAACAAACTAACAAACCAACAAGCCAACAATCCAACAAGCCAACAAACCAACAAACCAACAAGCCAACAAACCAACAAGCCAACAAACCAACAAACCAACAAGCCAAGAAGCCAACAAACCAACAAACCAACAAACCAACAAACCAACAAGCCAACAAACAAACAAACCAACAACCCAACAAACCAACAAACCAACAAACCAACAAGCCAACAAACCAACAAACCAACAAACCAAAAAACCAACAAACCAACAAGCCAACAAACCAACAAACCAACAAGCCAACAAGCCAACAAGCCAACAAACCAACAAACCAACAAACCAACAAGCCAACAAACCAACAAACCAACAAGCCAACAAACCAACAAACCAACAAACCAACAAGCCAACAAACCAACAAACCAACAAACCAACAAACCAACAAGCCAACAAGCCAACAAACCAACAAACCAACAAACCAATAAGCCAACAAACCAACAAACCAACAAGCCAACAAATCAACAAACCAACAAACCAAATAACCAAAAAGCCAACAAACTAACAAACCAACAAGCCAACAAGCCAACAAACCAACAAACCAACAAAGCAACAAGCCAACAGGCCAATAAACCAACAAACCAACAAGCCAACAAACCAACAAACCAACAAACCAACAAGCCAACAAACCAACAAACCAACAAACCAACAAGCCAACAAACCAACAAACCAACAAACCAACAAACCAACAAACCAACAAGCCAACAAACCAACAAACCAACAAACCAAAAAACCAACAAACCAACAAACCAACAAACCAACAAACCAACAAGCCAACAAGCCAACAAACTAACAAACCAACAAACCAACAAGCCAACAAACCAACAAACCAAGTAACCAAAAAGCCAACGAACTAAAAAACCAACAAGCCAACAAACCAGCAAGCCAACAAGCCAACAAACCAACAAACCAACAAAGCAACAAACCAAAAAACCATCAAACGAACAAAGCAACAAGCCAACAAGCCAACAAACAAACAAACCAACAAGCCAACAAACCAACAAACAAATAAACCAACAAACCAAAAAACCAACAAACCAACAAACCAACAAGCCAACAAGCCAACAAACAAACAAACCAACAAACCAACAAAACAACAAACCAACAAACCAACAAGCCAACAAACCAACAAACCAGCAAACCAACAAACCAACAAGCCAACAAGCCAACAAACAAACAAACCAACAAACCAAGTAACCAACAAACCAACAAACCCTCAAACAAACAAAGCAACAAACCAACAAACCAACAAACCAACAAGCCAACAAACCAACAAACGGACAAACCAACAAGCCAACAAACCAACAAACTAACAAACCAACAAGCCAACAAACCAACAAACAAATAAACCAACAAACCAAAAAACCAACAAACCAACAAACCAACAAACCAACAAACCAACAAACCAACAAGCCAACAAACCAACAAACCAACAAACCAACAAGCCAACAAACCAACAAACAAATAAACCAACAAACCAACAAAGCAACAAACCAACAAACTAAAAAACCAACAAACCAACAAGCCAACAAACCAACAAACTAACAAACCAACAAACGAACTAACCAAGAAACCAAAAACTAAGTAACCAACAAGCTAACAAACCCACAAACCAACAAGCCAACAAGCCAACAAACCAACAAACCAACAAGCCAATAAACCAACAAACCAACAAACTAACAAACCAACAAACCAACAAACAAATATACCAACAAACCAAAAAACCAACAAACCAACAAAACAACAAGCCAACAAACCAACAAACCAACAAACCAAGTAACCAACAAACCAACAAGCCAACAAGCCAACAAACCAACAAACCAACAAGCCAACAAACCAACAAACCAACAAACGAACAAGCCAACAAGCCAACAAACCAACAAACCAACAAACCGACAAGCCAACAAACCAACAAGCCAACAAACCAACAAGCCAACAAACCAACAAACCAACAAACCAAAAAGCCAACAAACCAACAAACCAACAAACCAAGTAACCAAAAAGCCAACAAACTAACAAACCAACAAGCCAACAATCCAACAAGCCAACAAACCAACAAACCAACAAGCCAACAAACCAACAAGCCAACAAACCAACAAACCAACAAGCCAAGAAGCCAACAAACCAACAAACCAACAAACCAACAAGCCAACAAACAAACAAACCAACAACCCAACAAACCAACAAACCAACAAACCAACAAGCCAACAAACCAACAAACCAACAAACCAAAAAACCAACAAACCAACAAGCCAACAAACCAACAAACCAACAAGCCAACAAGCCAACAAGCCAACAAACCAACAAACCAACAAACCAACAAGCCAACAAACCAACAAACCAACAAGCCAACAAACCAACAAACCAACAAACCAACAAGCCAACAAACCAACAAACCAACAAACCAACAAACCAACAAGCCAACAAGCCAACAAACCAACAAACCAACAAACCAATAAGCCAACAAACCAACAAACCAACAAGCCAACAAATCAACAAACCAACAAACCAAATAACCAAAAAGCCAACAAACTAACAAACCAACAAGCCAACAAGCCAACAAACCAACAAACCAACAAAGCAACAAGCCAACAGGCCAATAAACCAACAAACCAACAAGCCAACAAACCAACAAACCAACAAACCAACAAGCCAACAAACCAACAAACCAACAAACCAACAAGCCAACAAACCAACAAACCAACAAACCAACAAACCAACAAACCAACAAGCCAACAAACCAACAAACCAACAAACCAAAAAACCAACAAACCAACAAACCAACAAACCAACAAACCAACAAGCCAACAAGCCAACAAACTAACAAACCAACAAACCAACAAGCCAACAAACCAACAAACCAAGTAACCAAAAAGCCAACGAACTAAAAAACCAACAAGCCAACAAACCAGCAAGCCAACAAGCCAACAAACCAACAAACCAACAAAGCAACAAACCAAAAAACCATCAAACGAACAAAGCAACAAGCCAACAAGCCAACAAACAAACAAACCAACAAGCCAACAAACCAACAAACAAATAAACCAACAAACCAAAAAACCAACAAACCAACAAACCAACAAGCCAACAAGCCAACAAACAAACAAACCAACAAACCAACAAAACAACAAACCAACAAACCAACAAGCCAACAAACCAACAAACCAGCAAACCAACAAACCAACAAGCCAACAAGCCAACAAACAAACAAACCAACAAGCCAACAAACCAACAAACCAACAAGCCAACAAACCAACAAACCAACAAACCAACATGCCAACAAACCAACAAACTAAGTAACCAACAAGCCAACAAACCAACAAACCAACAAGCCAACAAGCCAACAAACCAACAAACCAACAAACCAACAAACAAACAAACCAAGTAACCAACAAACCAACAAACCATCAAACGAACAAAGCAACAAATCAACAAACCAACAAACCAACAAGCCAACAAACCAACAAACAAATAAACCAACAAACCAACAAATAAATAAAAAAACAAACCAACAAACCAACAAACCAACAAACCAACAAACCAACAAACCAAAAAACCAACAAACCAACAAACCAACAAGCCAACAAGCCAACAAACCAACAAACTAACAAACCAACAAGCCAACAAACCAACAAACCAACAAGCCAACAAACCAACAAACCAGCAAACCAACAAACCAACAAGCCAACAAGCCAACAAACCAACAAACCAACAAGCCAACAAACCAACAAACCAACAAGCCAACAAACCAACAAACCAACAAACCAACATGCCAACAAACCAACAAACTAAGTAACCAACAAGCCAACAAACCAACAAACCAACAAGCCAACAAGCCAACAAACCAACAAACCAACAAACCAACAAACCAACAAACCAAGTAACCAACAAACCAACAAACCATCAAACGAACAAAGCAACAAATCAACAAACCAACAAACAAATAAACCAACAAACCAACAAACAAATAAACCGACAAACTAACAAACCAACAAACGAACTAACCAACAAACCAACAAACTAAGTAACCAACAAACTAAGTAACCAACAAGCCAACAAACCAACAAACCAACAAGCCAACAAGCCAACAAACCAACAAACCAACAAGCACACAAACCAACAAACCAACAAACTAACAAGCCAACAAACCAACAAACCAACAAACCAACAAGCCAACAAACCAACAAACAAATAAACCAACAAACCAAAAAACCAACAAACCAACAAACCAACAAGCCAACAAACCAACAAACCAACAAACCAACAAACCAAGTAACCAACAAGCCAACAAACCAACAAACCAACAAGCCAACAAACCAACAAACCAACAAACCAACAAGCCAACAAACCAACAAACCAACAAACCAACAAACGAACAAGCTAACAAGCCAACAAACCAACAAACCAACAAACCAACAAGCCAACAAACCAACAAGCCAACAAACCATCAAACCAACAAACCAACAAGCCAACAAACCAACAAACCAACAAACCAACAAACCAAGTAACCAAAAAGCCAACAAACTAACAAACCAACAAGCCAACAAGCCAACAAGCCATTAAGCCAACAAACCAACAAACCAACAAGCCAACAAACCAACAAGCCAACAAACCAACAAACCAACAAGCCAACAAACCGACAAGCCAACAAACCAACAAACCAACAAGCCAACAAACCAACAAACCAACAAGCCAACAAACCAACAAACCAACAAACCAACAAACCAACAAACCAACAAATCAACAAGCCAACAAGCCAACAAACCAACAAACCAACAAACCAACAAGCCAACAAACCAACAAACCAACAAACCAACAAGCCAACAAACCAACAAACCATTAAACCAACAAACCAACAAGCCAACAAGCCAACAAACCAACAAACCAACAAACCAACAAACCAACAAACCAACAAGCCAAAAAACCAACAAACCAGCAAACCAACATGCCAACAAACCAACAAACTAAGTAACCAACAAGCCAACAACTAAGTAACCAACAAGCTAACAAACGCACAAACCAACAAGCCAACAAGCCAACAAACCAACAAACCAATAAGCCAATAAACCAACAAACCAACAAACTAACAAACCAACAAACCAACAAACAAATAAACCAACAAACCAAAAAATCAACAAACCAACAAAACAACAAGCCAACAAACCAACAAACCAACAAACCAAGTAACCAACAAACCAACAAACCAACAAACCAACAAGCCAACAAGCCAACAAACCAACAAACCAACAAGCCAACAAACCAACAAACCAACAAACGAACAAGCCAACAAGCCAACAAACCAACAAACCAACAAACCGACAAGCCAACAAACCAACAAGCCAACAAACCAACAAGCCAACAAACCAACAAACCAACAAACCAAAAAGCCAACAAACCAACACACCAACAAACCAAGTAACCAAAAAGCCAACAAACTAACAAACCAACAAGCCAACAATCCAACAAACCAACAAACCAACATGCCAACAAACCAACAAACTAAGTAACCAACAAGCCAACAAACCAACAAACCAACAAGCCAACAAGCCAACAAACCAACAAACCAAC
Organism: Atherix ibis; assembly: GCA_958298945.1. Taxonomy (NCBI): domain Eukaryota; kingdom Metazoa; phylum Arthropoda; class Insecta; order Diptera; family Athericidae; genus Atherix; species Atherix ibis. The sequence continues at coordinate 23,184,323 of OY282608.1, forward strand.
AAACCAACAAACCAACAAACCAAGTAACCAACAAACCAACAAACCATCAAACGAACAAAGCAACAAATCAACAAACCAACAAACAAATAAACCAACAAACCAACAAACAAATAAACCGACAAACTAACAAACCAACAAACGAACTAACCAACAAACCAACAAACTAAGTAACCAACAAACTAAGTAACCAACAAGCCAACAAACCAACAAACCAACAAGCCAACAAGCCAACAAACCAACAAACCAACAAGCACACAAACCAACAAACCAACAAACTAACAAGCCAACAAACCAACAAACCAACAAACCAACAAGCCAACAAACCAACAAACAAATAAACCAACAAACCAAAAAACCAACAAACCAACAAACCAACAAGCCAACAAACCAACAAACCAACAAACCAACAAACCAAGTAACCAACAAGCCAACAAACCAACAAACCAACAAGCCAACAAACCAACAAACCAACAAACCAACAAGCCAACAAACCAACAAACCAACAAACCAACAAACGAACAAGCTAACAAGCCAACAAACCAACAAACCAACAAACCAACAAGCCAACAAACCAACAAGCCAACAAACCATCAAACCAACAAACCAACAAGCCAACAAACCAACAAACCAACAAACCAACAAACCAAGTAACCAAAAAGCCAACAAACTAACAAACCAACAAGCCAACAAGCCAACAAGCCATTAAGCCAACAAACCAACAAACCAACAAGCCAACAAACCAACAAGCCAACAAACCAACAAACCAACAAGCCAACAAACCGACAAGCCAACAAACCAACAAACCAACAAGCCAACAAACCAACAAACCAACAAGCCAACAAACCAACAAACCAACAAACCAACAAACCAACAAACCAACAAATCAACAAGCCAACAAGCCAACAAACCAACAAACCAACAAACCAACAAGCCAACAAACCAACAAACCAACAAACCAACAAGCCAACAAACCAACAAACCATTAAACCAACAAACCAACAAGCCAACAAGCCAACAAACCAACAAACCAACAAACCAACAAACCAACAAACCAACAAGCCAAAAAACCAACAAACCAGCAAACCAACATGCCAACAAACCAACAAACTAAGTAACCAACAAGCCAACAACTAAGTAACCAACAAGCTAACAAACCCACAAACCAACAAGCCAACAAGCCAACAAACCAACAAACCAATAAGCCAATAAACCAACAAACCAACAAACTAACAAACCAACAAACCAACAAACAAATAAACCAACAAACCAAAAAATCAACAAACCAACAAAACAACAAGCCAACAAACCAACAAACCAACAAACCAAGTAACCAACAAACCAACAAACCAACAAACCAACAAGCCAACAAGCCAACAAACCAACAAACCAACAAGCCAACAAACCAACAAACCAACAAACGAACAAGCCAACAAGCCAACAAACCAACAAACCAACAAACCGACAAGCCAACAAACCAACAAGCCAACAAACCAACAAGCCAACAAACCAACAAACCAACAAACCAAAAAGCCAACAAACCAACACACCAACAAACCAAGTAACCAAAAAGCCAACAAACTAACAAACCAACAAGCCAACAATCCAACAAGCCAACAAACCAACAAACCAACAAGCCAACAAACCAGCAAGCCAACAAACCAACAAACCAACAAGCCAAGAAGCCAACAAACCAACAAACCAACAAACCAACAAGCCAACAAACAAACAAACCAACAACCCAACAAGCCAACAAACCAACAAACCAACAAGCCAACAAGCCAACAAACCAACAAACCAACAAACCAACAAGCCAACAAACCAACAAACCAACAAGCCAACAAACCAACAAACCAACAAACCAACAAGCCAACAAACCAACAAACCAACAAACCAACAAACCAAAAAACCAACAAACCAACAAGCCAACAAACCAACAAACCAACAAGCCAACAAGCCAACAAACCAACAAACCAACAAACCAATAAGTCAACAAACCAACAAACCAACAAGCCAACAAATCAACAAACCAACAAACCAAGTAACCAAAAAGCCAACAAACTAACAAACCAACAAGCCAACAAGCCAACAAACCAACAAACCAACAAAGCAACAAGCCAACAAGCCAACAAACCAACAAACCAACAAGCCAACAAACCAACAAACCAACAAACCAACAAGCCAACAAACCAACAAACCAACAAACCAACAAGCCAACAAACCAACAAACCAACAAACCAACAAACCAACAAACCAACAAGCCAACAAACCAACAAACCAACAAACCAAAAAACCAACAAACCAACAAACCAACAAACCAACAAACCAACAAGCCAACAAGCCAACAAACCAACAAACCAACAAACCAACAAGCCAACAAACCAACAAACCAAGTAACCAAAAAGCCAACAAACTAAAAAACCAACAAGCCAACAAACCAGCAAGCCAACAAGCCAACAAACCAACAAACCAACAAAGCAACAAACCAAAAAACCATCAAACGAACAAAGCAACAAGCCAACAAGCCAACAAACAAACAAACCAACAAGCCAACAAACCAACAAACAAATAAACCAACAAACCAAAAAACCAACAAACCAACAAACCAACAAGCCAACAAGCCAACAAACAAACAAACCAACAAACCAACAAGCCAACAAACCAACAAACAAACAAGCCAACAAACCAACAAACCAGCAAACCAACAAACCAACAAGCCAACAAGCCAACAAACCAACAAACCAACAAGCCAACAAACCAACAAACCAACAAGCCAACAAACCAACAAACCAACAAACCAACATGCCAACAAACCAACAAACTAAGTAACCAACAAGCCAACAAACCAACAAACCAACAAGCCAACAAGCCAACAAACCAACAAACCAACAAACCAACAAACCAACAAACCAAGTAACCAACAAACCAACAAACCATCAAACGAACAAAGCAACAAACCAACAAACCAACAAACCAACAAGCCAACAAACCAACAAACAAATAAACCAACAAACCAACAAACAAATAAACCAACAAACCAACAAACCAACAAACCAACAAACCAACAAACCAAAAAAACCAACAAACCAACAAACCAACAAGCCAACAAGCCAACAAACCAACAAACTAACAAACCAACAAGCCAACAAACCAACAAACCAACAACTCGACAAACTAACAAACCAACAAACGAACTAACCAACAACCCAACAAACTAAGTAACCAACAAGCCAACAAACCAACAAACCAACAAGCCAACAAGCCAACAAACCAACAAACCAACAAGCACACAAACCAACAAACCAACAAACTAACAAGCCAACAAACCAACAAACCAACAAACCAACAAGCCAACAAACCAACAAACAAATAAACCAACAAACCAAAAAACCAACAAACCAACAAACCAACAAGCCAACAAACCAACAAACCAACAAACCAACAAACCAAGTAACCAACAAGCCAACAAACCAACAAACCAACAAGCCAACAAACCAACAAACCAACAAACCAACAAGCCAACAAACCAACAAACCAACAAACCAACAAACGAACAAGCTAACAAGCCAACAAACCAACAAACCAACAAACCAACAAGCCAACAAACCAACAAGCCAACAAACCATCAAACCAACAAACCAACAAGCCAACAAACCAACAAACCAAGTAACCAAAAAGCCAACAAACTAACAAACCAACAAGCCAAATAGCCAACAAGCCAACAAGCCAACAAACCAACAAACCAACAAGCCAACAAACCAACAAGCCAACAAACCAACAAACCAACAAGCCAACAAACCAACAAACCAACAAGCCAACAAACCAACAAACCAACAAGCCAACAAACCAACAAACCAACAAACCAACAAACCAACCAACCAACAAGCCAACAAACCAACAAACCAACAAACCAACAAGCCAACAAACCAAGTAACCAAAAAGCCACCAACAAACTAACAAACCAACAAGCCAACAAGCCAACAAGCCAACAAACCAACAAACCACCAAAGCAACAAGCCAACAAGCCAACAACCCAACAAACCAACAAGCCAACAAACCAACAAACCAACAAGCCAACAAGCCAACAAACCAACAAACCAACAAACCAAGTAACCAAAAAGTCAACAAGCCAAGAAACCAACAAACCAACAAACCAACAAGCCAACAAACCAACAAACCAAGTAACCAAAAAGCCACCAACAAACTAACAAACCAACAAGCCTACAAGCCAACAAGCCAACAAACCAACAAACCACCAAAGCAACAAGCCAACAAGCCAACAGCCCAACAAACCAACAAGCCAACAAACCAACAAACCAACAAGCCAACAAGCCAACAAACCAACAAACCAACAAACCAAGTAACCAAAAAGTCAACAAACTAACAAACCAACAAGCCAACAAACCAAGTAACCAAAAAGCCACCAACAAACTAACAAACCAACAAGCCAACAAGCCAACAAGCCAACAAACCAACAAACCAACAAACCAACAAACCATCAAACGAACAAAGCAACAAGCCAACAAGCCAACAAACCAACAAACCAACAAACCAACAAACCATCAAACGAACAAAGCAACAAGCCAACAAGCCAACAAACCAACAAACCAACAAACCAACAATCCAACAAACCAACAAACCAACAAACCAACAAGCCAACAAGGCAACAAACCAACAAATCAACAAACCAACAAACCAACAAACCAACAAACCAACAAGCCAACAAACCAACAAACCAAGTAACCAAAAAGCCACCAACAAACCAACAAACCAACAAGCCAACAAACCAACAAACCAGCAAACCAACAAACCAACAAGCCAACAAGCCAACAAACCAACAAACCAACAAGCCAACAAACCAACAAACCAACAAGCCAACAAACCAACAAACCAACAAACCAACATGCCAACAAACCAACAAACTAAGTAACCAACAAGCAAACAAACCAACAAACCAACAAGCCAACAAGCCAACAAACCAACAAACCAACAAACCAACAAACCAACAAACCAAGTAACCAACAAACCAACAAACCATCAAACGAACAAAGCAACAAACCAACAAACCAACAAACCAACAAGCCAACAAACCAACAAACAAATAAACCAACAAACCAACAAACAAATAAACCAACAAACCAACAAACCAACAAACCAACAAACCAACAAACCAAAAAACCAACAAACCAACAAACCAACAAGCCAACAAGCCAACAAACCAACAAACTAACAAACCAACAAGCCAACAAACCAGCAAACCAACAAACCGACAAACTAACAAACCAACAAACGAACTAACCAACAAACAAACAAACTAAGTAACCAACAAGCCAACAAACCAACAAACCAACAAGCCAACAAGCCAACAAACCAACAAACCAACAAGCACACAAACCAACAAACCAACAAACTAACAAGCCAACAAACCAACAAACCAACAAACCAACAAGCCAACAAACCAACAAACAAATAAACCAACAAACCAAAAAACCAACAAACCAACAAACCAACAAGCCAACAAACCAACAAACCAACAAACCAACAAACCAACAAACCAAGTAACCAACAAGCCAACAAACCAACAAACCAACAAGCCAACAAACCAACAAACCAACAAACCAACAAGCCAACAAACCAACAAACCAACAAACCAACAAACGAACAAGCTAACAAGCCAACCAACCAACAAACCAACAAACCAACAAGCCAACAAACCAAACAGCCAACAAACCATCAAACCATTAAACCAACAAGCCAACAAACCAACAAACCAACAAACCAACAAACCAAGTAACCAAAAAGCCAACAAACTAACAAACCAACAAGCCAACAAGCCAACAAGCTAACAAACCAACAAACCAACAAGCCAACAAACCAACAAGCCAACAAACCAACAAACCAACAAGCCAACAAACCAACAAACCAACAAGCCAACAAACCAACAAACCAACAAGCCAACAAACCAACAAACCAACAAGCCAACAAACCAACAAACCAACAAACCAACAAACCAACAAACCAACAAACCAAAAAACCAACAAACCAACAAGCCAACAAACCAACAAACCAACAAGCCAACAAGCCAACAAGCCAACAAACCAACAAACCAACAAACCAACAAGCCAACAAACCAACAAACCAACAAGCCAACAAACCAACAAACCAACAAACCAACAAGCCAACAAACCAACAAACCAACAAACCAAAAAACCAACAAACCAACAAACCAACAAAGCAACAAACCAACAAACCAACAAGCCAACAAGCCAACAAACCAACAAACCAACAAACCAACAAGCCAACACACCAACAAGCCAACAAACCAACAAACCAACAAACCAAGTAACCAAAAACTAACAAACTAACAAACCAACAAGCCAACAAACCAACAAGCCAACAAGCCAACAAACCAACAAACCAACAAAGCAACAAACCAAAAAACCAACAAACCAAAAAACCAACAAACCAACAAACCATCAAACGAACAAAGCAACAAGCCAACAAGCCAACAAACCAACAAACCAACAAACCAACAAACCAACAAACCAACAAACCAACAAGCCAACAAGCCAACAAACCAACAAACCAACAAACCAACAAGCCAACAAACCAACAAACCAACAAACCAACAAGCCAACAAACCAACAAACCATTAAACCAACAAACCAACAAGCCAACAAGCCAACAAACCAACAAACCAACAAACCAACAAACCAACAAACCAACAAGCCAAAAAACCAACAAACCAGCAAACCAACATGCCAACAAACCAACAAACTAAGTAACCAACAAGCCAACAAACCTACAAACCAACAAGCCAACGAGCCAACAAACCAACAAACCAACAAACCAACAAACCAACAAACCAAGTAACCAACAAACCAACAAACCATCAAACGAACAAAGCAACAAACCAACCAACCAACAAACCAACAAGCCAATAAACCAACAAACAAATAAACCAACAAACCAACAAACAAATAAACCAACAAACCAACTAACCAACAAACCAACAAACCAACAAACCAACAAACCAACAAACCAAAAAACCAACAAACCAACAAACCAACAAGCCAACAAGCCAACAAACCAACAAACCAACAAACCAACAAGCCAACAAACCAACAAACCAATAAACCAACAAGCCAACAAGCCAACAAACAAATAAACCAACAAACCAAAAAACCAACAAACCAACAAACCAACAAACCAACAAACCAACAAACTAACAAGCCAACAAACCAACAAACCAACAAACCAACAAGCCAACAAACCAACAAATAAATAAACCAACAAACCAACAAACCAACAAACCAACAAACCAACAAACCAACAAACCAAAACACCAACAAACCAACAAGCCAACAAGCCAACAAACCAACAAACTAACAAACCAACAAACGAACTAACCAACAAACCAACAAACTAAGTAACCAGCAAGCCAACAAACCTACAAACCAACAAGCCAACAAGCCAACAAACCAACAAACCAACAAGCCAACAAACCAACAAACCAACAAACTAACTAACCTACAAACCAACAAACCAACAAACCAACAAGCCAACAAACCAACAAACAAATAAACCAACAAACCAAAAAACCAACAAACCAACAAACTAACAAGCCAACAAACCAACAAACCAACAAACCAAGTAACCAACAAGCCAACGAACCAACAAACCAACAAGCCAACAAGCCAACAAACCAACAAACCAACAAGCCAACAAATCAAACAAACCAACAAACCAACAAACCAACAAGCCAACAAATTAACAAATCAACAAACCAACAAACCAACAAGCCAACAAACCAACAAACCAACAAACCAACAAACCAACAAACCAACCAACCAAGTAACCAAAAAGCCAACAAACTAACAAACCAACAAACCAACAAACCAACAAGCCAACAAGCCAACAAGCCAACAAGCCAACAAACCAACAAACTAACAAGCCAACAAACCAACAAACCAGCAAGCCAACAAACCAACAAACCAACAAACCAACAAACTAACTAACCTACAAACCAACAAACCAACAAACCAACAAGCCAACAAACCAACAAACAAATAAACCAACAAACCAAAAAACCAAAAAACCAACAAACCAACAAGCCAACAAACCAACAAACCAACAAACCAAGTAGCCAACAAGCCAACAAACCAACAAACCAACAAGCCAACAAGCCAACAAACCAACAAACCAACAAGCCAACAAGCCAACAAACCAACAAACCAACAAACCAACAAACCAACAAGCCAACAAATTAACAAATCAACAAACCAACAAACCAACAAGCCAACAAACCAACAAACCAACAAACCAACAAACCAACCAACCAAGTAACCAAAAAGCCAACAAACTAACAAACCAACAAACCAACAAACCAACAAGCCAACAAGCTAACAAGCCAACAAGCCAATAAACCAACAAACTAACAAGCCAACAAACCAACAGACCAACAAGCCAACAAACCAACAAACCAACAAACAAAAAAACCAACAAACCAACAAACTAACAAACCAACAAACCAACAAACCAACAAGCCAACAAACCAACAAACCAACAAACCAACAAACCAAGTAACCAAAAAGCCAACAAACTAACAAACCAACAAGCCAACAAGCCAACAAGCCAACAAACCAACAAACCAACAAACCAACAAGCTAACAAACAAATAAACCAACCAGCCAACAAACCAACAAACCAACAAACAAAAAAACCAACAAACCAACAAACCAACAAACCAACAAACCAACAAACCAACAAACCAACAAGCCAACAAGCCAACAAACCAACAAGCCAACAAACCAACAAGCCAACAAACCAACAAGCCAACAAACCAACAAACCAACAAACCAAAAAACCAACAAACCAACAAGCCAACAAACCAACAAACCAACAAGCCAACAAGCCAACAAACCAACAAACCAACAAACCAACAAGCCAACAAACCAACAAGCCAACAAACCAATATACCAACAAACCAACAAGCCAACAAACCAACAAACCAAAAAACCAAAAAACCAAAAAACCAACAAACCAACAAACCAACAAAGCAACAAACCAACAAACCAACAAGCCAACAAGCCAACAAACCAACAAACCAACAAACCAACAAGCCAACAAACCAACAAGCCAACAAACCAACAAACCAACAAGCCAACAAGCCAACAAACCAACAAACCAACAAACCAACAAGCCAACAAACCAACAAGCCAACAAACCAACAAGCCAACAAACCAACAAACCAAGTAACCAAAAAGCCAACAAACCAACAAACCAACAAAGCAACAAACCAAAAAATTAACAAACCAAAAAACCAACAAACCAACAAACCATCAAACGAAAAAAGCAACAAGCCAACAAGCCAACAAACCAACACCCCAACAAGCCAACAAACCAACAAACAAACAAGCCAACAAGCCAACAAACCAACAAAACAACAAACCAACAAGCCAACAAACAAACAAACCAACAAGCCAACAAACCAACAAACCAACAAACCAACAAACCAACAAACCAACAAGCCAACAGGCCAACAAACCAACAAACCAACAAGCCAACAAACCAACAAACCAAAAAGCCAACAAACCAACAAACCAACAAACCAACATGCCAACAAACCAACAAACTAAGTAACCAACAAGCCAACAAACCAACAAACCAACAAGCCAACGAGCCAACAAACCAACAAACCAACAAACCAACAAACCATCAAACCAACAAACCAAGTAACCAACAAACCAACAAACCATCAACCGAACGAAGCAACAAACCAACAAACCAACAAACCAACAAGCCAATAAACCAACAAACAAATAAACCAACAAACCAACAAACAAATAAACCAACAAACCAACTAACCAACAAACCAACAAACCAACAAACCAACAAACCAACAAACCAACAAGCCAACAAACCAACAAACCAACAAATAAATAAACCAACAAACCAACAAACCAACAAACCAACAAACCAACAAACCATCAAACCAAAACACCAACAAACCAACAAGCTAACAAGCCAACAAACCAACAAACTAACAAACCAACAAACGAACTAACCAACAAACCAACAAACTAAGTAACCAACAAGCCAAAAAACCTACAAACCAACAAGCCAACAAGCCAACAAACCAACAAACCAACAAGCCAACAAACCAACAAACCAACAAACTAACTAACCAACAAACCAACAAACCAACAAACCAACAAGCCAACAAACCAACAAACAAACAAACCAACAAACCAAAAAACCAACAAACCAACAAACCAACAAACCAACAAGCCAACAAATTAACAAATCAACAAACCAACAAACCAACAAGCCAACAAACCAACAAACCAACAAACCAACAAACCAACAAACCAACCAACCAAGTAACCAAAAAGCCAACAAACTAACAAACCAACAAACCAACAAACCAACAAGCCAACAAGCCAACAAGCCAACAAGCCAACAAACCAACAAACTAACAAGCCAACAAACCAACAAACCAGCAAGCCAACAAACCAACAAACCAACAAACCAACAAACTAACTAACCTACAAACCAACAAACCAACAAACCAACAAGCCAACAAACCAACAAACAAATAAACCAACAAACCAAAAAACCAAAAAACCAACAAACCAACAAGCCAACAAACCAACAAACCAACAAACCAAGTAGCCAACAAGCCAACAAACCAACAAACCAACAAGCCAACAAGCCAACAAACCAACAAACCAACAAGCCAACAAGCCAACAAACCAACAAACCAACAAACCAACAAACCAACAAGCCAACAAATTAACAAATCAACAAACCAACAAACCAACAAGCCAACAAACCAACAAACCAACAAACCAACAAACCAACCAACCAAGTAACCAAAAAGCCAACAAACTAACAAACCAACAAACCAACAAACCAACAAGCCAACAAGCTAACAAGCCAACAAGCCAATAAACCAACAAACTAACAAGCCAACAAACCAACAGACCAACAAGCCAACAAACCAACAAACCAACAAACAAAAAAACCAACGAACCAACAAACTAACAAACCAACAAACCAACAAACCAACAAGCCAACAAACCAACAAACCAACAAACCAACAAACCAAGTAACCAAAAAGCCAAAAACTAACAAACCAACAAGCCAACAAGCCAACAAGCCAACAAACCAACAAACCAACAAACCAACAAGCTAACAAACAAATAAACCAACCAGCCAACAAACCAACAAACCAACAAACAAAAAAACCAACAAACCAACAAACCAACAAACCAACAAACCAACAAACCAACAAACCAACAAGCCAACAAGCCAACAAACCAACAAGCCAACAAACCAACAAGCCAACAAACCAACAAGCCAACAAACCAACAAACCAACAAACCAAAAAACCAACAAACCAACAAGCCAACAAACCAACAAACCAACAAGCCAACAAGCCAACAAACCAACAAACCAACAAACCAACAAGCCAACAAACCAACAAGCCAACAAACCAATATACCAACAAACCAACAAGCCAACAAACCAACAAACCAAAAAACCAAAAAACCAAAAAACCAACAAACCAACAAACCAACAAAGCAACAAACCAACAAACCAACAAGCCAACAAGCCAACAAACCAACAAACCAACAAACCAACAAGCCAACAAACCAACAAGCCAACAAACCAACAAACCAACAAGCCAACAAGCCAACAAACCAACAAACCAACAAACCAACAAGCCAACAAACCAACAAGCCAACAAACCAACAAGCTAACAAACCAACAAACCAAGTAACCAAAAAGCCAACAAACCAACAAACCAACAAAGCAACAAACCAAAAAATTAACAAACCAAAAAACCAACAAACCAACAAACCATCAAACGAAAAAAGCAACAAGCCAACAAGCCAACAAACCAACACCCCAACAAGCCAACAAACCAACAAACAAACAAGCCAACAAGCCAACAAACCAACAAAACAACAAACCAACAAGCCAACAAACAAACAAACCAACAAGCCAACAAACCAACAAACCAACAAACCAACAAACCAACAAACCAACAAGCCAACAGGCCAACAAACCAACAAACCAACAAGCCAACAAACCAACAAACCAAAAAGCCAACAAACCAACAAACCAACAAACCAACATGCCAACAAACCAACAAACTAAGTAACCAACAAGCCAACAAACCAACAAACCAACAAGCCAACGAGCCAACAAACCAACAAACCAACAAACCAACAAACCAACAAACCAACAAACCAAGTAACCAACAAACCAACAAACCATCAACCGAACGAAGCAACAAACCAACAAACCAACAAACCAACAAGCCAATAAACCAACAAACAAATAAACCAACAAACCAACAAACAAATAAACCAACAAACCAACTAACCAACAAACCAACAAACCAACAAACCAACAAACCAACAAACCAACAAGCCAACAAACCAACAAACCAACAAATAAATAAACCAACAAACCAACAAACCAACAAACCAACAAACCAACAAACCATCAAACCAAAACACCAACAAACCAACAAGCTAACAAGCCAACAAACCAACAAACTAACAAACCAACAAACGAACTAACCAACAAACCAACAAACTAAGTAACCAACAAGCCAAAAAACCTACAAACCAACAAGCCAACAAGCCAACAAACCAACAAACCAACAAGCCAACAAACCAACAAACCAACAAACTAACTAACCAACAAACCAACAAACCAACAAACCAACAAGCCAACAAACCAACAAACAAACAAACCAACAAACCAAAAAACCAACAAACCAACAAACCAACAAGCCAACAAACCAACAAACCAACAAACCAAGTAACCAACAAGCCAACAAACCAACAAACCAACAAGCCAACAAGCCAACAAACCAACAAACCAGCAAGCCAACAAACCAACAAACCAACAAACCAACAAACCTACAAGCCAACAAATTAACAAATCAACAAACCAACAAACCAACAAGCCAACAAACCAACAAGCCAACAAACCAACAAACCAACAAACCAACAAACCAACCAACCAAGTAACCAAAAAGCCAACAAACTAACAAACCAACAAACCAACAAGCCAACAAGCCAACAAACAAAAAAACCAACAAACCAACAAACTAACAAACCAACAAACCAACAAACTAACAAGCCAACAAACCAACAAACCAACAAATCAACAAACCAAGTAACCAAAAAGCCAACAAACTAACAAACCAACAAGCCAACAAGCCGACAAGCCAACAAACCAACAAACCAACAAACAAAAAAACCAACAAACCAACAAACCAACAAACCAACAAACCAACAAACCAACAAACCAACAAGCCAACAAGCCAACAAACCAACAAACCAACAAACCAACAAGCCAACAAACCAACAAGCCAACAAACCAACAAGCCAACAAACCAACAAACCAACAAACCAAAAAACCAACAAACCAACAAGCCAACAAACCAACAAACCAACAAGCCAACAAGCCAACAAGCCAACAAACCAACAAACCAACAAACCAACAAGCCAACAAACCAACAAACCAACAAGCCAACAAACCAATATACCAACAAACCAACAAGCCAACAAACCAACAAACCAACAAACCAAAAAACCAACAAACCAACAAGCCAACAAAGCAACAAACCAACAAACCAACAAGCCAACAAGCCAACAAACCAACAAACCAACAAACCAACAAGCCAACAAACCAACAAGCCAACAAACCAACAAACCAACAAACCAAGTAACCAAAAAGCCAACAAACTAACAAACCAACAAGCCAACAAACCAACAAGCCAACAAGCCAACAAACCAACAAACCAACAAAGCAACAAACCAAAAAATTAACAAACCAAAAAACCAACAAACCATCAAACGAACAAAGCAACAAGCCAACAAGCCAACAAGCCAACAAACCAACAAACCAACAAGCCAACAAACCAACAAACAAACAAGCCAACAAGCCAACAAGCCAACAAACCAACAAACCAACAAACCAACAAACCAACAAGCCAAAAAACCAACAAACCAACAAACCAACAAGCCAACAAACCAACAAACCAACAAACCAACAAACCAACAAACCAACAAACCAACAAGCCAACAAACCAACAAACCAACAAGCCAACAAACCAACAAACCAAAAAGCCAACAAAATAACAAACCAACAAACCAACATGCCAACAAACCAACAAACTAAGTAACCAACAAGCCAACAAACCAACAAACCAACAGGCCAACGAGCCAACAAACCAACAAACCAACAAACCAACAAACCAACAAACCAAGTAACCAACAAACCAGCAAACCATCAAACGAACAAAGCAACAAACCAACAAACCAACAAGCCAATAAACCAACAAACAAATAAACCAACAAACCAACAAACAAATAAACCAACAAACCAACAAACCATCAAACGAACAAAGCAACAAACCAACAAACCAACATGCCAACAAACCAACAAACTAAGTAACCAACAAGCCAACAAACCAACAAACCAACAAGCCAACGAGCCAACAAACCAACAAACCAACAAACCAACAAACCAACAAACCAAGTAACCAACAAACCAACAAACCATCAACCGAACAAAGCAACAAACCAACAAACCAACAAACCAACAAGCCAATAAGCCAACAAACAAATAAACCAACAAACCAACAAACAAATAAACCAACAAACCAACTAACCAACAAACCAACAAACCAACAAACCAACAAACCAACAAACCAACAAGCCAACAAACCAACAAACCAACAAATAAATAAACCAACAAACCAACAAACCAACAAACCAACAAACCAACAAACCAAAACACCAACAAACCAGCAAGCTAACAAGCCAACAAACCAACAAACTAACAAACCAACAAACGAACTAACCAACAAACCAACAAACTAAGTAACCAACAAGCCAACAAGCCAACAAGCCAACAAACCAACAAACCAACAAACCAACAAACCAACAAACCAACAAGCCAACAAGCCAACAAACCAACAAGCCAACAAACCAACAAGCCAACAAACCAACAAGCCAACAAACCAACAAACCAACAAACCAAAAAACCAACAAACCAACAAGCCAACAAACCAACAAACCAACAAGCCAACAAGCCAACAAACCAACAAACCAACAAACCAACAAGCCAACAAACCAACAAGCCAACAAACCAATATACCAACAAACCAACAAGCCAACAAACCAACAAACCAAAAAACCAAAAAACCAAAAAACCAACAAACCAACAAACCAACAAAGCAACAAACCAACAAACCAACAAGCCAACAAGCCAACAAACCAACAAACCAACAAACCAACAAGCCAACAAACCAACAAGCCAACAAACCAACAAACCAACAAGCCAACAAGCCAACAAACCAACAAACCAACAAACCAACAAGCCAACAAACCAACAAGCCAACAAACCAACAAGCTAACAAACCAACAAACCAAGTAACCAAAAAGCCAACAAACCAACAAACCAACAAAGCAACAAACCAAAAAATTAACAAACCAAAAAACCAACAAACCAACAAACCATCAAACGAAAAAAGCAACAAGCCAACAAGCCAACAAACCAACACCCCAACAAGCCAACAAACCAACAAACAAACAAGCCAACAAGCCAACAAACCAACAAAACAACAAACCAACAAGCCAACAAACAAACAAACCAACAAGCCAACAAACCAACAAACCAACAAACCAACAAACCAACAAACCAACAAGCCAACAGGCCAACAAACCAACAAACCAACAAGCCAACAAACCAACAAACCAAAAAGCCAACAAACCAACAAACCAACAAACCAACATGCCAACAAACCAACAAACTAAGTAACCAACAAGCCAACAAACCAACAAACCAACAAGCCAACGAGCCAACAAACCAACAAACCAACAAACCAACAAACCAACAAACCAACAAACCAAGTAACCAACAAACCAACAAACCATCAACCGAACGAAGCAACAAACCAACAAACCAACAAACCAACAAGCCAATAAACCAACAAACAAATAAACCAACAAACCAACAAACAAATAAACCAACAAACCAACTAACCAACAAACCAACAAACCAACAAACCAACAAACCAACAAACCAACAAGCCAACAAACCAACAAACCAACAAATAAATAAACCAACAAACCAACAAACCAACAAACCAACAAACCAACAAACCATCAAACCAAAACACCAACAAACCAACAAGCTAACAAGCCAACAAACCAACAAACTAACAAACCAACAAACGAACTAACCAACAAACCAACAAACTAAGTAACCAACAAGCCAAAAAACCTACAAACCAACAAGCCAACAAGCCAACAAACCAACAAACCAACAAGCCAACAAACCAACAAACCAACAAACTAACTAACCAACAAACCAACAAACCAACAAACCAACAAGCCAACAAACCAACAAACAAACAAACCAACAAACCAAAAAACCAACAAACCAACAAACCAACAAGCCAACAAACCAACAAACCAACAAACCAAGTAACCAACAAGCCAACAAACCAACAAACCAACAAGCCAACAAGCCAACAAACCAACAAACCAGCAAGCCAACAAACCAACAAACCAACAAACCAACAAACCTACAAGCCAACAAATTAACAAATCAACAAACCAACAAACCAACAAGCCAACAAACCAACAAGCCAACAAACCAACAAACCAACAAACCAACAAACCAACCAACCAAGTAACCAAAAAGCCAACAAACTAACAAACCAACAAACCAACAAGCCAACAAGCCAACAAACAAAAAAACCAACAAACCAACAAACTAACAAACCAACAAACCAACAAACTAACAAGCCAACAAACCAACAAACCAACAAATCAACAAACCAAGTAACCAAAAAGCCAACAAACTAACAAACCAACAAGCCAACAAGCCGACAAGCCAACAAACCAACAAACCAACAAACAAAAAAACCAACAAACCAACAAACCAACAAACCAACAAACCAACAAACCAACAAACCAACAAGCCAACAAGCCAACAAACCAACAAACCAACAAACCAACAAGCCAACAAACCAACAAGCCAACAAACCAACAAGCCAACAAACCAACAAACCAACAAACCAAAAAACCAACAAACCAACAAGCCAACAAACCAACAAACCAACAAGCCAACAAGCCAACAAGCCAACAAACCAACAAACCAACAAACCAACAAGCCAACAAACCAACAAACCAACAAGCCAACAAACCAATATACCAACAAACCAACAAGCCAACAAACCAACAAACCAACAAACCAAAAAACCAACAAACCAACAAGCCAACAAAGCAACAAACCAACAAACCAACAAGCCAACAAGCCAACAAACCAACAAACCAACAAACCAACAAGCCAACAAACCAACAAGCCAACAAACCAACAAACCAACAAACCAAGTAACCAAAAAGCCAACAAACTAACAAACCAACAAGCCAACAAACCAACAAGCCAACAAGCCAACAAACCAACAAACCAACAAAGCAACAAACCAAAAAATTAACAAACCAAAAAACCAACAAACCATCAAACGAACAAAGCAACAAGCCAACAAGCCAACAAGCCAACAAACCAACAAACCAACAAGCCAACAAACCAACAAACAAACAAGCCAACAAGCCAACAAGCCAACAAACCAACAAACCAACAAACCAACAAACCAACAAGCCAAAAAACCAACAAACCAACAAACCAACAAGCCAACAAACCAACAAACCAACAAACCAACAAACCAACAAACCAACAAACCAACAAGCCAACAAACCAACAAACCAACAAGCCAACAAACCAACAAACCAAAAAGCCAACAAAATAACAAACCAACAAACCAACATGCCAACAAACCAACAAACTAAGTAACCAACAAGCCAACAAACCAACAAACCAACAGGCCAACGAGCCAACAAACCAACAAACCAACAAACCAACAAACCAACAAACCAAGTAACCAACAAACCAGCAAACCATCAAACGAACAAAGCAACAAACCAACAAACCAACAAGCCAATAAACCAACAAACAAATAAACCAACAAACCAACAAACAAATAAACCAACAAACCAACAAACCATCAAACGAACAAAGCAACAAACCAACAAACCAACATGCCAACAAACCAACAAACTAAGTAACCAACAAGCCAACAAACCAACAAACCAACAAGCCAACGAGCCAACAAACCAACAAACCAACAAACCAACAAACCAACAAACCAAGTAACCAACAAACCAACAAACCATCAACCGAACAAAGCAACAAACCAACAAACCAACAAACCAACAAGCCAATAAGCCAACAAACAAATAAACCAACAAACCAACAAACAAATAAACCAACAAACCAACTAACCAACAAACCAACAAACCAACAAACCAACAAACCAACAAACCAACAAGCCAACAAACCAACAAACCAACAAATAAATAAACCAACAAACCAACAAACCAACAAACCAACAAACCAACAAACCAAAACACCAACAAACCAGCAAGCTAACAAGCCAACAAACCAACAAACTAACAAACCAACAAACGAACTAACCAACAAACCAACAAACTAAGTAACCAACAAGCCAACAAGCCAACAAGCCAACAAACCAACAAACCAACAAACCAACAAACCAACAAACCAACAAGCCAACAAGCCAACAAACCAACAAGCCAACAAACCAACAAGCCAACAAACCAACAAGCCAACAAACCAACAAACCAACAAACCAAAAAACCAACAAACCAACAAGCCAACAAACCAACAAACCAACAAGCCAACAAGCCAACAAACCAACAAACCAACAAACCAACAAGCCAACAAACCAACAAGCCAACAAACCAATATACCAACAAACCAACAAGCCAACAAACCAACAAACCAAAAAACCAAAAAACCAAAAAACCAACAAACCAACAAACCAACAAAGCAACAAACCAACAAACCAACAAGCCAACAAGCCAACAAACCAACAAACCAACAAACCAACAAGCCAACAAACCAACAAGCCAACAAACCAACAAACCAACAAGCCAACAAGCCAACAAACCAACAAACCAACAAACCAACAAGCCAACAAACCAACAAGCCAACAAACCAACAAGCTAACAAACCAACAAACCAAGTAACCAAAAAGCCAACAAACCAACAAACCAACAAAGCAACAAACCAAAAAATTAACAAACCAAAAAACCAACAAACCAACAAACCATCAAACGAAAAAAGCAACAAGCCAACAAGCCAACAAACCAACACCCCAACAAGCCAACAAACCAACAAACAAACAAGCCAACAAGCCAACAAACCAACAAAACAACAAACCAACAAGCCAACAAACAAACAAACCAACAAGCCAACAAACCAACAAACCAACAAACCAACAAACCAACAAACCAACAAGCCAACAGGCCAACAAACCAACAAACCAACAAGCCAACAAACCAACAAACCAAAAAGCCAACAAACCAACAAACCAACAAACCAACATGCCAACAAACCAACAAACTAAGTAACCAACAAGCCAACAAACCAACAAACCAACAAGCCAACGAGCCAACAAACCAACAAACCAACAAACCAACAAACCAACAAACCAACAAACCAAGTAACCAACAAACCAACAAACCATCAACCGAACGAAGCAACAAACCAACAAACCAACAAACCAACAAGCCAATAAACCAACAAACAAATAAACCAACAAACCAACAAACAAATAAACCAACAAACCAACTAACCAACAAACCAACAAACCAACAAACCAACAAACCAACAAACCAACAAGCCAACAAACCAACAAACCAACAAATAAATAAACCAACAAACCAACAAACCAACAAACCAACAAACCAACAAACCATCAAACCAAAACACCAACAAACCAACAAGCTAACAAGCCAACAAACCAACAAACTAACAAACCAACAAACGAACTAACCAACAAACCAACAAACTAAGTAACCAACAAGCCAAAAAACCTACAAACCAACAAGCCAACAAGCCAACAAACCAACAAACCAACAAGCCAACAAACCAACAAACCAACAAACTAACTAACCAACAAACCAACAAACCAACAAACCAACAAGCCAACAAACCAACAAACAAACAAACCAACAAACCAAAAAACCAACAAACCAACAAACCAACAAGCCAACAAACCAACAAACCAACAAACCAAGTAACCAACAAGCCAACAAACCAACAAACCAACAAGCCAACAAGCCAACAAACCAACAAACCAGCAAGCCAACAAACCAACAAACCAACAAACCAACAAACCTACAAGCCAACAAATTAACAAATCAACAAACCAACAAACCAACAAGCCAACAAACCAACAAGCCAACAAACCAACAAACCAACAAACCAACAAACCAACCAACCAAGTAACCAAAAAGCCAACAAACTAACAAACCAACAAACCAACAAGCCAACAAGCCAACAAACAAAAAAACCAACAAACCAACAAACTAACAAACCAACAAACCAACAAACTAACAAGCCAACAAACCAACAAACCAACAAATCAACAAACCAAGTAACCAAAAAGCCAACAAACTAACAAACCAACAAGCCAACAAGCCGACAAGCCAACAAACCAACAAACCAACAAACAAAAAAACCAACAAACCAACAAACCAACAAACCAACAAACCAACAAACCAACAAACCAACAAGCCAACAAGCCAACAAACCAACAAACCAACAAACCAACAAGCCAACAAACCAACAAGCCAACAAACCAACAAGCCAACAAACCAACAAACCAACAAACCAAAAAACCAACAAACCAACAAGCCAACAAACCAACAAACCAACAAGCCAACAAGCCAACAAGCCAACAAACCAACAAACCAACAAACCAACAAGCCAACAAACCAACAAACCAACAAGCCAACAAACCAATATACCAACAAACCAACAAGCCAACAAACCAACAAACCAACAAACCAAAAAACCAACAAACCAACAAGCCAACAAAGCAACAAACCAACAAACCAACAAGCCAACAAGCCAACAAACCAACAAACCAACAAACCAACAAGCCAACAAACCAACAAGCCAACAAACCAACAAACCAACAAACCAAGTAACCAAAAAGCCAACAAACTAACAAACCAACAAGCCAACAAACCAACAAGCCAACAAGCCAACAAACCAACAAACCAACAAAGCAACAAACCAAAAAATTAACAAACCAAAAAACCAACAAACCATCAAACGAACAAAGCAACAAGCCAACAAGCCAACAAGCCAACAAACCAACAAACCAACAAGCCAACAAACCAACAAACAAACAAGCCAACAAGCCAACAAGCCAACAAACCAACAAACCAACAAACCAACAAACCAACAAACCAAGTAACCAAAAAGCCAACAAACTAACAAACCAACAAGCCAACAAGCCAACAAGCCAACAAACCAACAAACCAACAAACCAACAAGCTAACAAACAAATAAACCAACCAGCCAACAAACCAACAAACCAACAAACAAAAAAACCAACAAACCAACAAACCAACAAACCAACAAACCAACAAACCAACAAACCAACAAGCCAACAAGCCAACAAACCAACAAGCCAACAAACCAACAAGCCAACAAACCAACAAGCCAACAAACCAACAAACCAACAAACCAAAAAACCAACAAACCAACAAGCCAACAAACCAACAAACCAACAAGCCAACAAGCCAACAAACCAACAAACCAACAAACCAACAAGCCAACAAACCAACAAGCCAACAAACCAATATACCAACAAACCAACAAGCCAACAAACCAACAAACCAAAAAACCAAAAAACCAAAAAACCAACAAACCAACAAACCAACAAAGCAACAAACCAACAAACCAACAAGCCAACAAGCCAACAAACCAACAAACCAACAAACCAACAAGCCAACAAACCAACAAGCCAACAAACCAACAAACCAACAAGCCAACAAGCCAACAAACCAACAAACCAACAAACCAACAAGCCAACAAACCAACAAGCCAACAAACCAACAAGCTAACAAACCAACAAACCAAGTAACCAAAAAGCCAACAAACCAACAAACCAACAAAGCAACAAACCAAAAAATTAACAAACCAAAAAACCAACAAACCAACAAACCATCAAACGAAAAAAGCAACAAGCCAACAAGCCAACAAACCAACACCCCAACAAGCCAACAAACCAACAAACAAACAAGCCAACAAGCCAACAAACCAACAAAACAACAAACCAACAAGCCAACAAACAAACAAACCAACAAGCCAACAAACCAACAAACCAACAAACCAACAAACCAACAAACCAACAAGCCAACAGGCCAACAAACCAACAAACCAACAAGCCAACAAACCAACAAACCAAAAAGCCAACAAACCAACAAACCAACAAACCAACATGCCAACAAACCAACAAACTAAGTAACCAACAAGCCAACAAACCAACAAACCAACAAGCCAACGAGCCAACAAACCAACAAACCAACAAACCAACAAACCAACAAACCAACAAACCAAGTAACCAACAAACCAACAAACCATCAACCGAACGAAGCAACAAACCAACAAACCAACAAACCAACAAGCCAATAAACCAACAAACAAATAAACCAACAAACCAACAAACAAATAAACCAACAAACCAACTAACCAACAAACCAACAAACCAACAAACCAACAAACCAACAAACCAACAAGCCAACAAACCAACAAACCAACAAATAAATAAACCAACAAACCAACAAACCAACAAACCAACAAACCAACAAACCATCAAACCAAAACACCAACAAACCAACAAGCTAACAAGCCAACAAACCAACAAACTAACAAACCAACAAACGAACTAACCAACAAACCAACAAACTAAGTAACCAACAAGCCAAAAAACCTACAAACCAACAAGCCAACAAGCCAACAAACCAACAAACCAACAAGCCAACAAACCAACAAACCAACAAACTAACTAACCAACAAACCAACAAACCAACAAACCAACAAGCCAACAAACCAACAAACAAACAAACCAACAAACCAAAAAACCAACAAACCAACAAACCAACAAGCCAACAAACCAACAAACCAACAAACCAAGTAACCAACAAGCCAACAAACCAACAAACCAACAAGCCAACAAGCCAACAAACCAACAAACCAGCAAGCCAACAAACCAACAAACCAACAAACCAACAAACCTACAAGCCAACAAATTAACAAATCAACAAACCAACAAACCAACAAGCCAACAAACCAACAAGCCAACAAACCAACAAACCAACAAACCAACAAACCAACCAACCAAGTAACCAAAAAGCCAACAAACTAACAAACCAACAAACCAACAAGCCAACAAGCCAACAAACAAAAAAACCAACAAACCAACAAACTAACAAACCAACAAACCAACAAACTAACAAGCCAACAAACCAACAAACCAACAAATCAACAAACCAAGTAACCAAAAAGCCAACAAACTAACAAACCAACAAGCCAACAAGCCGACAAGCCAACAAACCAACAAACCAACAAACAAAAAAACCAACAAACCAACAAACCAACAAACCAACAAACCAACAAACCAACAAACCAACAAGCCAACAAGCCAACAAACCAACAAACCAACAAACCAACAAGCCAACAAACCAACAAGCCAACAAACCAACAAGCCAACAAACCAACAAACCAACAAACCAAAAAACCAACAAACCAACAAGCCAACAAACCAACAAACCAACAAGCCAACAAGCCAACAAGCCAACAAACCAACAAACCAACAAACCAACAAGCCAACAAACCAACAAACCAACAAGCCAACAAACCAATATACCAACAAACCAACAAGCCAACAAACCAACAAACCAACAAACCAAAAAACCAACAAACCAACAAGCCAACAAAGCAACAAACCAACAAACCAACAAGCCAACAAGCCAACAAACCAACAAACCAACAAACCAACAAGCCAACAAACCAACAAGCCAACAAACCAACAAACCAACAAACCAAGTAACCAAAAAGCCAACAAACTAACAAACCAACAAGCCAACAAACCAACAAGCCAACAAGCCAACAAACCAACAAACCAACAAAGCAACAAACCAAAAAATTAACAAACCAAAAAACCAACAAACCATCAAACGAACAAAGCAACAAGCCAACAAGCCAACAAGCCAACAAACCAACAAACCAACAAGCCAACAAACCAACAAACAAACAAGCCAACAAGCCAACAAGCCAACAAACCAACAAACCAACAAACCAACAAACCAACAAGCCAAAAAACCAACAAACCAACAAACCAACAAGCCAACAAACCAACAAACCAACAAACCAACAAACCAACAAACCAACAAACCAACAAGCCAACAAACCAACAAACCAACAAGCCAACAAACCAACAAACCAAAAAGCCAACAAAATAACAAACCAACAAACCAACATGCCAACAAACCAACAAACTAAGTAACCAACAAGCCAACAAACCAACAAACCAACAGGCCAACGAGCCAACAAACCAACAAACCAACAAACCAACAAACCAACAAACCAAGTAACCAACAAACCAGCAAACCATCAAACGAACAAAGCAACAAACCAACAAACCAACAAGCCAATAAACCAACAAACAAATAAACCAACAAACCAACAAACAAATAAACCAACAAACCAACAAACCATCAAACGAACAAAGCAACAAACCAACAAACCAACATGCCAACAAACCAACAAACTAAGTAACCAACAAGCCAACAAACCAACAAACCAACAAGCCAACGAGCCAACAAACCAACAAACCAACAAACCAACAAACCAACAAACCAAGTAACCAACAAACCAACAAACCATCAACCGAACAAAGCAACAAACCAACAAACCAACAAACCAACAAGCCAATAAGCCAACAAACAAATAAACCAACAAACCAACAAACAAATAAACCAACAAACCAACTAACCAACAAACCAACAAACCAACAAACCAACAAACCAACAAACCAACAAGCCAACAAACCAACAAACCAACAAATAAATAAACCAACAAACCAACAAACCAACAAACCAACAAACCAACAAACCAAAACACCAACAAACCAGCAAGCTAACAAGCCAACAAACCAACAAACTAACAAACCAACAAACGAACTAACCAACAAACCAACAAACTAAGTAACCAACAAGCCAACAAACCTACAAACCAACAAGCCAACAAGCCAACAAACCAACAAACCAACAAGCCAACAAGCCAACAAACCAACAAACCAACAAACTAACTAACCAACAAACCAACAAACCAACAAACCAACAAGCCAACAAACCAACAAACAAATAAACCAACAAACCAAAAAACCAACAAACCAACAAACCAACAAGCCAACAAACCAACAAACCAACAAACCAAGTAACCAACAAGCCAACAAACCAACAAACCAACAAACCAACAAACCAACAAACCAAAACACCAACAAACCAACAAGCTAACAAGCCAACAAACCAACAAACTAACAAACCAACAAACGAACTAACCAACAAACCAACAAACTAAGTAACCAACAAGCCAACAAACCTACAAACCAACAAGCCAACAAGCCAACAAACCAACAAACCAACAAGCCAACAAGCCAACAAACCAACAAACCAACAAACCAACAAACTAACTAACCAACAAACCAACAAACCAACAAACCAACAAGCCAACAAACCAACAAACAAATAAACCAACAAACCAAAAAACCAACAAACCAACAAACCAACAAGCCAACAAACCAACAAACCAACAAACCAAGTAACCAACAAGCCAACAAACCAACAAACCAACAAGCCAACAAGCCAACAAACCAACAAACCACCAAGCCAACAAACCAACAAACCAACAAACCAACAAACCAACAAGCCAACAAATTAACAAATCAACAAACCAACAAACCAACAAGCCAACAAACCAACAAGCCAACAAACCAACAAACCAACAAACCAACAAACCAACCAACCAAGTAACCAACAAACCAACAAACTAACAAACCAACAAACCAACAAGCCAACAAGCCAACAAACCAACAAACCAACAAACCAACAAGCCAACAAACCAACAAGCCAACAAACCAACAAACCAACAAACCAAGTAACCAAAAAGCCAACAAACTAACAAACCAACAAGCCAACAAACCAACAAGCCAACAAGCCAACAAACCAACAAACCAACAAAGCAACAAACCAAAAAATTAACAAACCAAAAAACCAACAAACCATCAAACGAACAAAGCAACAAGCCAACAAGCCAACAAGCCAACAAACCAACAAACCAACAAGCCAACAAACCAACAAACAAACAAGCCAACAAGCCAACAAGCCAACAAACCAACAAACCAACAAACCAACAAGCCAAAAAACCAACAAACCAACAAACCAACAAGCCAACAAACCAACAAACCAACAAACCAACAAACCAACAAACCAACAAACCAACAAGCCAACAAACCAACAAACCAACAAGCCAACAAACCAACAAACCAAAAAGCCAACAAACCAACAAACCAACAAACCAACATGCCAACAAACCAACAAACTAAGTAACCAACAAGCCAACAAACCAACAAACCAACAGGCCAACGAGCCAACAAACCAACAAACCAACAAACCAACAAACCAACAAACCAAGTAACCAACAAACCAGCAAACCATCAAACGAACAAAGCAACAAACCAACAAACCAACAAGCCAATAAACCAACAAACAAATAAACCAACAAACCAACAAACAAATAAACCAACAAACCAACAAACCATCAAACGAACAAAGCAACAAACCAACAAACCAACATGCCAACAAACCAACAAACTAAGTAACCAACAAGCCAACAAACCAACAAACCAACAAGCCAACGAGCCAACAAACCAACAAACCAACAAACCAACAAACCAACAAACCAAGTAACCAACAAACCAACAAACCATCAACCGAACAAAGCAACAAACCAACAAACCAACAAACCAACAAGCCAATAAGCCAACAAACAAATAAACCAACAAACCAACAAACAAATAAACCAACAAAACCAACTAACCAACAAACCAACAAACCAACAAACCAACAAACCAACAAACCAACAAGCCAACAAACCAACAAACCAACAAATAAATAAACCAACAAACCAACAAACCAACAAACCAACAAACCAACAAACCAAAACACCAACAAACCAACAAGCTAACAAGCCAACAAACCAACAAACTAACAAACCAACAAACGAACTAACCAACAAACCAACAAACTAAGTAACCAACAAGCCAACAAACCTACAAACCAACAAGCCAACAAGCCAACAAACCAACAAACCAACAAGCCAACAAGCCAACAAACCAACAAACCAACAAACTAACTAACCAACAAGCCAACAAACCAACAAACCAACAGGCCAACGAGCCAACAAACCAAC
Organism: Atherix ibis; assembly: GCA_958298945.1. NCBI lineage: Eukaryota > Metazoa > Arthropoda > Insecta > Diptera > Athericidae > Atherix > Atherix ibis. Next base: position 23,211,767 of record OY282608.1, read on the forward strand.
AAACCAACAAACCAACAAACCAACAAACCAAGTAACCAACAAACCAGCAAACCATCAAACGAACAAAGCAACAAACCAACAAACCAACAAGCCAATAAACCAACAAACAAATAAACCAACAAACCAACAAACAAATAAACCAACAAACCAACAAACCATCAAACGAACAAAGCAACAAACCAACAAACCAACATGCCAACAAACCAACAAACTAAGTAACCAACAAGCCAACAAACCAACAAACCAACAAGCCAACGAGCCATCAAACCAACAAACCAACAAACCAACAAACCAACAAACCAAGTAACCAACAAACCAACAAACCATCAACCGAACAAAGCAACAAACCAACAAACCAACAAACCAACAAGCCAATAAGCCAACAAACAAATAAACCAACAAACCAACAAACAAATAAACCAACAAAACCAACTAACCAACAAACCAACAAACCAACAAACCAACAAACCAACAAACCAACAAGCCAACAAACCAACAAACCAACAAATAAATAAACCAACAAACCAACAAACCAACAAACCAACAAACCAACAAACCAAAACACCAACAAACCAACAAGCTAACAAGCCAACAAACCAACAAACTAACAAACCAACAAACGAACTAACCAACAAACCAACAAACTAAGTAACCAACAAGCCAACAAACCTACAAACCAACAAGCCAACAAGCCAACAAACCAACAAACCAACAAGCCAACAAGCCAACAAACCAACAAACCAACAAACTAACTAACCAACAAACCAACAAACCAACAAACCAACAAGCCAACAAACCAACAAACAAATAAACCAACAAACCAAAAAACCAACAAACCAACAAACCAACAAGCCAACAAACCAACAAACCAACAAACCAAGTAACCAACAAGCCAACAAACCAACAAACCAACAAGCCAACAAGCCAACAAACCAACAAACCACCAAGCCAACAAACCAACAAACCAACAAACCAACAAACCAACAAGCCAACAAATTAACAAATCAACAAACCAACAAACCAACAAGCCAACAAACCAACAAGCCAACAAACCAACAAACCAACAAACCAACAAACCAACCAACCAAGTAACCAACAAACCAACAAACTAACAAACCAACAAACCAACAAACCAACAAGCCAACAAACCAACAAACCAACACACCAACAAACCAAGTAACAAAAAAGCCAACAAACTAGCAAACCAACAAGCCAACAAGCCGACAAGCCAACAAACCAACAAACCAACAAACAAAAAAACCAACAAACCAACAAACCAACAAACCAACAAACCAACAAACCAACAAGCCAACAAGCCAACAAACCAACAAACCAACAAACCAACAAGCCAACAAACCAACAAGCCAACAAACCAACAAGCCAACAAACCAACAAACCAACAAACCAAAAAACCAACAAACCAACAAGCCAACAAACCAACAAACCAACAAGCCAACAAGCCAACAAACCAACAAACCAACAAACCAACAAGCCAACAAACCAACAAACCAACAAGCCAACAAACCAATATACCAAAAAACCAACAAACCAACAAAAAAACAAAGCAACAAACCAACAAACCAACAAGCCAACAAGCCAACAAACCAAAAAACCAACAAACCAACAAGCCAACAAACCAACAAGCCAACAAACCAACAAACCAACAAACCAAGTAACCAAAAAGCCAACAAACTAACAAACCAACAAGCCAACAAACCAACAAGCCAACAAACCAACAAGCCAACAAACCAACAAACCAACAAGCCAACAAACCAACAAACCAACAAACCAACAAACCAACAAGCCAACAAACCAACAAACCAACAAACCAACAAACCAACAAACCAAAAAACCAACAAACCAACAAAAAACAAAGCAACAAACCAACAAACCAACAAGCCAACAAGCCAACAAACCAAAAAACCAACAAACCAACAAGCCAACAAACCAACAAGCCAACAAACCAACAAACCAACAAACCAAGTAACCAAAAAGCCAACAAACTAACAAACCAACAAGCCAACAAACCAACAAGCCAACAAACCAACAAGCCAACAAACCAACAAACCAACAAGCCAACAAACCAATATACCAACAAACCAACAAGCCAACAAACCAACAAACCAACAAACCAAAAAACCAACAAACCAACAAAAAAACAAAGCAACAAACCAACAAACCAACAAGCCAACAAGCCAACAAACCAACAAACCAACAAACCAACAAGCCAACAAACCAACAAGCCAACAAACCAACAAACCACCAAACCAAGTAACCAAAAAGCCAACAAACTAACAAACCAACAAGCCAACAAACCAACAAGCCAACAAGCCAACAAACCAACAAACCAGCAAAGCAACAAACCAAAAAATTAACCAACCAAAAAACCAACAAACCAACAAACCATCAAACGAACAAAGCAACAAGCCAACAAGCCAACAAACCAACAAACCAACAAGCCAACAAACCAACAAACAAACAAGCTAACAAGCCAACAAACCAACAAACCAACAAACCAACAAGCCAACAAACCAACAAACCAACAAGCCAACAAACCAACAAACCAACAAACCAACAAACCAACAAACCAACAAGCCAACAAGCCAACAAACCAACAAACCAACAAGCCAACAAACCAACAAACTAAAAAGCCAACAAACCAACAAACCAACAAACCAACATGCCAACAAACCAACAAACTAAGTAACCAACAAGCCAACAAACCAACAAACCAACAAGCCAACGAGCCAACAAACCAACAAACCAACAAACCAACAAACAAACAAACCAAGTAACCAACAAACCAACAAACCATCAAACGAACAAAGCAACAAACCAACAAACCAACAAACCAACAAGCCAATAAACCAACAAACAAATAAACCAACAAACCAACAAACAAATAAACCAACAAACCAACTAACCAACAAACCAACAAACCAACAAACCAACAAACCAAAAAACCAACAAACCAACAAACCAACAAGCCAACAAGCCAACAAACCAACAAACCAACAAACCAATAAGCCAACAAACCAACAAACCAAGAAACCAACAAACCAACAAGCCAACAAACCAACAAACAAATAAACCAACAAACCGAAAAACCAACAAACCAACAAACCAACAAACCAACAAACCAACAAACGAACTAACCAACAAACCAACAAACTAAGTAACCAACAAGCCAACAAACCTACAAACCAACAAGGCAACAAGCCAACAAACCAACAAACCAACAAGCCAACAAACCAACTAACCAACAAACTAACAAACCAACAAACCAACAAACCAACAAACCAACAAGCCAACAACCCAACAAACAAATAAACCAACGAACCAAAAAACCAACAAACCAACAAACCAACAAGCCAAGAAACCAACAAACCAACAAACCAAGTAACCAACAAGCCAACAAAGCAACAAACCAACAAGCCAACAAGCCAACAAACCAACAAACCAACAAGCCAACAAACCAACAAACCAACAAACCAACAAACCAACAAGCCAACAAATTAACAAACCAACAAACCAACAAACCAAAAAGCCAACAAACCAACAAGCCAACAAACCAACAAATCAACAAGCCAACAAACCAACAAACCAACCAACCAAGTAACCAAAAAGCCAACAAACTAACAAACCAACAAGCCAACAAGCCAACAAGCCAACAAACCAACAAACCAACAAGCCAACAAACCAACAAACCAACAAGCCAACAAACCAGCAAACCAACAAACAAAAAAACCAACAAACCAACAAACCAACAAACCAACAAACCAACAAACCAACAAGCCAACAAACCAACAAACCAACAAACCAACAAACCAAGTAACCAAAAAGCCAACAAACTAACAAACCAACAAGCCAACAAGCGACAAATCAACAAGCCAACAAACCAACAAACCAACAAAGCAACAAGCCAACAAGCCAACAAACCAACAAACCAACTAGCCAACAAACTAACAAACCAACAAACCAACAACCCAACAAACAAACATGCCAACAAACCAAAAAACTAAGTAATCAACAAGCCAACAAACCAACAAACCAACAAGCCAACAAGCCAACAAACCAACAAACCAACAAACCAACAAGCCAACAAACCAACAAGCCAACAAACCAACAAACCAACAAACCAACAACCCAACAAGCCAACAAACCAACAAACCAACAAACCAACAAGCCAACAAACCAACAAACCAACAAGCCAACAAACCAACAAACCAACAAACCAACAAACCAACATGCCAACAAGCCAACAAACCAACAAAGCAACAAGCCAACAAACCAACAAGCCAACAAACCAACAAACCAACAAACCAAGTAACCAAAAAGCCAACAAACTAACAAAACAACAAGCCAACAAGCCAACAAACCAACAAACCAACAAACCAACAAAGCAACAATCCAACAAACCAACAAACCAACAAACAAACAAGCCAACAAGACAACAAACCAACAAACCAACAAGCCAACAAACCAACAAACCAACAAGCCAAAAAACCAACAAACCAACAAACCAAAAAACCAAAAAGCCAACAAACTAACAAACCAACAAGCCAACAAACCAACAAGCCAACAAGCCAACAAACCAACAAACCAACAAACCAACAAAGCAACAAACCAACAAAACAACAAACCAACAAACCAACAAACCAACAAGCCAACAAGCCAACAAACCAACAAACTAACAAACCAACAAACGAACTAACCAACAAACCAACAAGCCAACAAGCCTACAAACCAACAAACCAATAAACCAAGTAACCAAAAAGCCAACAAACTAACAAACCAACAAGCCAACAAACCATCAAGCCAACAAGCCAACAAACCTACAAACCAACAAAGCAACAAACCAACAAACCAGCAAACCCACAAACCAACAAACCAACAAGCCAACAAGCCAACAAACCAACAAACTAACAAACCAACAAACGAACTAACCAACAAACCAACAAGCCAACAAGCCAACAAACCAACAAACCAACAAACCAACAAACCAAGTAACCAAAAAGCCAACAAACAAACAAACCAACAAGCCAACAAGCCAACAAACCAACAAACCAACAAACCAACAAGCCAACAAACCAACAAACAAGTAAACGAACAAACCAACAAACCAACAAACCAACAAACCAAAAAACCAACAAACCAACAAGCAAACAAACCAACAAACCAACCAACCAACAAGCCAACAAACCAACAAACCAACAAACCAACAAACCAACAAGCCAACAAACCAACAAGCCAACAAACCAACAAACCAACAAGCCAACAAGCCAACAAACCAACAAGCCAACAAGCCAACAAACCAACAAACCAACAAGCCAACAAACCAACAAACCAACAAACCAACAAGCCAACAAGCCAACAAGCCAACAAACCAACAAACCAACAAACCAACAAGCCAACAAACCAACAAACCAACAAACCAACAAACCAACAAACCAACAAACCAACAAACCAACAAACCAACAAGCCACAAACCAACAAACCAACAAACCAACAAGCCAACAAACCAACAAACCGACAAACCAACAAGCCAACAAACCAACAAGCCAACAAACCCAGAAACCAACAAATCAAGTAACCAACAAACCAACAAACCATCAAACGAACAAAGCAATAAACCAACAAGCCAACAAGCCAACAAACACACAAACCAAGTAACCAAAAAGCCAACAAACTAACAAACCAACAAGTCAACAAACCAACAAGCCAACAAGCCAACAAACCAACAAACCAACAAAGCAACAAACCAAAAAACCAACAAACCAAAAAACCAACAAACCAACAAACCATCAAACGAACAAAGCAACAAGCCAACAAGCCAACAAACCAACAAACCAACAAGCCAACAAACCAACAAACCAACAAGCCAACAAGCCAACAAACAAACAAACCAACAAACCAACAAGCCAACAAACCAACAAACCAACAAGCCAACAAACCAACAAACCAACAAACCAACAAGCCAACAAGCCAACAAACCAACAAACCAACAAGCCAACAAACCAACAAACCAACAAACCAACAAACCAACAAACCAACAAACCAACAAACCAACAAACCAACAAACCAACAAGCCAACAAACCAACAAACCAACAAACCAACAAGCCAACAAGCCAACAAACCAACAAACCAACAAGCCAACAAACCAACAAACCAACAAACCAACATGCCAACAAACCAACAAACTAAGTAACCAACAAGCCAACAAACCAACAAATCAACAAGCCAACAAGCCAACAAACCAACAAACCAACAAACCAACAAACCAACAAACCAACAAGGCAACAAACCAACATGCCAACAAACCAACAAACTAAGTAACCAACAAGCCAACAAACCAACAAACCAACAAAGCAACAAACCAACAAACCAAATAACCAACAAACCAATAAACCATCAAACGAACAAAGCAACAAACCAACAAACCAACAAACCAACAAGCCAATAAACCAACAAACCAACAAGCCAACAAGCCAACAAACCAACAAACCACCAAGCCAACAAACCAACAAACCAACAAACCAACAAACCAACAAGCCAACAAATTAACAAATCAACAAACCAACAAACCAACAAGCCAACAAACCAACAAGCCAACAAACCAACAAACCAACAAACCAACAAACCAACCAACCAAGTAACCAACAAACCAACAAACTAACAAACCAACAAACCAACAAGCCAACAAGCCAACAAACCAACAAACCAACAAACCAACAAGCCAACAAACCAACAAGCCAACAAACCAACAAACCAACAAACCAAGTAACCAAAAAGCCAACAAACTAACAAACCAACAAGCCAACAAACCAACAAGCCAACAAGCCAACAAACCAACAAACCAACAAAGCAACAAACCAAAAAATTAACAAACCAAAAAACCAACAAACCATCAAACGAACAAAGCAACAAGCCAACAAGCCAACAAGCCAACAAACCAACAAACCAACAAGCCAACAAACCAACAAACAAACAAGCCAACAAGCCAACAAGCCAACAAACCAACAAACCAACAAACCAACAAGCCAAAAAACCAACAAACCAACAAACCAACAAGCCAACAAACCAACAAACCAACAAACCAACAAACCAACAAACCAACAAACCAACAAGCCAACAAACCAACAAACCAACAAGCCAACAAACCAACAAACCAAAAAGCCAACAAACCAACAAACCAACAAACCAACATGCCAACAAACCAACAAACTAAGTAACCAACAAGCCAACAAACCAACAAACCAACAGGCCAACGAGCCAACAAACCAACAAACCAACAAACCAACAAACCAACAAACCAAGTAACCAACAAACCAGCAAACCATCAAACGAACAAAGCAACAAACCAACAAACCAACAAGCCAATAAACCAACAAACAAATAAACCAACAAACCAACAAACAAATAAACCAACAAACCAACAAACCATCAAACGAACAAAGCAACAAACCAACAAACCAACATGCCAACAAACCAACAAACTAAGTAACCAACAAGCCAACAAACCAACAAACCAACAAGCCAACGAGCCAACAAACCAACAAACCAACAAACCAACAAACCAACAAACCAAGTAACCAACAAACCAACAAACCATCAACCGAACAAAGCAACAAACCAACAAACCAACAAACCAACAAGCCAATAAGCCAACAAACAAATAAACCAACAAACCAACAAACAAATAAACCAACAAAACCAACTAACCAACAAACCAACAAACCAACAAACCAACAAACCAACAAACCAACAAGCCAACAAACCAACAAACCAACAAATAAATAAACCAACAAACCAACAAACCAACAAACCAACAAACCAAAACACCAACAAACCAACAAGCTAACAAGCCAACAAACCAACAAACTAACAAACCAACAAACGAACTAACCAACAAACCAACAAACTAAGTAACCAACAAGCCAACAAACCTACAAACCAACAAGCCAACAAGCCAACAAACCAACAAACCAACAAGCCAACAAGCCAACAAACCAACAAACCAACAAACTAACTAACCAACAAACCAACAAACCAACAAACCAACAAGCCAACAAACCAACAAACAAATAAACCAACAAACCAAAAAACCAACAAACCAACAAACCAACAAGCCAACAAACCAACAAACCAACAAACCAAGTAACCAAGAAGCCAACAAACCAACAAACCAACAAGCCAACAAGCCAACAAACCAACAAACCACCAAGCCAACAAACCAACAAACCAACAAACCAACAAACCAACAAGCCAACAAATTAACAAATCAACAAACCAACAAACCAACAAGCCAACAAACCAACAAGCCAACAAACCAACAAACCAACAAACCAACAAACCAACCAACCAAGTAACCAACAAACCAACAAACTAACAAACCAACAAACCACCAAACCAACAAGCCAACAAACCAACAAACCAACACACCAACAAACCAAGTAACCAAAAAGCCAACAAACTAGCAAACCAACAAGCCAACAAGCCGACAAGCCAACAAACCAACAAACCAACAAACAAAAAAACCAACAAACCAACAAACCAACAAACCAACAAACCAACAAACCAACAAGCCAACAAGCCAACAAACCAACAAACCAACAAACCAACAAGCCAACAAACCAACAAGCCAACAAACCAACAAGCCAACAAACCAACAAACCAACAAACCAAAAAACCAACAAACCAACAAGCCAACAAACCAACAAACCAACAAGCCAACAAGCCAACAAACCAACAAACCAACAAACCAACAAGCCAACAAACCAACAAACCAACAAGCCAACAAACCAATATACCAAAAAACCAACAAACCAACAAAAAAACAAAGCAACAAACCAACAAACCAACAAGCCAACAAGCCAACAAACCAAAAAACCAACAAACCAACAAGCCAACAAACCAACAAGCCAACAAACCAACAAACCAACAAACCAAGTAACCAAAAAGCCAACAAACTAACAAACCAACAAGCCAACAAACCAACAAGCCAACAAACCAACAAGCCAACAAACCAACAAACCAACAAGCCAACAAACCAACAAACCAACAAACCAACAAACCAACAAGCCAACAAACCAACAAACCAACAAACCAACAAACCAACAAACCAAAAAACCAACAAACCAACAAAAAAACAAAGCAACGAACCAACAAACCAACAAGCCAACAAGCCAACAAACCAAAAAACCAACAAACCAACAAGCCAACAAACCAACAAGCCAACAAACCAACAAACCAACAAACCAAGTAACCAAAAAGCCAACAAACTAACAAACCAACAAGCCAACAAACCAACAAGCCAACAAACCAACAAGCCAACAAACCAACAAGCCAACAAACCAATATACCAACAAACCAACAAGCCAACAAACCAACAAACCAACAAACCAAAAAACCAACAAACCAACAAAAAAACAAAGCAACAAACCAACAAACCAACAAGCCAACAAGCCAACAAACCAACAAACCAACAAACCAACAAGCCAACAAACCAACAAGCCAACAAACCAACAAACCAACAAACCAAGTAACCAAAAAGCCAACAAACTAACAAACCAACAAGCCAACAAGCCAACAAACCAACAAGCCAACAAGCCAACAAACCAACAAACCAGCAAAGCAACAAACCAAAAAATTAACCAACCAAAAAACCAACAAACCAACAAACCATCAAACGAACAAAGCAACAAGCCAACAAGCCAACAAACCAACAAACCAACAAGCCAACAAACCAACAAACAAACAAGCTAACAAGCCAACAAACCAACAAACCAACAAACCAACAAGCCAACAAACCAACAAACCAACAAGCCAACAATCCAACAAACCAACAAACCAACAAACCAACAAACCAACAAGCCAACAAGCCAACAAACCAACAAACCAACAAGCCAACAAACCAACAAACTAAAAAGCCAACAAACCAACAAACCAACAAACCAACATGCCAACAAACCAACAAACTAAGTAACCAACAAGCCAACAAACCAACAAACCAACAAGCCAACGAGCCAACAAACCAACAAACCAACAAACCAACAAACAAACAAACCAAGTAACCAACAAACCAACAAACCATCAAACGAACAAAGCAACAAACCAACAAACCAACAAACCAACAAGCCAACAAGCCAACAAACCAACAAACTAAAAAGCCAACAAACCAACAAACCAACAAACCAACATGCCAACAAACCAACAAACTAAGTAACCAACAAGCCAACAAACCAACAAACCAACAAGCCAACGAGCCAACAAACCAACAAACCAACAAACCAACAAACAAACAAACCAAGTAACCAACAAACCAACAAACCATCAAACGAACAAAGCAACAAACCAACAAACCAACAAACCAACAAGCCAATAAACCAACAAACAAATAAACCAACAAACCAACAAACAAATAAACCAACAAACCAACTAACCAACAAACCAACAAACCAACAAACCAACAAACCAAAAAACCAACAAACCAACAAACCAACAAGCCAACAAGCCAACAAACCAACAAACCAACAAACCAATAAGCCAATAAACCAACAAACCAAGAAACCAACAAACCAACAAGCCAACAAACCAACAAACAAATAAACCAACAAACCGAAAAACCAACAAACCAACAAACCAACAAACCAACAAACCAACAAGCCAACAAACCAACAAACTAAAAAGCCAACAAACCAACAAACCAACAAACCAACAAACCAACATGCCAACAAACCAACAAACTAAGTAACCAACAAGCCAACAAACCAACAAACCAACAAGCCAACGAGCCAACAAACCAACAAACCAACAAACCAACAAACAAACAAACCAAGTAACCAACAAACCAACAAACCATCAAACGAACAAAGCAACAAACCAACAAACCAACAAACCAACAAGCCAATAAACCAACAAACAAATAAACCAACAAACCAACAAACAAATAAACCAACAAACCAACTAACCAACAAACCAACAAACCAACAAACCAACAAACCAAAAAACCAACAAACCAACAAACCAACAAGCCAACAAGCCAACAAACCAACAAACCAACAAACCAATAAGCCAACAAACCAACAAACCAAGAAACCAACAAACCAACAAGCCAACAAACCAACAAACAAATAAACCAACAAACCGAAAAACCAACAAACCAACAAACCAACAAACCAACAAACCAACAAACGAACTAACCAACAAACCAACAAACTAAGTAACCAACAAGCCAACAAACCTACAAACCAACAAGGCAACAAGCCAACAAACCAACAAACCAACAAGCTAACAAACCAACTAACCAACAAACTAACAAACCAATAAACCAACAAACCAACAAACCAACAAGCCAACAACCCAACAAACAAATAAATCAACGAACCAAAAAACCAACAAACCAACAAACCAACAAGCCAACAAACCAACAAACCAACAAACCAAGTAACCAACAAGCCAACAAAGCAACAAACCAACAAGCCAACAAGCCAACAAACCAACAAACCAACAAGCCAACAAACCAACAAACCAACAAACCAACAAACCAACAAGCCAACAAATTAACAAACCAACAAACCAACAAACCAAAAAGCCAACAAACCAACAAGCCAACAAACCAACAAATCAACAAGCCAACAAACCAACAAACCAACCAACCAAGTAACCAAAAAGCCAACAAACTAACAAACCAACAAGCCAACAAGCCAACAAGCCAACAAACCAACAAACCAACAAGCCAACAAACCAACAAACCAACAAGCCAACAAACCAGCAAACCAACAAACAAAAAAACCAACAAACCAACAAACCAACAAACCAACAAACCAACAAACCAACAAGCCAACAAACCAACAAACCAACAAACCAACAAACCAAGTAACCAAAAAGCCAACAAACTAACAAACCAACAAGCCAACAAGCGACAAATCAACAAGCCAACAAACCAACAAACCAACAAAGCAACAAGCCAACAAGCCAACAAACCAACAAACCAACTAGCCAACAAACTAACAAACCAACAAACCAACAACCCAACAAACAAACATGCCAACAAACCAAAAAACTAAGTAATCAACAAGCCAACAAACCAACAAACCAACAAGCCAACAAGCCAACAAACCAACAAACCAACAAACCAACAAGCCAACAAACCAACAAGCCAACAAACCAACAAACCAACAAACCAACAACCCAACAAGCCAACAAACCAACAAACCAACAAACCAACAAGCCAACAAACCAACAAACCAACAAGCCAACAAACCAACAAACCAACAAACCAACAAACCAACATGCCAACAAGCCAACAAACCAACAAAGCAACAAGCCAACAAACCAACAAGCCAACAAACCAACAAACCAACAAACCAAGTAACCAAAAAGCCAACAAACTAACAAAACAACAAGCCAACAAGCCAACAAACCAACAAACCAACAAACCAACAAAGGAACAATCCAACAAACCAACAAACCAACAAACAAACAAGCCAACAAGACAACAAACCAACAAACCAACAAGCCAACAAACCAACAAACCAACAAGCCAAAAAACCAACAAACCAACAAACCAAAAAACCAAAAAGCCAACAAACTAACAAACCAACAAGCCAACAAACCAACAAGCCAACAAGCCAACAAACCAACAAACCAACAAACCAACAAAGCAACAAACCAACAAAACAACAAACCAACAAACCAACAAACCAACAAGCCAACAAGCCAACAAACCAACAAACTAACAAACCAACAAACGAACTAACCAACAAACCAACAAGCCAACAAGCCTACAAACCAACAAACCAATAAACCAAGTAACCAAAAAGCCAACAAACTAACAAACCAACAAGCCAACAAACCATCAAGCCAACAAGCCAACAAACCTACAAACCAACAAAGCAACAAACCAACAAACCAGCAAACCCACAAACCAACAAACCAACAAGCCAACAAGCCAACAAACCAACAAACTAACAAACCAACAAACGAACTAACCAACAAACCAACAAGCCAACAAGCCAACAAACCAACAAACCAACAAACCAACAAACCAAGTAACCAAAAAGCCAACAAACAAACAAACCAACAAGCCAACAAGCCAACAAACCAACAAACCAACAAACCAACAAGCCAACAAACCAACAAACAAGTAAACTAACAAACCAACAAACCAACAAACCAACAAACCAAAAAACCAACAAACCAACAAGCAAACAAACCAACAAACCAACCAACCAATAAGCCAACAAACCAACAAACCAACAAACCAACAAACCAACAAGCCAACAAACCAACAAGCCAACAAACCAACAAACCAACAAGCCAACAAGCCAACAAACCAACAAGCCAACAAGCCAACAAACCAACAAACCAACAAGCCAACAAACCAACAAACCAACAAACCAACAAGCCAACAAGCCAACAAGCCAACAAACCAACAAACCAACAAACCAACAAGCCAACAAACCAACAAACCAACAAACCAACAAACCAACAAACCAACAAACCAACAAACCAACAAACCAACAAGCCACAAACCAAAAAACCAACAAACCAAAAAACCAACAAACCAACAAACCATCAAACGAACAAAGCAACAAGCCAACAAGCCAACAAACCAACAAACCAACAAGCCAACAAACCAACAAACCAACAAGCCAACAAGCCGACAAACAAACAAACCAACAAACCAACAAGCCAACAAACCAACAAACCAACAAGCCAACAAACCAACAAACCAACAAACCAACAAGCCAACAAGCCAACAAACCAACAAACCAACAAGCCAACAAACCAACAAACCAACAAACCAACAAACCAACAAACCAACAAACCAACAAACCAACAAACCAACAAACCAACAAGCCAACAAACCAACAAACCAACAAACCAACAAGCCAACAAGCCAACAAACCAACAAACCAACAAGCCAACAAACCAACAAACCAACAAACCAACATGCCAACAAACCAACAAACTAAGTAACCAACAAGCCAACAAACCAACAAATCAACAAGCCAACAAGCCAACAAACCAACAAACCAACAAACCAACAAACCAACAAACCAACAAGGCAACAAACCAACATGCCAACAAACCAACAAACTAAGTAACCAACAAGCCAACAAACCAACAAACCAGCAAAGCAACAAACCAACAAACCAAGTAACCAACAAACCAATAAACCATCAAACGAACAAAGCAACAAACCAACAAACCAACAAACCAACAAACCAACAAACCAACAAACCAACAAGCCAACAAACCAACAAGCCAACAAACCAACAAACCAACAAGCCAACAAGCCAACAAACCAACAAGCCAACAAGCCAACAAACCAACAAACCAACAAGCCAACAAACCAACAAACCAACAAACCAACAAGCCAACAAGCCAACAAGCCAACAAACCAACAAACCAACAAACCAACAAGCCAACAAACCAACAAACCAACAAACCAACAAACCAACAAACCAACAAACCAACAAACCAACAAACCAACAAGCCACAAACCAACAAACCAACAAACCAACAAGCCAACAAACCAACAAACCGACAAACCAACAAGCCAACAAACCAACAAGCCAACAAACCAAGAAACCAACAAATCAAGTAACCAACAAACCAACAAACCATCAAACGAACAAAGCAATAAACCAACAAGCCAACAAGCCAACAAACACACAAACCAAGTAACCAAAAAGCCAACAAACTAACAAACCAACAAGTCAACAAACCAACAAGCCAACAAGCCAACAAACCAACAAACCAACAAAGCAACAAACCAAAAAACCAACAAACCAAAAAACCAACAAACCAACAAACCATCAAACGAACAAAGCAACAAGCCAACAAGCCAACAAACCAACAAACCAACAAGCCAACAAACCAACAAACCAACAAGCCAACAAGCCAACAAACAAACAAACCAACAAACCAACAAGCCAACAAACCAACAAACCAACAAGCCAACAAACCAACAAACCAACAAACCAACAAGCCAACAAGCCAACAAACCAACAAACCAACAAGCCAACAAACCAACAAACCAACAAACCAACAAACCAACAAACCAACAAACCAACAAACCAACAAACCAACAAACCAACAAGCCAACAAACCAACAAACCAACAAACCAACAAGCCAACAAGCCAACAAACCAACAAACCAACAAGCCAACAAACCAACAAACCAACAAACCAACATGCCAACAAACCAACAAACTAAGTAACCAACAAGCCAACAAACCAACAAATCAACAAGCCAACAAGCCAACAAACCAACAAACCAACAAACCAACAAACCAACAAACCAACAAGGCAACAAACCAACATGCCAACAAACCAACAAACTAAGTAACCAACAAGCCAACAAACCAACAAGCCAACAAACCAACAAACCAACAAACCAACAAAGCATGTAACCAAAAAGCCAACAAACCAACAAACCAACAAGCCAACAAACCAACAAACCAACAAACCAAAAAACCAAAAAGCCAACAAACTAACAAACCAACAAGGCAACAAACCAACAAGCCAGCAAGCCAACAAACCAACAAACCAACAAACCAACAAAGCAACAAACCAACAAAACAACAAACCAACAAACCAACAAACCAACAAACCAACAAGCCAACAAGCCAACAAACCAACAAACTAACAAACCAACAAACGAACTAACCAACAAACCAACAAGCCAACAAGCCTACAAACCAACAAACCAATAAACCAAGTAACCAAAAAGCCAACAAACTAACAAACCAACAAGCCAACAAACCATCAAGCCAACAAGCCAGCAAACCTACAAACCAACAAAGCAACAAACCAACAAACCAACAAACCCACAAACCAACAAACCAACAAGCCAACAAGCCAACAAACCAACAAACTAACAAACCAACAAACGAACTAACCAACAAACCAACAAGCCAACAAGCCAACAAACCAACAAACCAACAAACCAACAAACCAAGTAACCAAAAAGCCAACAAACAAACAAACCAACAAGCCAACAAGCCAACAAACCAACAAACCAACAAACCAACAAGCCAACAAACCAACAAACAAGTAAACGAACAAACCAACAAACCAACAAACCAACAAACCAAAAAACCAACAAACCAACAAGCAAACAAACCAACAAACCAACCAACCAACAAGCCAACAAACCAACAAACCAACAAACCAACAAACCAACAAGCCAACAAACCAACAAGCCAACAAACCAACAAACCAACAAGCCAACAAGCCAACAAACCAACAAGCCAACAAGCCAACAAACCAACAAACCAACAAGCCAACAAACCAACAAACCAACAAACCAACAAGCCAACAAGCCAACAAACCAACAAACCAACAAACCAACAAGCCAACAAACCAACAAACCAACAAACCAACAAACCAACAAACCAACAAACCAACAAGCCACAAACCAACAAACCAACTAACCAACAAGCCAACAAACCAACAAACCAACAAGCCAACAAACCAACAAGCCAACAAACCAACAAACCAACAAATCAAGTAACCAACAAACCAACAAACCATCAAACGAACAAAGCAATAAACCAACAAGCCAACAAGCCAACAAACACACAAACCAAGTAACCAAAAAGCCAACAAACTAACAAACCAACAAGTCAACAAACCAACAAGCCAACAAGCCAACAAACCAACAAACCAACAAAGCAACAAACCAAAAAACCAACAAACCAAAAAACCAACAAACCAACAAACCATCAAACGAACAAAGCAACAAGCCAACAAGCCAACAAACCAACAAACCAACAAGCCAACAAACCAACAAACCAAAAAACCAAAAAGCCAACAAACTAACAAACCAACAAGCCAACAAACCAACAAGCCAACAAGCCAAAAAAACCAACAAACCAACAAACCAACAAAGCAACAAACCAACAAAACAACAAACCAACAAACCAACAAACCAACAAGCCAACAAGCCAACAAACCAACAAACTAACAAACCAACAAACGAACTAACCAACAAACCAACAAGCCAACAAGCCTACAAACCAACAAACCAATAAACCAAGTAACCAAAAAGCCAACAAACTAACAAACCAACAAGCCAACAAACCATCAAGCCAACAAGCCAACAAACCTACAAACCAACAAAGCAACAAACCAACAAACCAACAAACCCACAAACCAACAAACCAACAAGCCAACAAGCCAACAAACCAACAAACTAACAAACCAACAAACGAACTAACCAACAAACCAACAAGCCAACAAGCCAACAAACCAACAAACCAACAAACCAACAAACCAAGTAACCAAAAAGCCAACAAACAAACAAACCAACAAGCCAACAAGCCAACAAACCAACAAACCAACAAACCAACAAGCCAACAAACCAACAAACAAGTAAACGAACAAACCAACAAACCAACAAACCAACAAACCAAAAAACCAACAAACCAACAAGCAAACAAACCAACAAAACAACCAACCAACAAGCCAACAAACCAACAAACCAACAAACCAACAAACCAACAAGCCAACAAACCGACAAGCCAACAAACCAACAAACCAACAAGCCAACAAGCCAACAAACCAACAAGCCAACAAGCCAACAAACCAACAAACCAACAAGCCAACAAACCAACAAACCAACAAACCAACAAGCCAACAAGCCAACAAACCAACAAACCAACAAACCAACAAGCCAACAAACCAACAAACCAACAAACCAACAAACCAACAAACCAACAAACCAACAAGCCACAAACCAACAAACCAACAAACCAACAAGCCAACAAACCAACAAACCAACAAACCAACAAGCCAACAAACCAACAAGCCAACAAACCAAGAAACCAACAAATCAAGTAACCAACAAACCAACAAACCATCAAACGAACAAAGCAATAAACCAACAAGCCAACAAGCCAACAAACACACAAACCAAGTAACCAAAAAGCCAACAAACTAACAAACCAACAAGTCAACAAACCAACAAGCCAACAAGCCAACAAACCAACAAACCAACAAAGCAACAAACCAAAAAACCAACAAACCAAAAAACCAACAAACCAACAAACCATCAAACGAACAAAGCAACAAGCCAACAAGCCAACAAACCAACAAACCAACAAGCCAACAAACCAACAAACCAACAAGCCAACAAGCCAACAAACAAACAAACCAACAAACCAACAAGCCAACAAACCAACAAACCAACAAGCCAACAAACCAACAAACCAACAAACCAACAAGCCAACAAGCCAACAATACAACAAACCAACAAGCCAACAAACCAACAAACCAACAAACCAACAAACCAACAAACCAACAAACCAACAAACCAACAAACCAACAAACCAACAAGCCAACAAATCAACAAACCAACAAACCAACAAGCCAACAAGCCAACAAACCAACAAACCAACAAGCCAACAAACCAACAAACCAACAAACCAACATGCCAACAAACCAACAAACTAAGTAACCAACAAGCCAACAAACCAACAAATCAACAAGCCAACAAGCCAACAAACCAACAAACCAACAAACCAACAAACCAACAAACCAACAAGGCAACAAACCAACATGCCAACAAACCAACAAACTAAGTAACCAACAAGCCAACAAACCAACAAACCAACAAGCCAACGAGCCAACAAACCAACAAACCAACAAAGCAACAAACCAACAAACCAAGTAACCAACAAACCAATAAAGCATCAAACGAACAAAGCAACAAACCAACAAACCAACAAACCAACAAGCCAATAAACCAACAAACAAATAAACCAACAAACCAACAAACAAATAAACCAACAAACCAACTAACCAACAAACCAACAAACCAACAAACCAACAAACCAAAAAACCAACAAACCAACAAACCAACAAGCCAACAAACCAACAAACCAACAAACCAACAAGCCAACAAACCAACAAACCAACAAACCAACAAACTAACAAGCCAACAAACCAACAAACAAATAATCCAACAAACCAAAAAACCAACAAACCAACAAACCAACAAACCAACAAACCAACAAACCAACAAGGCAACAAACCAACAAACCAACAAACCAACAAACCAACAAACCAACAAACCAACAAACAAATAAACCAACAAACCAACAAACCCAAAACCAACAAACCAAAAAACATACAAACCAACAAGCCAACAAGCCAACAAACCAACAAACTAACAAACCAACAAACGAACTAACCAACAAACCTACAAACTAAGTAACCAACAAACCAACAAACCAACAAGCCAACAAACCAACAAACCAACAAACCAACAAACCATGTAACCAAAAAGCCAACAAACCAACAAACCAACAAGCCAACAAACCAACAAACCAACAAACCAAAAAACCAAAAAGCCAACAAACTAACAAACCAACAAGCCAACAAACCAACAAGCCAGCAAGCCAACAAACCAACAAACCAACAAACCAACAAAGCAACAAACCAACAAAACAACAAACCAACAAACCAACAAACCAACAAGCCAACAAGCCAACAAACCAACAAACTAACAAACCAACAAACGAACTAACCAACAAACCAACAAGCCAACAAGCCTACAAACCAACAAACCAATAAACCAAGTAACCAAAAAGCCAACAAACTATCAAACCAACAAGCCAACAAACCATCAAGCCAACAAGCCAACAAACCTACAAACCAACAAAGCAACAAACCAACGAACCAACAAACCCACAAACCAACAAACCAACAAGCCAACAAGCCAACAAACCAACAAACTAACAAACCAACAAACGAACTAACCAACAAACCAACAAGCCAACAAGCCAACAAACCAACAAACCAACAAACCAACAAACCAAGTAACCAAAAAGCCAACAAACAAACAAACCAACAAGCCAACAAGCCAACAAACCAACAAACCAACAAACCAACAAACCAACAAACCAACAAGCCAACAAACCAACAAGCCAACAAACCAACAAACCAACAAGCCAACAAGCCAACAAACCAACAAGCCAACAAGCCAACAAACCAACAAACCAACAAGCCAACAAACCAACAAACCAACAAACCAACAAGCCAACAAGCCAACAAACCAACAAACCAACAAACCAACAAGCCAACAAACCAACAAACCAACAAACCAACAAACCAACAAACCAACAAGCCACAAACCAACAAACCAACAAACCAACAAGCCAACAAACCAACAAACCAACAAACCAACAAGCCAACAAACCAACAAGCCAACAAACCAACAAACCAACAAATCAAGTAACCAACAAACCAACAAACCATCAAACGAACAAAGCAATAAACCAACAAGCCAACAAGCCAACAAACACACAAACCAAGTAACCAAAAAGCCAACAAACTAACAAACCAACAAGTCAACAAACCAACAAGCCAACAAGCCAACAAACCAACAAACCAACAAACCAACAAACCAACAAACCAAGTAACCAAAAAGCCAACAAACAAACAAACCAACAAGCCAACAAGCCAACAAATCAACAAACCAACAAACCAACAAGCCAACAAGCCAACAAACCAACAAACAACAAGCCAACAAACCAACAAACCAACAAACCAACATGCCAACAAACCAACAAACTAAGTAACCAACAAGCCAACAAACCAACAAATCAACAAGCCAACAAGCCAACAAACCAACAAACCAACAAACCAACAAACCAACAAACCAACAAGGCAACAAACCAACATGCCAACAAACCAACAAACTAAGTAACCAACAAGCCAACAAACCAACAAACCAACAAGCCAACGAGCCAACAAACCAACAAACCAACAAAGCAACAAACCAACAAACCAACTAACCAACAAACCAACAAACCAACAAACCAACAAACCAAAAAACCAACAAACCAACAAACCAACAAGCCAACAAACCAACAAACCAACAAACCAACAAGCCAACAAACCAACAAACCAACAAACCAACAAACTAACAAGCCAACAAACCAACAAACAAATAATCCAACAAACCAAAAAACCAACAAACCAACAAACCAACAAACCAACAAACCAACAAACCAACAAGGCAACAAACCAACAAACCAACAAACCAACAAACCAACAAACCAACAAACCAACAAACAAATAAACCAACAAACCAACAAACCCAAAACCAACAAACCAAAAAACATACAAACCAACAAGCCAACAAGCCAACAAACCAACAAACTAACAAACCAACAAACGAACTAACCAACAAACCTACAAACTAAGTAACCAACAAACCAACAAACCAACAAGCCAACAAACCAACAAACCAACAAACCAACAAACCATGTAACCAAAAAGCCAACAAACCAACAAACCAACAAGCCAACAAACCAACAAACCAACAAACCAAAAAACCAAAAAGCCAACAAACTAACAAACCAACAAGCCAACAAACCAACAAGCCAGCAAGCCAACAAACCAACAAACCAACAAACCAACAAAGCAACAAACCAACAAAACAACAAACCAACAAACCAACAAACCAACAAGCCAACAAGCCAACAAACCAACAAACTAACAAACCAACAAACGAACTAACCAACAAACCAACAAGCCAACAAGCCTACAAACCAACAAACCAATAAACCAAGTAACCAAAAAGCCAACAAACTAACAAACCAACAAGCCAACAAACCATCAAGCCAACAAGCCAACAAACCTACAAACCAACAAAGCAACAAACCAACAAACCAACAAACCCACAAACCAACAAACCAACAAGCCAACAAGCCAACAAACCAACAAACTAACAAACCAACAAACGAACTAACCAACAAACCAACAAGCTAACAAGCCAACAAACCAACAAACCAACAAACCAACAAACCAAGTAACCAAAAAGCCAACAAACAAACAAACCAACAAGCCAACAAGCCAACAAGCCAACAAACCAACAAACCAACAAACCAACAAACCAACAAACCAACAAGCCAACAAACCAACAAGCCAACAAACCAACAAACCAACAAGCCAACAAGCCAACAAACCAACAAGCCAACAAGCCAACAAACCAACAAACCAACAAGCCAACAAACCAACAAACCAACAAACCAACAAGCCAACAAGCCAACAAACCAACAAACCAACAAACCAACAAGCCAACAAACCAACAAACCAACAAACCAACAAACCAACAAACCAACAAACCAACAAACCAACAAACCAACAAGCCACAAACCAACAAACCAACAAACCAACAAGCCAACAAACCAACAAACCAACAAACCAACAAGCCAACAAACCAACAAGCCAACAAACCAACAAACCAACAAATCAAGTAACCAACAAACCAACAAACCATCAAACGAACAAAGCAATAAACCAACAAGCCAACAAGCCAACAAACACACAAACCAAGTAACCAAAAAGCCAACAAACTAACAAACCAACAAGTCAACAAACCAACAAGCCAACAAGCCAACAAACCAACAAACCAACAAACCAACAAACCAACAAACCAACAAACCAAGTAACCAAAAAGCCAACAAACAAACAAACCAACAAGCCAACAAGCCAACAAACCAACAAACCAACAAACCAAGAAACGAACTAACCAACAAACCAACAAGCCAACAAGCCTACAAACCAACAAACCAATAAACCAAGTAACCAAAAAGCCAACAAACTAACAAACCAACAAGCCAACAAACCATCAAGCCAACAAGCCAACAAACCTACAAACCAACAAAGCAACAAACCAACAAACCAACAAGCCAACAAACCAACAAACCAACAAACCAAAAAACCAAAAAGCCAACAAACTAACAAACCAACAAGCCAACAAACCAACAAGCCAGCAAGCCAACAAACCAACAAACCAACAAACCAACAAAGCAACAAACCAACAAAACAACAAACCAACAAACCAACAAACCAACAAGCCAACAAGCCAACAAACCAACAAACTAACAAACCAACAAACGAACTAACCAACAAACCAACAAGCCAACAAGCCTACAAACCAACAAACCAATAAACCAAGTAACCAAAAAGCCAACAAACTAACAAACCAACAAGCCAACAAACCATCAAGCCAACAAGCCAACAAACCTACAAACCAACAAAGCAACAAACCAACAAACCAACAAACCCACAAACCAACAAACCAACAAGCCAACAAGCCAACAAACCAACAAACTAACAAACCAACAAACGAACTAACCAACAAACCAACAAGCCAACAAGCCAACAAACCAACAAACCAACAAACCAACAAACCAAGTAACCAAAAAGCCAACAAACAAACAAACCAACAAGCCAACAAGCCAACAAACCAACAAACCAACAAACCAACAAGCCAACAAACCAACAAACAAGTAAACGAACAAACCAACAAACAAACAAACCAACAAACCAAAAAACCAACAAACCAACAAGCAAACAAACTAACAAACCAACCAACCAACAAGCCAACAAACCAACAAACCAACAAACCAACAAACCAACAAGCCAACAAACCAACAAGCCAACAAACCAACAAACCAACAAGCCAACAAGCCAACAAACCAACAAGCCAACAAGCCAACAAACCAACAAACCAACAAACCAACAAACCAACAAACCAACAAACCAACAAACCAACAAGCCAACAAGAAAACAAACCAACAAACCAACAAACCAACAAGCCAACAAACCAACAAACCAACAAACCAACAAACCAACAAACCAACAAACCAACAAGCCACAAACCAACAAACCAACAAACCAACAAGCCAACAAACCAACAAACCAGCAAACCAACAAGCCAACAAACCAACAAGCCAACAAACCAACAAACCAACAAATCAAGTAACCAACAAACCAACAAACCATCAAACGAACAAAGCAATAAACCAACAAGCCAACAAGCCAACAAACACACAAACCAAGTAACCAAAAAGCCAACAAACTAACAAACCAACAAGTCAACAAACCAACAAGCAAACAAGCCAACAAACCAACAAACCAACAAAGCAACAAACCAAAAAACCAACAAACCAAAAAACCAACAAACCAACAAACCATCAAACGAACAAAGCAACAAGCCAACAAGCCAACAAACCAACAAACCAACAAGCCAACAAACCAACAAACGAACAAGCCAACAAGCCAACAAACAAACAAACCAACAAACCAACAAGCCAACAAACCAACAAACCAACAAGCCAACAAACCAACAAACCAACAAACCAACAAGCCAACAAGCCAACAAACCAACAAACCAACAAGCCAACAAACCAACAAACCAACAAACCAACAAACCAACAAACCAACAAACCAACAAACCAACAAACCAACAAACCAACAAACCAACAAACCAACAAACCAACAAACCAACAAGCCAACAAGCCAACAAACCAACAAACCAACAAACCAACAAACCAACAAGCCAACAAGCCAACAAACCAAGAAACCAACAAGCCAACAAACCAACAAACCAACAAACCAACATGCCAACAAACCAACAAACTAAGTAACCAACAAGCCAAGAAACCAACAAATCAACAAGCCAACAAGCCAACAAACCAACAAACCAACAAACCAACAAACCAACAAACCAACAAACCAACAAGGCAACAAACCAACATGCCAACAAACCAACAAACTAAGTAACCAACAAGCCAACAAAGCAACAAACCAACAAGCCAACGAGCCAACAAACCAACAAACCAACAAAGCAACAAACCAACAAACCAAGTAACCAACAAACCAATAAACCATCTAACGAACAAAGCAACAAACCAACAAACCAACAAACCAACAAGCCAATAAACCAACAAACAAATAAACCAACAAACCAACAAACAAATAAACCAACAAACCAACTAACCAACAAACCAACAAACCAACAAACCAACAAACCAAAAAACCAACAAACCAACAAACCAACAAGCCAACAAGCCAACAAACCAACAAACCAACAAACCAACAAGCCAACAAACCAACAAACCAACAAACCAACAAACTAACAAGCCAACAAACCAACAAACAAATAATCCAACAAACCAAAAAACCAACAAACCAACAAACCAACAAACCAACAAACCAACAAACCAACAAACCAACAAGGCAACAAACCAACAAACCAACAAACCAACAAACCAACAAACCAACAAACCAACAAACCAACAAACAAATAAACCAACAAACCAACAAACCCAAAACCAACAAACCAAAAAACCAACAAACCAACAAGCCAACAAGCCAACAAACCAACAAACTAACAAACCAACAAACGAACTAACCAACAAACCTACAAACTAAGTAACCAACAAACCAACAAACCAACAAGCCAACAAACCAACAAACCAACAAACCAACAAACCAAGTAACCAAAAAGCCAACAAACTAACAAAATAACAAGCCAACAAGCGACAAATCAACAAGCCAACAAACCAACAAACCAACAAACCAACAAACCAACAAGCCAACAAGCCAACAAACCAACAAACCAACAAACCAACAAGCCAACAAACCAACAAACAAGTAAACGAACAAACCAACAAACCAACAAACCAACAAACCAAAAAACCAACAAACCAACAAGCAAACAAACCAACAAACCAACCAACCAACAAGCCAACAAACCAACAAACCAACAAACCAACAAACCAACAAGCCAACAAACCAACAAGCCAACAAACCAACAAACCAACAAGCCAACAAGCCAACAAACCAACAAGCCAACAAGCCAACAAACCAACAAACCAACAAGCCAACAAACCAACAAACCAACAAACCAACAAGCCAACAAGCCAACAAACCAACAAACCAAAAAACCAACAAGCCAACAAACCAACAAACCAACAAACCAACAAACCAACAAACCAACAAACCAACAAGCCACAAACCAACAAACCAACAAACCAACAAGCCAACAAACCAACAAACCAACAAACCAACAAGCCAACAAACCAACAAGCCAACAAACCAACAAACCAACAAATCAACAAACCAACAAATCAAGTAACCAACAAACCAACAAACCATCAAACGAACAAAGCAATAAA
Source organism: Atherix ibis (assembly GCA_958298945.1). Taxonomy (NCBI): domain Eukaryota; kingdom Metazoa; phylum Arthropoda; class Insecta; order Diptera; family Athericidae; genus Atherix; species Atherix ibis. The sequence continues at coordinate 23,237,756 of OY282608.1, forward strand.
CCAACAAGCCAACAAGCCAACAAACATACAAACCAAGTAACCAAAAAGCCAACAAACTAACAAACCAACAAGTCAACAAACCAACAAGCCAACAAGCCAACAAACCAACAAACCAACAAAGCAACAAACCAAAAAACCAACAAACCAAAAAACCAACAAACCAACAAACCATCAAACGAACAAAGCAACAAGCCAACAAGCCAACAAACCAACAAACCAACAAGCCAACAAACCAACAAACCAAAAAACCAAAAAGCCAACAAACTAACAAACCAACAAGCCAACAAACCAACAAGCCAACAAGCCAAAAAAACCAACAAACCAACAAACCGACAAAGCAACAAACCAACAAAACAACAAACCAACAAACCAACAAACCAACAAGCCAACAAGCCAACAAACCAACAAACTAACAAACCAACAAACGAACTAACCAACAAACCAACAAGCCAACAAGCCTACAAACCAACAAACCATTAAACCAAGTAACCAAAAAGCCAACAAACTAACAAACCAACAAGCCAACAAACCATCAAGCCAACAAGCCAACAAACCTACAAACCAACAAAGCAACAAACCAACAAACCAACAAACCCACAAACCAACAAACCAACAAGCCAACAAGCCAACAAACCAACAAACTAACAAACCAACAAACGAACTAACCAACAAACCAACAAGCCAACAAGCCAACAAACCAACAAACCAACAAACCAACAAACCAAGTAACCAAAAAGCCAACAAACAAACAAACCAACAAGCCAACAAGCCAACAAACCAACAAACCAACAAACCAACAAGCCAACAAACCAACAAACAAGTAAACGAACAAACCAACAAACCAACAAACCAACAAACCAAAAAACCAACAAACCAACAAGCAAACAAACCAACAAACCAACCAACCAACAAGCCAACAAACCAACAAACCAACAAACCAACAAACCAACAAGCCAACAAACCAACAAGCCAACAAACCAACAAACCAACAAGCCAACAAGCCAACAAACCAACAAGCCAACAAGCCAACAAACCAACAAACCAACAAGCCAACAAACCAACAAACCAACAAACCAACAAGCCAACAAGCCAACAAACCAACAAACCAACAAACCAACAAGCCAACAAACCAACAAACCAACAAACCAACAAACCAACAAACCAACAAACCAACAAACCAACAAGCCACAAACCAACAAACCAACAAACCAACAAACCAACAAGCCAACAAACCAACAAACCAACAAACCATCAAGCCAACAAACCAACAAGCCAACAAACCAAGAAACCAACAAATCAAGTAACCAACAAACCAACAAACCATCAAACGAACAAAGCAATAAACCAACAAGCCAACAAGCCAACAAACACACAAACCAAGTAACCAAAAAGCCAACAAACTAACAAACCAACAAGTCAACAAACCAACTAGCCAACAAGCCAACAAACCAACAAACCAACAAAGCAACAAACCAAAAAACCAACAAACCAAAAAACCAACAAACCAACAAACCATCAAACGAACAAAGCAACAAGCCAACAAGCCAACAAACCAACAAACCAACAAGCCAACAAACCAACAAACCAACAAGCCAACAAGCCAACAAACAAACAAACCAACAAACCAACAAGCCAACAAACCAACAAACCAACAAGCCAACAAACCAACAAACCAACAAACCAACAAGCCAACCAGCCAACAAACCAACAAACCAACAAGCCAACAAACCAACAAACCAACAAACCAACAAACCAACAAACCAACAAACCAACAAACCAACAAACCAACAAACCAACGAGCCAACAAACCAACAAACCAACAAGCCAACAAACCAACAAGCCAACAAGCCAACAAACCAACAAACCAACAAGCCAACAAACCAACAAACCAACAAACCAACATGCCAACAAACCAATAAACTAAGTAACCAACAAGCCAACAAACCAACAAATCAACAAGCCAACAAGCCAACAAACCAACAAACCAACAAACCAACAAACCAACAAACCAACAAGGCAACAAACCAACATGCCAACAAACCAACAAACTAAGTAACCAACAAGCCAACAAAACAACAAACCAACAAGCCAACGAGCCAACAAACCAACAAACCAACAAAGCAACAAACCAACAAACCAAGTAACCAACAAACCAATAAACCATCAAACGAACAAAGCAACAAACCAACAAACAAATAAACCAACAAACCAACTAACCAACAAACCAACAAACCAACAAAGCAACAAACCAAAAAACCAACAAACCAACAAACCAACAAGCCAACAAACCAACAAACCAACAAACCAACAAGCCAACAAACCAACAAACCAACAAACCAACAAACTAACAAGCCAACAAACCAACAAACAAATAATCCAACAAACCAAAAAACCAACAAACCAACAAACCAACAAACCAACAAACCAACAAACCAACAAACCAACAAGGCAACAAACCAACAAACCAACAAACCAACAAACCAACAAACCAACAAACCAACAAACAAATAAACCAACAAACCAACAAACCCAAAACCAACAAACCAAAAAACATACAAACCAACAAGCCAACAAGCCAACAAACCAACAAACTAACAAACCAACAAACGAACTAACCAACAAACCTACAAACTAAGTAACCAACAAACCAACAAACCAACAAGCCAACAAACCAACAAACCAACAAACCAACAAACCATGTAACCAAAAAGCCAACAAACCAACAAACCAACAAGCCAACAAACCAACAAACCAACAAACCAAAAAACCAAAAAGCTAACAAACTAACAAACCAACAAGCCAACAAACCAACAAGCCAGCAAGCCAACAAACCAACAAACCAACAAACCAACAAAGCAACAAACCAACAAAACAACAAACCAACAAACCAACAAACCAACAAACCAAGAAACCAACAAATCAAGTAACCAACAAACCAACAAACCATCAAACGAACAAAGCAATAAACCAACAAGCCAACAAGCCAACAAACACACAAACCAAGTAACCAAAAAGCCAACAAACTAACAAACCAACAAGTCAACAAACCAACAAGCCAACAAGCCAACAAACCAACAAACCAACAAAGCAACAAACCAAAAAACCAACAAACCAAAAAACCAACAAACCAACAAACCATCAAACGAACAAAGCAACAAGCCAACAAGCCAACAAACCAACAAACCAACAAGCCAACAAACCAACAAACCAACAAGCCAACAAGCCAACAAACAAACAAACCAACAAACCAACAAGCCAACAAACCAACAAACCAACAAGCCAACAAACCAACAAACCAACAAACCAACAAGCCAACAAGCCAACAAACCAACAAACCAACAAGCCAACAAACCAACAAACCAACAAACCAACAAACCAACAAACCAACAAACCAACAAACCAACAAACCAACAAACCAACAAGCCAACAAACCAACAAACCAACAAACCAACAAACCAACAAGCCAACAAGCCAACAAACCAACAAACCAACAAGCCAACAAACCAACAAACCAACAAACCAACATGCCAACAAACCAATAAACTAAGTAACCAACAAGCCAACAAACCAACAAATCAACAAGCCAACAAGCCAACAAACCAACAAACCAACAAACCAACAAACCAACAAACCAACAAGGCAACAACCCAACATGCCAACAAACCAACAAACTAAGTAACCAACAAGCCAACAAACCAACAAACCAACAAGCCAACGAGCCAACAAACCAACAAACCAACAAAGCAACAAACCAACAAACCAAGTAACCAACAAACCAATAAACCATCAAACGAACAAAGCAACAAACCAACAAACAAATAAACCAACAAACCAACTAACCAACAAACCAACAAACCAACAAACCAACAAACCAAAAAACCAACAAACCAACAAACCAACAAGCCAACAAACCAACAAACCAACAAACCAACAAGCCAACAAACCAACAAACCAACAAACCAACAAACTAACAAGCCAACAAACCAACAAACAAATAATCCAACAAACCAAAAAACCAACAAACCAACAAACCAACAAACCAACAAACCAACAAACCAACAAACCAACAAGGCAACAAACCAACAAACCAACAAACCAACAAACCAACAAACCAACAAACCAACAAACAAATAAACCAACAAACCAACAAACCCAAAACCAACAAACCAAAAAACATACAAACCAACAAGCCAACAAGCCAACAAACCAACAAACTAACAAACCAACAAACGAACTAACCAACAAACCTACAAACTAAGTAACCAACAAACCAACAAACCAACAAGCCAACAAACCAACAAACCAACAAACCAACAAACCATGTAACCAAAAAGCCAACAAACCAACAAACCAACAAGCCAACAAACCAACAAACCAACAAACCAAAAAACCAAAAAGCCAACAAACTAACAAACCAACAAGCCAACAAACCAACAAGCCAGCAAGCCAACAAACCAACAAACCAACAAACCAACAAAGCAACAAACCAACAAAACAACAAACCAACAAACCAACAAACCAACAAGCCAACAAGCCAACAAACCAACAAACTAACAAACCAACAAACGAACTTACCAACAAACCAACAAGCCAACAAGCCTACAAACCAACAAACCAATAAACCAAGTAACCAAAAAGCCAACAAACTAACAAACCAACAAGCCAACAAACCATCAAGCCAACAAGCCAACAAACCTACAAACCAACAAAGCAACAAACCAACAAACCCACAAACCAGCAAACCAACAAGCCAACAAGCCAACAAACCAACAAACTAACAAACCAACAAACAAACTAACCAACAAACCAACAAGCCAACAAGCCAACAAACCAACAAACCAACAAACCAACAAACCAAGTAACCAAAAAGCCAACAAACAAACAAACCAACAAGCCAACAAGCCAACAAACCAACAAACCAACAAACCAACAAGCCAACAAACCAACAAACAAGTAAACGAACAAACCAACAAACCAACAAACCAACAAACCAAAAAACCAACAAACCAACAAGCAAACAAACCAACAAACCAACCAACCAACAAGCCAACAAACCAACAAACCAACAAACCAACAAACCAACAAGCCAACAAACCAACAAGCCAACAAACCAACAAACCAACAAGCCAACAAGCCAACAAACCAACAAGCCAACAAGCCAACAAACCAACAAACCAACAAGCCAACAAACCAACAAACCAACAAACCAACAAGCCAACAAGCCAACAAACCAACAAACCAACAAACCAACAAGCCAACAAACCAACAAACCAACAAACCAACAAACCAACAAACCAACAAACCAACAAACCAACAAGCCACAAACCAACAAACCAACAAACCAACAAGCCAACAAACCAACAAACCAACAAACCAACAAGCCAACAAACCAACAAGCCAACAAACCAACAAATCAAGTAACCAACAAACCAACAAACCATCAAACGAACAAAGCAATAAACCAACAAGCCAACAAGCCAACAAACACACAAACCAAGTAACCAAAAAGCTAACAAACTAACAAACCAACAAGTCAACAAACCAACAAGCCAACAAGCCAACAAACCAACAAACCAACAAAGCAACAAACCAAAAAACCAACAAACCAAAAAACCAACAAATTAACAAACTAAGTAACCTACAAACTAAGTAACCAACAAACCAACAAACCAACAAGCCAACAAACCAACAAACCAACAAACCAACAAACCATGTAACCAAAAAGCCAACAAACCAACAAACCAACAAGCCAACAAACCAACAAACCAACAAACCAAAAAACCAAAAAGCCAACAAACTAACAAACCAACAAACAAACAAACCAACAAAGCAACAAACCAACAAAACAACAAACCAACAAACCAACAAACCAACAAGCCAACAAGCCAACAAACCAACAAACTAACAAACCAACAAACGAACTAACCAACAAACCAACAAGCCAACAAGCCTACAAACCAACAAACCAATAAACCAAGTAACCAAAAAGCCAACAAACTAACAAACCAACAAGCCAACAAACCATCAAGCCAACAAGCCAACAAACCTACAAACCAACAAAGCAACAAACCAACAAACCAACAAACCCACAAACCAACAAACCAACAAGCCAACAAGCCAACAAACCAACAAACTAACAAACCAACAAACGAACTAACCAACAAACCAACAAGCCAACAAGCCAACAAACCAACAAACCAACAAACCAACAAACCAAGTAACCAAAAAGCCAACAAACAAACAAACCAACAAGCCAACAAGCCAACAAACGAACTAACCAACAAACCAACAAGCCAACAAGCCTACAAACCAACAAACCAATAAACCAAGTAACCAAAAAGCCAACAAACTAACAAACCAACAAGCCAACAAACCATCAAGCCAACAAGCCAACAAACCTACAAACCAACAAAGCAACAAACCAACAAACCAACAAACCCACAAACCAACAAACCAACAAACCAACAAGCCAACAAACCAACAAACCAACAAACCAACAAGCCAACAAGCCAACAAACCAACAAACCAACAAGCCAACAAACCAACAAACCAACAAACCAACATGCCAACAAACCAACAAACTAAGTAACCAACAAGCCAACAAACCAACAAATCAACAAGCCAACAAGCCAACAAACCAACAAACCAACAAACCAACAAACCAACAAACCAACAAGGCAACAAACCAACATGCCAACAAACCAACAAACCAACAAGGCAACAAACCAACATGCCAACAAACCAACAAACTAAGTAACCAACAAGCCAACAAACCAACAAACCAACAAACCAACGAGCCAACAAACCAACAAACCAACAAAGCAACAAACCAACAAACCAAGTAACCAACAAACCAATAAACCATCAAACGAACAAAGCAACAAACCAACAAACAAATAAACCAACAAACCAACTAACCAACAAACCAACAAACCAACAAACCAACAAACCAACAAACCAAAAAACCAACAAACCAACAAACCAACAAGCCAACAAACCAACAAACCAACAAACCAACAAGCCAACAAACCAACAAACCAACAAACCAACAAACTAACAAGCCAACAAACCAACAAACAAATAATCCAACAAACCAAAAAACCAACAAACCAACAAACCAACAAACCAACAAACCAACAAACCAACAAACCAACAAGGCAACAAACCAACAAACCAACAAACCAACAAACCAACAAACCAACAAACCAACAAACAAATAAACCAACAAACCAACAAACCCAAAACCAACAAACCAAAAAACATACAAACCAACAAGCCAACAAGCCAACAAACCAACAAACTAACAAACCAACAAACGAACTAACCAACAAACCTACAAACTAAGTAACCAACAAACCAACAAACCAACAAGCCAACAAACCAACAAACCAACAAACCAACAAACCATGTAACCAAAAAGCCAACAAACCAACAAACCAACAAGCCAACAAACCAACAAACCAACAAACCAAAAAACCAAAAAGCCAACAAACTAACAAACCAACAAGCCAACAAACCAACAAGCCAGCAAGCCAACAAACCAACAAACCAACAAACCAACAAAGCAACAAACCAACAAAACAACAAACCAACAAAACAACAAACCAACAAACCAACAAACCAACAAACCAAGAAACCAACAAATCAAGTAACCAACAAACCAACAAACCATCAAACGAACAAAGCAATAAACCAACAAGCCAACAAGCCAACAAACACACAAACCAAGTAACCAAAAAGCCAACAAACTAACAAACCAACAAGTCAACAAACCAACAAGCCAACAAGCCAACAAACCAACAAACCAACAAAGCAACAAACCAAAAAACCAACAAACCAAAAAACCAACAAACCAACAAACCATCAAACGAACAAAGCAACAAGCCAACAAGCCAACAAACCAACAAACCAACAAGCCAACAAACCAACAAACCAACAAGCCAACAAGCCAACAAACAAACAAACCAACAAACCAACAAGCCAACAAACCAACAAACCAACAAGCCAACAAACCAACAAACCAACAAACCAACAAGCCAACAAGCCAACAAACCAACAAACCAACAAGCCAACAAACCAACAAACCAACAAACCAACAAACCAACAAACCAACAAACCAACAAACCAACAAACCAACAAACCAACAAGCCAACAAACCAACAAACCAACAAACCAACAAACCAACAAGCCAACAAGCCAACAAACCAACAAACCAACAAGCCAACAAACCAACAAACCAACAAACCAACATGCCAACAAACCAATAAACTAAGTAACCAACAAGCCAACAAACCAACAAATCAACAAGCCAACAAGCCAACAAACCAACAAACCAACAAACCAACAAACCAACAAACCAACAAGGCAACAAACCAACATGCCAACAAACCAACAAACTAAGTAACCAACAAGCCAACAAACCAACAAACCAACAAGCCAACGAGCCAACAAACCAACAAACCAACAAAGCAACAAACCAACAAACCAAGTAACCAACAAACCAATAAACCATCAAACGAACAAAGCAACAAACCAACAAACAAATAAACCAACAAACCAACTAACCAACAAACCAACAAACCAACAAACCAACAAACCAAAAAACCAACAAACCAACAAACCAACAAGCCAACAAACCAACAAACCAACAAACCAACAAGCCAACAAACCAACAAACCAACAAACCAACAAACTAACAAGCCAACAAACCAACAAACAAATAATCCAACAAACCAAAAAACCAACAAACCAACAAACCAACAAACCAACAAACCAACAAACCAACAAACCAACAAGGCAACAAACCAACAAACCAACAAACCAACAAACCAACAAACCAACAAACCAACAAACAAATAAACCAACAAACCAACAAACCCAAAACCAACAAACCAAAAAACATACAAACCAACAAGCCAACAAGCCAACAAACGAACTAACCAACAAACCTACAAACTAAGTAACCAACAAACCAACAAACCAACAAGCCAACAAACCAACAAACCCACAAACCAACAAACCATGTAACCAAAAAGCCAACAAACCAACAAACCAACAAGCGAACAAACCAACAAACCAACAAACCAAAAAACCAAAAAGCTAACAAACTAACAAACCAACAAGCCAACAAACCAACAAGCCAGCAAGCCAACAAACCAACAAACCAACAAACCAACAAAGCAACAAACCAACAAAACAACAAACCAACAAACCAACAAACCAACAAGCCAACAAGCCAACAAACCAACAAACTAACAAACCAACAAACGAACTAACCAACAAACCAACAAGCCAACAAGCCTACAAACCAACAAACCAATAAACCAAGTAACCAAAAAGCCAACAAACTAACAAACCAACAAGCCAACAAACCATCAAGCCAACAAGCCAACAAACCTACAAACCAACAAAGCAACAAACCAACAAACCAACAAACCCACAAACCAGCAAACCAACAAGCCAACAAGCCAACAAACCAACAAACTAACAAACCAACAAACGAACTAACCAACAAACCAACAAGCCAACAAGCCAACAAACCAACAAACCAACAACCCAACAAACCAAGTAACCAAAAAGCCAACAAACAAACAAACCAACAAGCCAACAAGCCAACAAACCAACAAACCAACAAACCAACAAGCCAACAAACCAACAAACAAGTAAACGAACAAACCAACAAACCAACAAACCAACAAACCAAAAAACCAACAAACCAACAAGCAAACAAACCAACAAACCAACCAACCAACAAGCCAACAAACCAACAAACCAACAAACCAACAAACCAACAAGCCAACAAACCAACAAGCCAACAAACCAACAAACCAACATGCCAACAAGCCAACAAACCAACAAGCCAACAAGCCAACAAACCAACAAACCAACAAGCCAACAAACCAACAAACCAACAAACCAACAAGCCAACAAGCCAACGAACCAACAAACCAACAAACCAACAAGCCAACAAACCAACAAACCAACAAACCAACAAACCAACAAACCAACAAACCAACAAGCCACAAACCAACAAACCAACAAACCAACAAGCC